>VXBR01001568.1:152136-157136 GCA_013400215.1 Cisticola juncidis | reverse complement strand
CAAATAACGATGCTGTGCATGAGTGGGGGTGTTTTTCCCCTCTCTCTCTCCATGCTGAGACCAGCAAACACTTGTGATTTCCTGTCAGCCTCTCCCGGTACTGTCAGGACTTGCTCACCTTGCTTCCTCCCCCGAGCAGAGCATCTTGCCCTTGGTCCTGGGCCTCCCAAGCAAGGCCGAGAAGACATCCCCATATTCCCTACACCATTTTTCTCTTTAGTGGGTATTAGCAGATGTGCTTCCAGCAGACTGGCTAAGCACAAACAGGCTTTTAGAGCGACAGGTTCATGAACCGGGGCCCCGCTGGCGCTCGCGTACCCAGCTCCCCTCGCCACCCTCGCCAACCCGGAGCGCCTCCCAATCCCCCTCTCCCCACCTCCCCAGGGTCTCTGCTCATTGATTTATTTTTTTTTCCTCTTTTTTTTCCTCCTTGCAGCCTGCAAGCGGCCGGGGCTCACCCGCTGCTCCCAGATAAGCGTTAATGCTTTGTCGTGTGCGGTGGATAAGGCACAGCCCTGGCGGCAGCACCGCTGTTCTTCTCTGAGCTGCTTACCAAAGATGCTGCAGAGCTCCTCAGAGCTCTGGGCCCTGGCCCATCACCCCTGCCAGGCTGCTCCCTTCATGGATTAGCTGGACTTGAAGGAAAATCCGGCCGTAACAATAGCGGGAATCGCGCGGTCCTCGCTCTGCCCAAGGAGAGGTGCCAGCGGTGTTTGCTGCTACCAGAGAAGCTGCTCGGGCTCTTTGATCCCTTCTCTCTCTTCTTGATTTTGATATCGCTACAAAAGCCATTGCAGATGGGAAAGGGAGAAAAAAAATCACAAACCCCAAACACACCAGCCAAGCCACCCTCAGTTTTTGTTCACTCTTTTATTTATTTTTTTTTTTCCAGCTTTCCCTCTTTTCCTTCCACCTCCCCCCCGCCTTGAGCCACTGAGGCAGTCTCATGGAAGAGAAACTAAATCGCTCTCCTCTTGCTTTGGGCTGTTTTTCATCACTTCTTCTGTGCTTCCTGACCCCAAAAAAGCAGGCTTAAGTTGCTACATTCCTCCTCCTTCCCCATAGCCAGAGACACAGTTCTCCTCGTTTCAGCAGATGTGCCAAAGGTACTCTGCTCTCCCTCGGGCATAACTTCAAATTTTGGCAAATGCAAAGCTTGGATATAGTCCAGGAAAATGTTTTTGTCTCGCAAAAGTGTTTTTGTTTTGCTTTGTCCGAAAAGTAATTTATTTGAGCTTGAAATGCAGTTTGAGACATATTGCTGAAACTCTTAGAATTCTGGAGTTTTCTTAATTTTTCAAGGGAGCTCTCACTGAGCTCCAGATGTTTTGCCACTGACCATCAGCTCTGGAAATGGGTAGCCAGGCAGGGAAATTATTATTCCTCTCAGCCTTATCTATACCAGAAGGCACAAGCAGTGACACTGAAAAAATGTCAATTAACCTGCACTGTTGGTAACCTCAGAGGCTTCTTTTTACCTGGAAACCTCTTTTTTTTTTTGGTGGAAAAATTTCCATATGTGTGCGCGTACGAGTCTGGGTGCCCATAGGAGCAAAGCCATGGATGTGATGCTGGAAATCCTGCTGCCTTTGGTCAGCTTTAGAGGGAACTAAAGCCCAGCTGTGCTCACCGTTAGGAGAATTCAGCAGGGCTAACACACATAAAAGCAGACACAAGATCCTTCATGTCTCAGACCAAGCAGCAGGGGTGCTTTGGGTCTTGCAAAAAAATACTGGATTGATGTGAAGCCCTGTGATGGTGAAAATATGTGGGATTTCTGCCACCTGCCCTTTGCATCCATCCCGTATCCTTCTCAAGTCAGCTCATAACTGATTCTTCCCAAGCTTCCAGCTGCTTGGCATTTCTTGTGTAAAATAATTAATGGTGGTAGGGAATGGAAAGATCAGGGCAGGGATAGTCAAGCCTGGTCTTGGGCATTTGTATACAGGCAGGCAGGGCTCAGTAGCAGTGTCAGAGGGGAAAAAATGATGAATTATATGAGGAAACATTAGGGAAAATGATTTGAAAAGAATATATTGGTATTTACAGCTGCAGGTATAGAAGAAGGCTGTAAGGAGGGTCAAAGGTGGCTCTTGTGTGGGGACAGGACACAAAAAAATGTTGGGACTAAGAGCTGGGCCAAAAGTTATCAGTTTTGGGTTTGTTACTCAAATCTCCTGGAACTCAGAGTACGGCTGTAGGAAACTGCTCCAACTCCTCCCGCCCTCCCTGGGTGTGGTCTCTGGCAGCTGAGATGGACCTTTGGACCAGCCAGGATGGCCAGTCCCAGAGAATCCTTGTGCAATTGTGTTTAATCCTGGAGCCACAGGATGGTTTAGGCTGGAGAAGCCCTCTAAGATCACTGAGTCCATCTGTTATCCCAGCACTGCCAACTCCATCACTAAACTGTGTCCCTGTGTGCTTCAGTTCCCAAAAAAGCCCAAATGGCAGTAAGAAAAAACACAGAAAAAAGGGAAATGATGTATTTTGGGACAGTATTTCATGCACTGGTATTTTGAGGCCTTAGAAAGCCACATTGTCTGCCCTGGAAATGCTCATTCCCTGAGCTCTGTGCCTCACTAAGATCCCAAAATCTGTTCCCTCTGTCATCAGGGTAAGCTGGGAAGAAGCTGCTGGTTCATCCCTGATTTTAGAGCTTGTGGTACAGAGCACAAAAGCTGCTGAGAACCTGAACAATCTGCCCCAGCTGGCTGGTCCCAAACACCCTGTCCCCCATGTGGCTTGGAGAGTGATGTGCCCTGGGATGGTGGCTCTGCCCTGAAAGCCTCACCTTGATGGATTTGGCTCATTTTGGGTCTCTATCCAAAAATTATGGCCCAGGAAAACTGGGCAGGGACTGGTTCACTGTGCTGTTGAGTTTTTCCTGCTTTGGGTTCAATGAGTGGTTGTTACCCAGGAAAACATTTCCACCAAAACCCACTGAGAATCCTCTAATTTTACACCAGACAAAGTTCAGGAAAAGCTCTTAGTTAAAAGATGCGAATTGAATCATACTGAAATGAGTAGAAATACTGATGCTAGTGGATCCTGCACTGCACTTTGAGCCTCAATCCCAGGTCCCTGACTCGTGTCTGACCATGGAAAGGTTTTTTTGGAGTGCAGGAGCCTGGACAGAGCCCCCACCTGCAGGGACATCAGGACAGG
The DNA here is from genome assembly GCA_013400215.1 of Cisticola juncidis. Classification (NCBI taxonomy): domain Eukaryota; kingdom Metazoa; phylum Chordata; class Aves; order Passeriformes; family Cisticolidae; genus Cisticola; species Cisticola juncidis. The sequence continues at coordinate 153,971 of VXBR01001568.1, read as the reverse complement.
GGGCATCAAGACAACCGTGTGGAATTGGAAAGATGAGACCCAGCCCACAGGACTATGTTGGAAGGGAGCACACAGATATATCACAATTACACTTCTCTGAGACTGGAAATGCTGGGTAATTGTCTTTCCCTGCCAGTGTGCTCAGGGCGCTTTACAACAATAAATTTCACCAGGAGTGCTGAGGAACAGAAAGCACAATAACGGGAAACCTGCTGCTCCAGGAATGCAAGGAAACGAAGCTTTCATGGAAAAACTGGGGTCTGGGAGTGCAGGGTGTGGAGCCCAGGGTGCTGCCTGGAGCTCCTGGCAGTGGGTAAGGATGGGGAGAGGAGGCAGTGCCAGCCCCCAGCCCTCTGGAGCACTGCCCACCCTGCCTCTGCAGAGAGGGAAAGCTCGGGGCTGAACATCGATTTAGGGCAAGGACAGAGTTCTCTCTGCAGCCAAAACAAAATTGTGTGCCAATCAAAAAGGTGTGAGACAGGCTGTTGTTGACCTCTAGGGAGTATCAGAGGACAAAAATCCTTGGAAGGAAATTCAAGAAACAGCCTCCAGGGAAGCCAAGCACTGCTGGAAATGCTGCAGCACCGCGGTGCCAGGACCTCTGAGCATCCACACAGCCCTCCCTGGAAGGACACCTCTAATATTCCATGCTGTGGCTAGAAAACATCTTCATCTTGCTTGCTAAAAGGCAGCATGGGTTGAGATTTGAGAGATTTTTGTGCCTGGATCATTGCAGACCCTCCTTTGGGGAAATCCAGCTCCAGCCCTGCCTGGGAGGGGAGTGATCCTTTCTCTCCTCTCTCCTCTTTCCCTTCTCTCCTCTCTCCCCTCTCCTCTCTCAGCTCTTCTCCCTCCTCTCTGCAGTGGTGGGGAGTGCAGATCCTTCCAGCAGGTGCCTGTTGTTTTTGAGCCATGTCCTACAGCAGGACCTTGATCTCACTGGGGCCTTGATAATAGCAAGACACCAAAAATAATCAGAATATATTCAAAAATGGACAGGAGAGGGTATTTGGCTCGTTTGTAATGGCCATTAGATAGCTGATACTTGCTGTGTTTGCTCTCTATGCTTCAGAGCCATCCATAATTAGAACATATTTTTGTAACCTTATCTTGGAGCAGATTTGATTTTTAGGAAGGAAAAAATGTCACTAAATCATTATTATTCATGTGACAAATCCTGAAGGGTAAATTTTTTTTAAACACCACCTCTATCAGTCTCTCCCATGTCACCTAACTTTTATGCAATAACACTGTTCCCTTAGAGATACCGTATAAAATATCTCTCACTTCCCAATATTATTCATAGAATTCCCATTATAGAACATTGAAAACCCAGATTAGAAGAGTACAAGAATATTTTATGACCAGTTTGAAAATGCTGTTACTGCTGCAATAAATTAAGAAGTTAAATTACTCCCACACTGAGTATTGATATACTGTGCATGGCAGAAAAATTCCTTTGAAATATACTGTACAATACATATAGAGAAATTCCAGCCCCTTTGATGGCTGCCAGCAAAGGGGGTTGTGAGGACTTGGGGGTGGGGGACTGGGTTGCCAAGTTTGGTTCTTAAAGCAGCAAGTAGAGCAAAGGCAAATCAGAACAGCAAAATTTTATACGGATAATTGGGAATTTTGGGATGTTGCATTTAATAGCCAAGTCCCTCATTGTTCTCAAATTCTTTATGAACTCCATAGACAGGATATTTCCTGGGTCAGCAGACCCAATTTCCCATAATATGATTTTCTCTTGGTTATATCTATGTGGACATTTATTTGTGGCCTGTGAACGTGTGATGTGTATAGATCTCTTTTATACTAGGTGGTTGTTTTTT
>VXBR01001568.1:135468-152068 GCA_013400215.1 Cisticola juncidis | reverse complement strand
TTTTTTTTTTTTTTTGGCTGAATGGTCATTTAAACTCAAATCTTTGACTGCCAAGGGAAAAGCAGAAAAAAATTAGGAATGTTGGATCCAATCTGGCTGATGGGATATAATTGCTTTTAGATATAAAAATTCTCAATTAATTCAATCAACTTTTAAGCTTTATTTCTAGTTGTTTGCATTATTGGAGTGGTGTAAAGCTGCCAGAATGTCCCAGATAATTTTGATGCAGGAATTTATGTGCACAAATTGTCTTTTTTTTTCTGCTTACACAGCTTCAAATGTGAAGCATTGCACAGGGAACTGCACTTATACAAAGTGGTTGTTACAACTTCAGGTAAGAGCTGATCTTTCTCATAAATTTCCTTGTGTTGTCTGCTGGGCATTTTATTTTCCCTTCTCATTGGAGAGATTTAATTGGAGAGATTTGCCTGCTAGACCCGATTGGCAACCAAACCACCTATTTTGCAAAAAAAAAATGTAACAAAAGAGCCCTTTTGCACATTTTGCAGAGGAATCCAACGAGCTGCTGCAGCACCAGCAGCGTAAGCAGCTTATTGGGGTTTGCCAAGAGCACAGCAAATCCAGGCCTTGAGTTTACAATAATAATTACAGTGTATTCTGCTGATTGCAATATTCTGGTCCAACAGGGCCTGTTTAACTAAGCTGGCCCTGGAATGGAGTACCTACAAGTAATGTGATCTATTTATTAATGAGTGCTTTTTACAGGAGAGTCCATTCTGAGCTCCCACAGACGGGAAAGGGCTTTCAGCAAGAGCTGTTTATATAAAACGCATCAGAGGAGTTATTTAAGAACAACACAAGCCTCCATTAAGCCCCGGTGTGTGTTTTAAAGGTTATTCTTGGAGGATTTTCCCTCCCAAGGAAAGCCGGGCAATGAAGGGTAGAATCTGAGCAGAACGTTTTTCCCTAGACACACCAAAAAATTCACTCAAAGATCAGCAGCAGCTTTCTGTAAATCCCAAGCTTAGGCGTGCTTAGGACCCTTGACTCTTCCGTGGAGTTGGTGCTCCTCAGATTAAGCCCAGCCTAACCAGGGAACCGCTCAAACCCACTTGGCTCTGGCTTCAACACTGCCCATGGTGCTTTATCTTCACGTATGATCATGTACAGATCATGTATTAATTTTATCATTAATTAAGGCCCAGCAGAGCTGTGGGCCTAACCAAGGACCGCTCAAACCCACTTGGCTTTGATGCCACCAACGGCACTTTATCTTCACGTATGATCATGTACAGATCCTGTATTAATTTATATCTTTAAATAAAGCCTAGCAGAGCTGTGGGCCTAACTAGGGAACTGCTCAAACCCATGAGGCTCTGGCTTTGACACTGCCCATGGTGCTTTATCTTTGAGTATGATCATGTACAGATCATGTATTAATTTGTATCATTAAATAAAGCCCAGCAGAGCTGTGGGTCTAACCAGGGACCACTCAAACCCACGTGGTCCAGAGGTGTCCACAACGCTTTATCTTCACGTGTGATCATGTACAGATCATGTATTAATTTGTATCATTAAATAAAGCCCAGCAGAGCTGTGGGTCTAACCAGGGAACCGCTCAAGCCCATGCGGCTCTGGCGCTGCCCACGGTGTTTTATCTTCACGTATGATCATGTACAGATCATGTATTAATTTGTATCATTAAATAAAGCCCAGCAGAGCTGTGGGTCTAACCAGGGAACCGCTCAAACCCACTTGGCTCCAGTGGTGCCCATGGCGCTTTATCTTTGAGTATGATCATGTACAGATCATGTGTTAATTTATATAATTAAATAAAGCCTAGCAGAGCTGTGGGCCGAACCAGGGAACCGCTCAAACCCACATGGCTCCGGCGCTGTCCACAATGCTTTATCTTCACATATGATCATGTACAGATCATGTATTAATTTGTATCATTAAATAAAGCCCAGCAGAGCTGTGGGTCTAACCAGGGAACAGCCCAAACCCACATGGCTCCAGCGCTGTCCACAATGCTTTATCTTTACATATGATCATGTACAGATGATGTGTTAATTTATATAATTAAATAAAGCCTAGCAGAGCTGTGGGCCGAACCAGGGAACCGCTCAAACCCATGCAGCTCCAGAGGTGTCCACAAGGCTTTATCTTCACATATGATCATGTACAGATCATGTGTTAATTTATATAATTAAATAAAGCCTAGCAGAGCTGTGGGCCTAACCAGGGAACCGCTCAAACCCACTTAGCTTTGATGCCACCAACGGCATTTTATCTTCATATATGATCATGTACAGATCACGTATTCATTTATATCTTTAAATAAAGCCCAGCAGAGCCGTGGGTCTAACCAGGAACCGCTCAAACCCACTTAGCTTTGATGCCACCAACGGCATTTTATCTTCATATATGATCATGTACAGATCACGTATTCATTTATATCTTTAAATAAAGCCCAGCAGAGCTGTGGGTCTAAGCAGGGACCGCTCAAACCCACTTAGCTTTGATGCCACCAACGGCATTTTATCTTCATATATGATCATGTACAGATCACGTATTCATTTATATCTTTAAATAAAGCCCAGCAGAGCCGTGGGTCTAACCAGGAACCGCTCAAACCCACGCAGTTCTGGTGATGCCCAGGGTGCTTTATCTTCATATATGATCATGTACAGATCATGTATTAAAATATATCTTTAAATAAAGCCCAGCAGAGCTGTGGGTTCAACCAGGGAACCACTCAAACCCACACGGTCCAGAGGTGTCCACGGCACTTTATCTTCATGTATGACCATGTACAGATCCTGTATAAATTTGTACCATTAAATAAAGCCCAGCAGAGCTGTGTGTCTAACCAGGGAACCGCTCAAACTCATCTCCAGTGGTGCCCACGGTGTTTTATCTTCATGTATGATCATGTACAGATCATGTATTAATTTTTATCATTAAATAAAGCCCAGCAGAGCCGTGGGCAGGCAGAGGGAGGCTCAGGGGCTCCCGGCATGCCCCGCTCCCTTGGAAAGGCGCTGACTCACTGCCCGTGCAGTGTGTGCCATTACAAATGGGCTGGTTAATAGGCCTGCATCCATTATCATTAGTGCATCTCAGCACGCAGGTACATGATGGGGCCTGCCAGCGCATTTGCTCCAGCTCACTGAGCCAGGGGCCATGCTCCATTGCAAATGAGGATGAGGAACACCTGCTCCAGGGTTTTTCGGCAGACCGGAGTCATCCTTCACATCTCATGCAACACTTGTTCTGTCAGAATGCAATGCTGGCACCGGCCAGAGCGCGGCCATGCCAGGCGTCCCACTAAAGATTAGGCACTTCCCTGCTCAAGTTCAGCTTTGAATTCTCTCTTTTTTTCTTTTTTTTTTCCAAAGAAAGCTTTTAAAAATTTATCAAGTTCGTATTAGGCATTCAGCCATTATGTTAAGGGTTTAAAAAAAATGATGAAAAAAAAAAAAGAAACTTTGCTTCATAAATTAACTTTTTTTTTTGGCAATTAAAATGGCAGCATAAAATATTTATTGGGTCTGATAATTTTATTCACAGTGCTGAGTGTTTGGATACGCTTTTTTGAGAGAGGTTTTATTTTTGGAAAATTGATTTTTTTTTCCTCCTATTTTTCTTTCTGCAACTACTCCCAGAGTTTGTGGGATTTTCTTTTTAATTGTCTGCACCAGGTGACCCGAGATGTGATATTGGACACTAACCAAAAGGGGGAAAATATGACAAAATATTGCCTTCTCCAGGCACATGTCTTCCCATGCAGAGGCCTCTGCTCTGGCTGCCCTCCAGAGCCAGGACAAAGGCTTTCCTCATCCTGCTCCAAAAGGCACAATGCTCCCTGCCAGCCCCAGGCTGGTTTGTTTGAGGCACTGGAAATCGAAATGAAGGGAGAAAAAGCAGCTCCTGAGGTTTGTAATTTACACTGAAGGGCACGGGGAAGGTGGCAGTGTGTCCTTCCCGTCTCCTGTCCTGTGTAGCAGGGATTTTATGGGCACCGCTGGCTGCCAAAGCTCCTCAGTCCTTAAAAAAAGGAATCCTGCAAGTGTGACCAGCTGGGGGATGCTGCCAGGCTCCTGCACATCCCCTCATCCCAGTGGATCCCTTCCCACTGGGAAAAGTCCTCCAAACCAGTCCCTGGGGAAGCCCTGGATGTCCTCCAGTGATGCTTCCCTGGTGAAGGAGGAATCACCTCTGAGCTGGGGCAGGGGGACATTCCTTGCCACACCCTGGCAAAAATGCAGCACCAACATCCACTCCTTGGCCAGAGCCCTCTTTGTCTCCCAGGAAAGCAGGAGGAATGGGATTTGCTGCTTCTCCAAAGTTCAGGTAAGAAAATTTGGATTTGGACCAAGGCTTTACCTAAGAAATTCCTGTTTGCTTTTCACGCTTTTCTTTTTTTCATGAGTTATTCCTTCCCCACCTTTCCCAGTCCTCCCATCCACACTGAAGAGGCTTTTGGTTCTGCTTCCAGACATCCAAGAAAATGACAGCTCTTTCAGCAGGAAGCCTCATCTGGTGGAATCCAGGTTTCTACAGTGAGGAAATGATGCTGGAAGTTACAGATCTGCTGGTTTGGTGCTTTTCCAGGAAAGGGGAGTCCTCAGTTTGTACTTTAGGATCCCAAGCCTTATCTCTGCTTTATGCCCATGAACAACAACAACAAAAAGCTTTCCTGGATCCATCCTTTTAACCCTTTCATGAGCTTTGATGCTCAAATGGAATCTTGGACTCTCATTCCTCAAGGTGTTTCTCGGTCCCTCCTGGGTTTGTGTTCCTTTTTTATGATTTGATGAAACAAAAGTGCTGCGGGAAGCACTCATGTGAATGCTTGTGGATCAGAGATTTTTGTTAAACTTCCGAGGTTTTCTATGTTTTCCGTATTATTACACAGAAATATTCTTGTTTCTTCTTTTATTCTGGTTACTTCAGAGGTGCCCACCCTTGGATTGCTGCTGGAGATGTCCCTGCCTGTCCCAGGGGACTGTGGGCTGGTCACTCAGTATCACACACAGAAAAAAGTTTAAAAGTTTCATATCACTTTGTGTAAATTTTAAGGGAGACAGAGATAAAAATCTTCATTTTTTGAAAAGCAGTTGTGAGATTTTTTCGTCTGTGATATATATAGTTCAGCAAAATTAAAAAGGGGAAGAGTTGTCCTACGAGGTTGGAGGGACCATCCGCCCACCCAGGGCTGTTGGGAAGTGATGGGATCTGCAGTGGGAGCTGAGGGAAAAGAGTGAAAAGAGACCAAACAGAGAAATCTCACAGGTTACAATGGGAAATTGGGGAAGAAAATACTTCCAGTTGCATTTAACAGACATTTAGATTAGTATTTACCCTTTTCCTTGTTTAAGGCAAATTTCCAGGTCTGTGCCTTTTGAAGGACTTGGCTTTGATGGGGTTTTTGCTCATCTACTATAATTTTAATTTTAATTTCAATTTCTATCCATTCACTGAGAGCTGCTCAAAGTTGGAAAAAAGAGGTGCTGGGAAGGCAAATTTTCTACTCATGCAGGTCTGAAAATCCTGAATAAAAGCTGTTTCAGAGTGATGGGAGCAATGCAGAATAAGGATGTGTATGGTTGATGCAGGCTAGATATGGGGATATTTTAATTAGAAACATGAGCAGGAAAATCAGGGTTTGGATTGGACTTTTCAAGGAATAACTAGAAGAATGTCTAGAAGACTCTAGAGGAAGCAATCCCTTGGGATCAATCTGTAAGTCTGGGTTTGGGAAAAGGCAGAGTCAGGCAATGAGAGACAAGCCTGGTAATTGTCTGGGGATGCTAAAAAATCTTGGTTTTCTTCTGTCACAACAGAAATAAACAATATCTTCCTTTTTTTTTCCTCCTATTCCATAGAGAGTGCTGGATACCCAGTGGGACTGTCATCCCACACTGCAGGGAAGAGCTCCAGAGGGATATATGGAATATTGTTATATATGGAATATTGTTATATATGGAATATTCTTATTGCCTTGGAGTGCAGCAACACACCCTTGGTGCTCGGAGATTTCCTTCCACAGCACCCCAAACTCCAGGTGTAGGCACCACTCAACATCCTTTTAAAAAATCACCTTTCAAAGTTAATTATGCAACAAGCTATAAATATTTAAATATATACCAGATATCATTTTTAAAAAGTGTATTTATTTAATCCTAAATTTAAATAAAGCATATTTAAGCATATCAATTTCTTGAAGCTCGGGGTGTGTTTACATGCTTTGCTGACTGAACAGACCTCAATATGAGTTTTTAAAATCCCAATCCCATCAGGGTGTCAAGCAAACAACACCTCCACTCAACTTCCATATAATTTAAATGCATGGATGCTGCTGGATTTAGCTGTTAGCTGGAGAAAGAGCTGAACCTAATTCAGAAATTCCAAGTTTATGTGATTCCTAACCTTGTTTTTTGTGTTGTGCTGCAGCTTTGCCCTGTGATAACCCCTCCCTTCATCCCAGTGATGGAATGACTGCATCCAGACGTGCCAGGGAGCCCTGAGCCTGTGATGTGACAGCCCAAACCAAACTCTGAAACCACATCTCTGGAGGTGAGAGGCTCGTGCTTTAACCCACTTGTGCTGCTACATTTTTAAAGCAATTTTTTAATACTGAAAAGAAGAAACTCATCCTGTATTTTGGAAAAAAAAAAATCACAAAAAGCATCAAGGATTGAAATATAGATGTGCTGACAGAAATTCAGATACAAAGAGAGGTTGGGTTGAGTATATTCTGGTTTATTTTGGGGCTGGGTTGTTCAGCATCCTGCTGTTTTGAGGTGCTGGCAGTTGGATGCTGGGCACTGCTACCCCACTCCCGTGTGAGAACACAACACACCTTCACCCCAAAAAGCCAAATTGAGGTTTTGGCTGAAGGAACACGTTGTGTGTGATATTTGGCTGGTTAACCACTGGTTCCTCAGCTTGTTTCTTGCTCTTTCTCTCCTCCCTCCCCCACAATTAAATTTTTTTAAGTACAGACAGCAATATTTAATACCAGATTTCAACATTCTGCTCAGGTTTTTCTGTCACCTGTGGCTGGATGCTGGGATGCTGGAACATGGGGAGGGGATCAGTGAGATCTTCTCCAATTTTGGAGCAGGCTGGGATGCACCATCACCTCCTTGTCCATGGCTTGACCTGGTGCTGCCTCACTTTTCCCAAGGAATTTTCCCTGTGCCAATGCAGAGCCCTGGATTTGTGAAGCACATGGGTGGAGACAGGTCTGAGACAAGGAAACTCTTATTTATACATGTGGCCTTGTCAGGATTTGTGTCAAAGTCTCTGGAGATGCCCTCCAGCTTCCCTAAATTTCATTTTTTAATAATGAAGATAATTTTGAGTTTTACAAGCCCCAAAATGTCGAAAACTAATAAACATTTTATACACGTGTCAAGAGATGCTTAAAAAGCAGCCAAACCACGGATTTTTTGACAACTGAGGGGGGATAACAACAAAAAACCCGCAACACACTCCTTGTTTGCCAAGTTCCTGCAGCCTGAGCAAATTTTTAGAGATGAGTCACAAACTCCAGATTAATGGGGTTTTGATGGAAGTGCTGACACTTGGAGTAGCCCTACAGCAACCCCACATCCCTGCTGACCCCATCCCTCCTTCCCAGGGTGGGAATAATGCAGCACTTGAGGGAATTAACCCACTGGGAGGGAGGGGGTGTTCTCTCCCTCCTTTCCTCTTGGAGCTTGCAGGGAAGGGATTTGGCAGGAGGATTTGGCAGCCTGGCAGCTCGTGGGGAAACAAAAAGAGCAGCTATCAGTGCAGAACGGAGCAGCCTCTGTGGCTGGTGGCCACCCAGACCCGCTGGCCCCCGCTTCAAACACAGAGCTGGGCTCGTGGTGGGGCTTAGGAGGAAAGAATCTTACAGCACCATCCATGGCTGGAGTTATCTCCCGTTGGAAATGCCACTTTTGGCTCTTTGAGGGTTTTTAGGGAGGTGTTTTTGTGAAGCAGACGGTGTGGTTGGGTTTCCTGGTCACTTTTGTGTCAAAGTCTCTGGAGATGCCCTCCAGCTTCCCTAAATTTCATTTTTTAATAATGAAGATGATTTTTGAGTTTTACAAAGCCCAAAATGTTGAAAATTAATAAACATTTTATCTCTCCTGTGCTGGGAATGTGGATTTGGGGTTGTGTGTCTGGCTCAGGCGTGCAGCTCCTCTGCGAGGTGCACATGGGGATGTACAGCAGCACACAAGCAAAGCCTGGCTGGTACACAGCAGCTGGCTCACTTTTATCACCAGCTTTGCCATAAAACATCCCATTTCAATAATCAAATTAGAGCCCAGGCAAACCTGCACAGGTGAGAGGAAATGTGTGAGCGTGATCAAAACCACATTTCTGATTCAGGACGAAATCGCAGGCTACAGGGAGGTACATCTGTAAATTATACAGGAAGCTTTCTTCAACAACTGATTCACCCTGACAGTTTTACTGGAGTATATGAAAATTAGTATTAAAGATGTGATATGTAGGCTTCTTTCCAGGAATTCCAATCTGGTTTCAATAAAATGAAAACACTGATTGGAAGTGAAGTTGCCTTCCGGTTTTGCCTTTGGCTATTATGTGTTCATTCGTGAAATGACTGAATTCCACAACTACTTTTAATATTCACCTTTTGAGTTCATCTCCTGTACTGGACACATTGGAATGATTAAAATAGCACAGACTCCTGAAGCCGGATTCTCTTTAATTTGAAACAGCCTGGGTGCCGAGGACGAAAAAAATATTAAAAAAAAAATGAATGCTCTGCTAAGTCCATCCTTTCTTAGCATCCAGTTGCTTCAGTGAGTGTTTAGGGTGGAATACTAATAAAGGAGTGGATGAAACATCCCTGGATAACCGTGAAAGAGCAGAGTTCCCTGCTCCCTGTCCCCTCAGGTGTCTGCTCCTGCTGGCTGGAAGGTTTGTGTGCTCTGGTCTCTCCTCACCGCCGTGCCTTGGCAGCTCCTGGCCCTGCCCGTCACTGCCACTGCGTGCTCAGCCCCTGCCAGGGACAGGAACTGGGACAAAGGGGTGCAGGGAGGAGATTTGGGGCCAGCAGATGTAAAAATTGAAGGTATCTGAGGTCTGGCAATCCAAACTGTTGCGTTCCACCTTATTGTTCCGAGCGGCTCCTGCGCGCCGAACCTGCGGGAGCTCCGTGCCAGATGAGCAGAGCAGCTTCTCGCAGAGCATGAGTGATTTTATGTGTGAAGGAGCTCATAAAGAAATCCAAATTCCCTTGGATTTGCTAACACCTTCCAGACTAAGCTTGGTGTTTTGAGGCTGTATCATCCTGGAGATGGAAAAAACTGGATCTGCTGGATTTAGGGACCAGCCCTGGGGCAGAGCTCAGTGTGGCACCAGGGTGTTCACCTGGGCTGCTGTGACTTAATTGCAGTTGGTTAAACAATTAAATTTCCTTCATTATTTTAGGGAAAAGCTGGTGCTTGTCCTGGTGACAGTGACCCCCTCATAAATCTCCCCCAGGCCTGTGTTTGCTGGGGAAAAAAGCCCCACACCTTGCTCCCCATGGCACTCTCTGTGCAGATCCCTCCCTGCTCCAGGGAAATCTTTGATCCCCTTTTTTCAGGGAGTTTCAGGGGTTGTTTTCTCCTCAGCACCACTGGAGGTCCCAACCCTGGGATCCAGCACTGTCTGTGCAGATCCCTCCCTGCTCTGGGGTTGTGGGAATCTTCAATCCCCTTTTTTCAGGGAGTTTCAGGGGTTGTTTTCTCCTCAGCACCACTGGAGGTCCCAACCCTGGGATCCACCACATCTGACCCCAGCTGCTGCAGACTAAAAGGACATCTCCAATAAACAGTAATATTAAAAACTTTAGCACCTCTGTGGAACAAAGGAAAGCCCAGGGAAGTAATTTCAGCCTGTGCATTCAGTCACCTCTCTGGCAACCTCTGCAATGAGTATTCTGGCAAGTGATCTCGCTGAGGGAGAGCCTGACTTTCTGCAGTTGTCCAAGGCAATCTTTGATTAAATTTTGGATGCTGTTACTTAGACATCCGCTGCTGATGCACTTACCATATTTTGCAAAGAGAAGGTCTCTGTGAATTGAAAATTTCTGGTTATGTGCATTCAAGGTCATGCATAAAACAGCGTCTAGGATCATGGAAAGTTGAGGAATTTAATCAAAATGCTGCTCTATGGTTTGGTGTGTTTTGTAGGATTAGCAGGGGCACCAATAATGCTGTCAATGCAGAGCTCATTTGGACACTTGTGAATTATTGAGCTGCAGAGCAAACCTCAGCACAGCCTAAATCAACAGTTTTCCACAGTGCTGTTGGCAACAGAAGTTCCTGATGGCTCTTCTACACTGGAGAGGGACAGAATTCCAGTAGGAGGTTGTTTGGGGGGAAAAAAAAAGCAGTTGCAGGCTTTGGGATATCTGAGCAAAAATATTTGGTATTTTTGAAGTTCATCAGAAAGAGGCAGAATAGCAGCCCAAAACAATTTTAGGAATTTGTCACTCCCAGCTAGAGTTTTAAAACTCAGTATTTAAAAGGTTAAAAACTCAGTATTTAAAAGTTTAAAAACTCAGTATTTAAAAGTTTAAAAACTTAGTATTTTAAACTGCAGTGAAGTCCACCCAGTGAATCTGCAGTATCCCCCACTGGCTGCAGGTGCCAGCTCCACACCCTGTGACCCAAAGCCAAACCCTTGGGAATTCTCCAAGGAGTGCTGGGTGAAGGTCACTGGTGGGAGGGATCACTGGAGGGCCTGAGACATCTTCCCTGGGGGAATTCTCTTATCCAAGGTCACCAGGGCTGCACTCAGCACATGGCAGGGGTAGGGGACATCTGGGAGATGCTCTGCAAAGTCCTTCTTCCCTTTTGGTGGAGGTTGGATGGGGGATAAAGGAGTTTTCTCAGGTACCAGTAAAAAAAGAAAATTCTATGCTGATGTATTTTGTGGAAATACCTCACAGAATTGAATGCAGCCCTTTATACTTTTTCACCTCTGTTTTCTCCTTAGGTGTCACAGACAACTCTGAGCAGGCTGCAAGATGCCCTTAATGCACTGGAATTATGGATCTGGGATTGCTGGATCACCCTGAAAAAATTCAGAGTATTGAGGTACCCAGAGATCTTTCCTTCCTTTGGAAAGCCTGATTCTGTAATTTAAGTTAATTTAGGGAACGAATTATATTTGATGTATACATTAATATTTATGTTAATATTCAATGTGTGTTATATACATAGATGGCTCTAGACGTGAATATGTTCATGACCTTAAGTCCAAAAATTCTCCCTTTCCCAAAGAGAAAACAATTTTTTTTTTAGGTGTGATTTAACTTTATATTATTTTCCTACATGCTGTGGGTGTTTTCTCAACTTCAATATTCTCCAAACATTCTCTGCTCTCCTTCTCTTCTGAATCTCAGGAATTGATTCAATGATCTCAGAGCTCAGTGTGGTGACTACACAGCCTTGCCTTATCTTTCTGTTTTCATTCACAAATTTTTGAAGTTGCTCATTATAAACTTGTTGTTTATTTTAAATTTGTTTGCTATAATTTTTTTTTTGAAGCAGGTAAATAGCCCAAATGTTTTTTAATGAAACACACCTCGTGTTCCAAAACAATGACGTAAAACTCAGCCAAGCCAAGCGTGGGCTCTTCCTTAAGGATGGATGAGGATGTAAAGGATGGTTTTGCAGAAGGGTTTTCATTGCTTTCCTGGGCTCTTCCATGGCACTGCCTCGAATTGGAAGTGTCTGTCAGGTGAAATAAGAAATGCAACCTAAAAATGGGGCTGGGGATGAGGGGACTCAGCCCAGCCCTGCTCCCTCTCCCTCCCCTGAGCTCACCCTCAGGCTGCTCCCAGTCTTCAGCATCTCCCCCCAAATCTTGGATCCCTCCCCCACAAACACTGCTAACTACTAACTCATAAAACATATCAGCTGGGTTTATTACTTTTAACCATCTTTCCAATTGTGCTATAAAATAAAGGCAGATGCCATTTTAAGATCTTATTATTATCAAGGGCCAACTCCTCCGGCAGCACCTGCTTAGCAGCAATCTGCTTGTTTATAGTCCCTTTTTTATAGGTGACAGTTTAAGGTGGCTGTTCTCCTGTTACAAAGAGTTCTTTTTAATGTGGCAGAAGTGGCAGGCACAGTAGGTGAGCTCCTTTCTTTCATCCAGTGATATTGAGACGGGGTCGCAGGTTCACCTGTGATTTTTGCTTGACAGCTTCGCCACACACATCAGGCTCTGCCAAATGCTCCGCCATTAATTTATGATTTAAAGTAATTAACTTTTGCTGATTAAAGTAATTATTTCAAGTGCATTGCACTCAGGCCCAAATGATGCTCACAGCCCCCTCTCCAGTTTGAGCTAGCAGCATGCCAAGTGCTTAAAAGCTGCACCAGGGAGCTCGCGGTGGCTTCTGCCAGTCTAACAGATCTGCCATGTTTATGGCTGACTTGTACTAACTGCTCATTTTAATGCTGAATCCTGGCAGAACACTGACACAGTGTGAAACCTTCATCCGGTAAACAAGACAAGCTTCAAATTGGTGACATCGATGACAGTGAAAACTGTTTAAATGAATCTTGCCTCCAGCCTTCCAGAGGTATTATGTTTTTGAGCGCTGCTCCTTCTCCAGATTGGCTGTTAAACAATTTACAGCTTTATCCAGCCTCTGCCTTTAGCGTTATGCAGGTGCAAAATTTAGGTTTCCTCGCTGGATTGGAGGCAAAAAACCAAAAAAAAATCTCTCACCTCCCCCCCACTCAGAAAAACCCCACCCAGGCCCCACCAAACCCTTTTAAAGCGGCTTCAGAGAGAAACATGCGGAAGGAGTTTCCTTTGAAAATAAATCTGCCCTTTTGAAAGCGTACACGGGTTGGGAAGCTGCCTGGCATGTCCTGAAGTTAACATGTTTTGTGTGGGAGCCAACGTTGGCTGGTTTATTGTGCCTTCCCCGAGCAGGAGAAGGATGCACAGCGGAGCACCGGGTGGGATCGCGTGGAATTCTGCCAGCGCCGGGCACCGCGGCAACGAGCTTTGTCTTACTGGCACCAAATGTTCCCAAAACTTACCTTTGGGGTTGTGTTATTTCTTTTTTTTTTATTTTTTTTTTCCCTCCCCTCTCCCTGGAGAAGATATTTCTTGGGAATATCCTCTTGTAAAGAGCTGTGGGATTTTGGCTGCTGCTCGCTGTGAGTGAAACCGAGCAAACAGATGGTTAAATCTGTAGGAATAAAAATATCCATGCTGGAAAAAATGTATTTCCAGTACTATAAATACATAAAGCTGGGTTTTCCCCCCCTAATTTATTTATTTATTTGTTTGTTTGTTTAAATCAAATTTTAATTTGGGAGGGATAAGGGAAACAGCTTAGATCAGGGAGGGGCAGTGTGTTTTTTTCCTGCTTTGCTGAAAAGACTGTCAGTTTAAAAAAGCCACTCACATTATCCCTCTCTCCTCTTCCAGTGCAACTGTAAAGAAATCTAATTTCATCTGTAATAAGGCACCTGATGGGCAGTGATCCCTGGCAAACAATATTTTAGCTTAATGCTAAGCACTGAAAAAACATCATCGAAAAATAAAGATGCCAAGAAAAATCATCTGTGTGTTAGCTTGGCAGTAGTCCTCAGAAATGGGAGGGATAGCTCGACAGTGAGCCTGATTTGGGGGTTTTCTCCCTTTTTTTTTGTTTGGTTTTGGTGATGAATGAAGTGTGGAGGGCAGGGAGGCAGCGGCAGGCAGGGCTGGGGAAGGCTCAGCCGAGCTCTGCTCCTCGGCAGCCAAGGCTGAGCTCGCTGCCAGATCAGGGCTGGGAGGGAGCCCAGGCACCGAGCTGGGAACACCAAAATCACCCCCAGAGCCCTGCCACGGGTGTGATGTGTCCTCACCCCACCCTGAGCAGGGCAGGCTGTAAATGCACCCTGGAGAGAGTTTGGCATTAAATAGTAATGTTGTTTTTAGGGACCGATTGACAAAGGTGTTTTGAAAATGCTCGTCAGAAATAAGAGAGAGACAAAGGAGTTTCACTGGTTTGTTTTTGTTATTTTTTATTTTTTGTTTCTAGATCTCCACATAGAATCACAGAATGTTTTGAGATGGAAGGGACCATAGAGATCACCTAGTTCCAAATCCCTGCTATGAACATCTTCACATCCAATAATGTCTGGAGTCTCTGAACATGTAATAGGACTGGAAAACTGATCTCAGAAATTTTTTTCAAAGCAGAACACACCTGGGATTTATTGAGGACCTGATCCAAACTCCCCTGAGCCAGTCAAGAGCCAGCTGGTGGCCTTAGCCTCATCTGACTCTCCTGTGCTGTCTGCAGTTGTTCCAAGCTCAGCTGATCCTCTTATTCTGGCTCAAGGAAAGGGATCATAATCCTCAAAGTGTTCTGGGGAGGATAAGAGCAGGATTGGATGCTGCAGGAATTGTGAGTGGCTGTGGCTGGCAAACTGAGATCTCACAGTACCAGGAGCAGTGGTGCCACCTGGGGTGGGGACACCAAGCACAGGTTTAAGCCAGGGGGTTGGAGGTGCCTGGATCCCACTGGCATTGCCAGGGGTTGGGTATTTTAAAATATCTTTAGGTGTTGGGTGAGTGTTGGACTGGTTTGTGATGCTCCTATTGGGAAAGGACAACAGCAGAACTCCTCTCTCAGTCCTCAGTAGAGAGGACATCCCTGAGCCATGACAACAGTGAGAAATCTCAAGATCTGGTCAGGTGAAAAGTGCAGCAAACACCAGGTAAAACTATCAGGAACTCAGAATTCCAACATGCCAATGTGAAAAAAACATTTGAATTTAGTCCCTTGGAATTATGAGAAGCATAAAAGTCCCATTATGGAATGGCACAATGTATTAGCAGTTATAGGTGTTAAATCAAACCAAGGTACAGGATGTTAATGGGCAAAGTGACTGTGTTTAAACAGTTGTCTACTTATTAAATCTCTAATTAAGGACATGCAAACCAAGTGATGAAGATTTTCCACTAAGCATGATAAATTGTGATTAGCAGAATGTTCTTAATGTGCTGTAGAGCAAACCAGTTTTATTAAAAAAGAACAGAAGTCACCCAAATTTCTCCCTGCAGCTTTACCTGTAATGACAGTGGTACCTTTGCAGGTCACAATAAATTGATTTTCTCTGTGTGTATTAACCCCTGACTGCAGTTTGTATCCTTTTTTTTCATGTTTTTACAGCCCTTCTTTATAGCATCTTTTGGGATTTATCTCAAACAGGCCAGACAAGCTGGAAGTGACTTTTTGGGAGCTGCCTCATGCCTTTCTGCCTGGATTGCGTGTGATGTGAGTGTGAGTATTTTCCTGCTACAGCACACCCCTCCATAGGAATAAGTGCACTTACTTGACTCAATCAGCCATCTGTGACTCCATCAGCCACAGTGGAAACTAATGGTAATTGCCAATTGTTAACCAGACAATAGCAGATGCTAACTTTAATATCCAACAGTGCTCTTCCGAGCATCTTTTATGGAGACATGGCCTCACTTTAATACGTGTTTTCTCTCCCCAAAATAAGGCAACTTAGTAAAGGCTGATTAGCCTAGGGAGCTATGTGACTTGAAGCAATGAACTTCCAGGAATGGCAGCCCATGTGCTGTTTCTGAGCCATAATGTTTACAGTGTGAAAATTTAGAAGACCGGATTTAAAATTCTTCTCCGAATGCAATTTTTTTTTCCAGTGAAATTTCACAAAGAGACACGTCCTGGATGCTAACACGAGAGCGATGCCTTTCCTGGCAATGTCCTTGCCTCCTATTAGATAATCAATTAGTCTCAGAACATTAAAAAGCAAAATGCTGCAACAGGATTTTCCACCAAATTCAAAAATATTTACTAAAGGATTTCATTGCTGCTGTTTATTTACATGGAAGCCCGAAGGCCGCACAGCACAATGCTGCTGCCCTGGCACCAAGACAGCTCTGCAGCCTCAGCCCTGAAGGACATCTGGAGTTTCTGGGCTGAAGTGGTTCCTTTTTGCAGAAATTTGCTCGCAGAAAGTAATGAATGAGCCCATTTTCACTTCGACCCGGGCCTGCAGTCTACGGGAGACATTAGGAGCAATTTGTAGTCAACGTGCAGGTCTGTTCCATCTAAAACATTATCAATGAGCTTGTCAACCCGAGCCCTAACCTTCTTTGTTATTTTCATCTGCTGCTCTCTCAGATGTCTCTCCTCGTGCCCATAACCTCTGAAGACTGGCAACAGGATGTCATACACCTGTTTTGCTCAAGGCTGGGACTCGGAGCCCCGCGCGAGGCTGTGTCGGCATTGGCTCGCTCGGCGCTTTGCTCAACGTATATGTCAGAATGTCAGATGATCGTTGTTGTATCTGCAGCTGTTGCATGAGCAGAGTGCCAGGGGCACAACTTTCCTGCAGTGAGCTTTAATTTGCTCTCCCCTCCCTGAAGAGCTCCTGTGCTTCACCTTGCTGCTGCCGCTGCAGCTGGAGGAGAGCTCAGCCCGCGTGCAGCTGGGGCTGTGGCGCGGGAGGGAGGGAGAGAGCAGGAGGCAGGGATGGAGGCAGGCAGGGAGGTGGGCAGTGAGGCTGGGGGACAGGGAAGGAGGCAGAGAGGCAGGGAAGGAGCCAGGGGTGCGGATGTGGAGGCA
>VXBR01001568.1:117125-135274 GCA_013400215.1 Cisticola juncidis | reverse complement strand
AAAAGGATGTGGGGAGGCAGGGAAGGAGAGAGGCAGGCAGGAGTGGAGGCAGGGGTGCAGGCAGGGAGAAAGACATGGAGGCAGGAACTGAGGCAGGGTGAGAGGGAATGAGGCAGGAAGGGAGGGAGGGAGGAAAGGAAGGAGGCAGGAAGGAAGGGAGGGAGAGGGAGAAAAAGGTGGGGAAACAGGGATGGAGGCTGAGAACCAGGGATGGAGACAGGGAAGCAGGCACAGAAAAAGCCAGGCAGGCAGGAAAGGAGGCAGGCAGGGAAGTAGGGAAACTGAGGCAGGCAGGGAGGCTCAGCACCAGCCAGGGCACACCCTGGTGGAGGTGCTGCAGACTGTTATTTGCATCTTTGCTCAATGAGGCATTTTCCTAATTGTTTGCAGGAAGGAGCAGTGAACACTGAGGGATTTATATTTGTGTGAGCAATCTGTAGTACATTTGGATGCTGTTCCAACAGAGCCACTCGTAGCCTAAATAAGCCATAACCTGCCAAGATATTCATGAGAGATCTGACTAGGTTTTTGACTGCTCTCAGAATTAGGTTGACAATCAAAACAGATGTAGAATGAGACTGCAACTGGATTGCCAAAGGCAAAAAACTCCTGTCAAATTCTTTAAAGGAGGGAGCTGAAAAACCACTGCAGTACATGGGAATAGTGGACATTAGTGACTCGACAAGGACACATATGCCCACCTTCAGTTTGGCTCGGGATTGTGGATTTGTTTCTCAAATTAGGTAGCAAGGGCATTGCAAAAAAAATGCTTTAAAATACACAGGTAGTGAAAGTTTAAAAAGACACAGCATTGCTGCATGAATATTACAAGATGTTTCTCAGGGTTTTTTAGAAATACGTGTTTTTGTGGAATTGCTGCGTTGCTGAGTGACAAATTGGGAAGGCACAGATCATCTGTAATTTAAAAGAAGAAAGCAATAGAGAGTTTGATTAAAAAGCAGCACAAATCTGCATTATAGGATATTGTCTGGTGACGTCTATTATTAAGGGAGATGTGATGCATTTTGTCTTTCACTTGAAATGTTAACTAAATCAAGATTAAATATATAAAATGAGGCTTCATCTTTAATAAGGAGAACGGGTGCAGTGACCTAATATGTACATCTGTATCTTGTCTAAGAGTTGCAACTCATAATTCCTTCATCCAAGCCTTTGTAACAGAGGGAAAAGGAGGGTTTTTGTAGGATGCAACACAAATGTGAAAGATATTGGTGGAAGGAAAAAAAAATACTGGTTTGCAGCTGCCTGCTGGGCAAAATCCCTGGCTGAAAGGACATCTCTTGGTGGAGAATTCCATATGGTGGAGCTTCATGGTGTTTCAGGATAGGGATACACAAATATGGAGTGACACCTTTCCTTAGGGTGAATGCTGAGTCATTCAAAAGGGAGCCATTCATGGGGTTTGTTTCAATGAGTATCCCAACCTGAAAAATTATAGAACACATCATAGAACGGTTTTCAAAATCTTTACTGATTAATCACGGTTTTTGAAATAATCTTTGTTCTTCAAAAGTAGCATTTAGGTGGTTATTAGGAGTTTTTCAAACAGAAAGACATTTCAGAATCATATTTAGAATAATATTTTAACCTCAGGAAGCTTTTTAAGGATTGTTTTCTGTGAAGAAAGCTGCTTGTCTCAAACAATTGTGCAGGGGTCTGGGTGGTGGTGGAGTTCCTTTCCCCCCCAAACCTACCTCCCAAATATTGGCACGGGAAGGTGGTGAAGGTGACATTTTCCTGTGTGGGAGGTGAGACATCCAAACCACACCTTGGATCTGCTGGCTCTGCTCAGGACCTGCACGTGCACATCCTCCAGCTCTGGCAGAGGGCTCTGCATGGGCTCCTCCAGATTCCAGATTTGAGCCAGAGCAGCTGGGACTGTGCCTGGCAGGGCTGGCTGGCAGCCCCAGCCTGGCACGGTGGCCCGGTGGTCACTTGGCACACGAGGCCACAGCGCCTGTCCCTGCTGGCAGAGCCACCCTCCCTGCTCCAGAGATGAAGATGGATTGGCCCAAGTGGAGCATCGGGTCTTGAGGGCCAAAAATAAGCTGGAAATACAAGCTCAGGCTGTCCTGGCCAAGTCCTCCTCTGTAGAGGCAGGACATTGTCCTATGAGGACCTTGGAGCCCCTCTGGGCTTACAGAAACCCCTGGACAAACTGTTCATGACATTTCTTGTGGCTCAGCTGCCATTTCTCTTCTTTCCAGGAGGATCTCTCCCCTCTATTAATGCCTCTGGAATCTGTTTAATTAAAATGAAATCTATTTTTGATACCTCACCACCAGATCCAATGCTGTATTCAGCTCCATGCTCCAGCGATGAAGATGGATTGGCCCAAGTGGAGCATCGGGTCTTGAGGGCCAAAAATAAGCTGGAAATACAAGCTCAGGCTGTCCTGGCCAAGTCCTCCTCTGTAGAGGCAGGACATTGTCCCACAGGGACCTTGGAGCACCTCTGGGCTTACAGAAACCCCCAAACAGGGGACAAACTGTTCATGACATTTCTTGTGGCTCAGCTGCCATTTCTCTTCTTTCCAGGAGGATCTCTCCCCTCTATTAATGCCTCTGGAATCTGTTTAATTAAAATGAAATCTATTTTTGATACCTCACCACCAGATCCAATGCTGTATTCAGCTCCATGCTCCAGCGATGAAGATGGATTGGCCCAAGTGGAGCATCAGCTCTTCAGGGCCAAAATTAAGCTGGAAATACAAGCTCAGGCCATCCTGGCCAAGTCCTCCTCTGTAGAGGCAGGACATTGTCCCACAGGGACCTTGGAGCACCTCTGGGCTTACAGAAACCCCCAAACAGGGGACAAACTGTTCATGACATTTCTTTTGTCTCAGCTGCCATTTCTCTTCTTTCCAGGAGGATCTCTCCCCTCTATTAATGCCTCTGGAATCTGTTTAATTAAAATGAAATCTATTTTTGATACCTCACCACCAGATCCAAGGCTGTATTCCCGAGTGAAGGGTGTATTCCCTCCACTGCAGAGTGAGGCAATGTTATTTCTTGCACTGTATTTCCAATCAAGTTGGGCAACGTTAACCTGTCATTTTTTTTCTTCATCAGTATTCAGTGCTTTCATATCCTGGTTAGATCTTGATAGGAAAATATAAAAACATGTCAAGAGAGTGGTTCTGTTACAAATGGAGTGCAAAAATGATTTTGGAGAAAGCCCATTTGTGTGTGATTTCTAACCTAATTCTGCAAACCCCGGTGGTTTGGAGAGTTTAGCATCCAGAGGTTTGGGTGTTTGCCCAAACTAACCCTAAAAAGCAAACCTTTGGCTGCTTGCCTTTCAGTTGAGTGTGTGATATAAATAGCTGTGCTAGGAACAAACAAAGGAGGCATTGCATGGAGCAGCCAGGAGAGCCCACGTGAGCCTCTCCATCAGCCTGGGGTTTGCCATCCCAACTGGAGACAGGCTCCTACTTTTCCTGATATTCATGGAGTGGTGACTGGGTGCCACAAGGCAGTGAGACTTCAGCATTTTTATCTTTCTTCAGCTTCTGTGAGACTCACTACTCCCTCAAAAAAACCCCCCAAACAATTAATTTAAAAACTACTCGGTAAAGTCCTTCTCATGTTGGCTTTGGTGGATTTGTTGTAGATGAGGAGCACCACGATGTTGTTGCCAGACCAGACCAGAGAGGAAGGGCTCAGACCTGCTTTATCTCTGCACCCCTTTCAGGTGAAATGAATTTGGTGTTTTCTTCAAGATTTCCTAGCTATTTTTTTTTTTTTTTTTGTCTTTTCCTAGACTGGTTCGTGGGATTGCCTAAAATTTTAAATAAATCTTTCTCTGTATAGGCAAGTTTAGCATTGACCAGGTAATAGCCTGGAATATATTATCTGTTGGAGAAATCTAAAACCACATGCTCAGGGAAACAGTGGAATCACCATCCCTGGAAGAATTCAAAAAACTGTAGGTGTGGTACTTGGGGACATGGGTTAGTGATGGCCTTGGCAATCTTGATCTTAGAGTTTTTCCAACTTAAACAATTCTGTGATTCCAAGATTTTATGGGGTCTTGTTATGACTCTCCTACTATCCAGTTCTGGGGTGTTTTGGTCTGTATTTGTGTACAGAAATCAACGTTGAAAACCAGGAGCAAACACCAATTTGCCTTTGAAAGGCAGAATTTCCAGGGAAACCCAGTGGAACCTGGCAAAACCCCTGAGCATCCTCACAGCCCAGCTGACATCCAGACATCCATGGGAGGTGTAGGGAGATTCAGGCTGCTTTATCTGCACCACCTCCTTGTGCTGCCCCTTTCTTTGTGACTGCTCCTCCCTGATGAAAATTTGTGTAAAATTGCCACTCCACCAAACCTTTCTTTCCCTTGTGTGCCTTCCCTGACCCCTGCTCCTCCATTTGGCAGAGCAGAGCAGCCAGAGCCCTAAATCACCCCAGAGCCGTTCCCTGGATTCCAGCTGGCGGCCGCTCCCAGCTCCTGTTTTCCCCATTCCCGTGGAGACTGAGCTTTCTCACGCTGTCTAAAATCTGAGTTCTGAGCTTCCAATAAATCCCTGATGGATGGTGGAAGGGCTTTTCCATGATTCCCCATTCCCAGTCAATGGGAGTGTTTGGAATCCTGGCAGCTCAGCGCTGGGAATGCTGAAAGGGAATGGGGAATTCTTACACCAGTGATGGGATTTGGTTATTGATGTCATCACTCCTGTCACTCACTGATAGATACAGCCCACAGTGACCTCCCTCCAACCTATAGAGCCATGGATTTGAAAGTAAACATCAGTAACTCAAAAATCACCATGCAGCTGATGATGTTAACTCTCAAAGTGGTGAATCTTGGATTTTGTCCTGCCTTTTTCCATATTTCACCCTCCTAAAGGACATGTGGGCAGTTGCCTGTGCCATTTGGGGTAAGGTAGATATTCAGATTACAATGAGGACCTGAATAACTGGTGCCTTGTTCTCAAATTGCTTTATGGATGGACCTGTGTGTCAAGTGTGCATAACAGTGGCTTTCACTATATGTTGCCTATTTACTGTGACAAAACTCCAATACCTGATCAATTCAAGCACTGTGCAGAACAGCCTTTCAGAGATGCTTTTTCTCGTGATCTTTTCTTCACCAGCTAAGTGGGAAGTGGAAATGTGGGTGATGTCCCTTTTTCTCAGGTTGGTATTCCTGTGGTTTGTTGGTTTTGAGTCTTTTTTCCTTGAATGTCTGTGCCAGAAGCAGAAGAAAGAGTTGGAGTTCTACATCTCAGGTTTCTCAAGGCTGTTTATTGTTTCTCATCTCTGAGTTCTTTCTGTGCCCAGCAAAGTTCCTTGCTGCAGCAGGTCAGGAGGACTGGACCTTTGTACCCTTTCTCTGACCCAACCATCATCCACAATGTATTTTTTATTTACAGTCCATTACCAATACCTACTGCCTATGTTGGACATGTCACTTCTATCCCAACCAATCCCCTGTGACCCACCACAGCAGAAGATGGAGGACAAGGACAAGAAGGAAGAAGGACAGGGGCAGATTCCTCCATCTTTCCTTCTCCATTTGCACCTGGTAATAAATGAACTACTATTTACATCAAACTCTTGGGGTCTGTAGATTTTCATGCAAAGCTGGCAACATTTCCCATGGGCTGAGATCAAAGACAGAGTCACTCTGGGCTCTGTGCCAGGGTCTCAGACCCCTCTGGCGGGGTTCTGGCCCATCCAGGGCAGCCAGAGGGATGCCCTGGACTCTGACACTTTTTTCTCTTCTTGGAGATCTGTTTTCCAGAGAGCAGTGAGCATCCACACCTGGACAGCTGGCAGGCTGTGCCCGTGCCACCACTGCCATCTGTGCCAGTGCCACTGCCACCAATGGCACCGGAGAGGGCAGGGACACCACACAGCACCACAGGGGTGGGTCTGGGGGCTGGAACCTGCTGTTGGTCCTGTGTCTGCCTCCCCTTCCTCATTGTCTCACTGCTGCTGGTCAGACAATCAATTACAGGCATTCTGGGGGCATTTAGGGACTTTCAAGCACAGAGGATTTTGTCTCTGTAGAGGTTATAACGAATTGTTTGGGCTCTGAGCAACCAGGATTAGTGAAAGGTTTCCTTCCCAGGGTGGCTGGAATGAGATGATCCTTAAGGTCCCTTCCAATCCAAACCATTCTATCACTCCATGACTGAAAGCATCGGGTATTTTTCTGATATATAAAGAGATCGTTTTTCTATAGAAACTGAATTCCCCCACAGAAACTGGATTCCCCCAAGGAAAGAGACCATTCACAAATAAATGTTCTTTCACACTGGGTGGAAGACAGAGCTCAGCACCTCCCTGTAAAAGGAAGAGGTCCCTCCTCAATCTCCATGAACCCTTTCAAGATGCCAGTTGTCCAGGCCAAAGCCAAGACAGGGTTCTCTATCCCATTCTGGAATACTGGCAGCTCCTTGCTGCTGTCTGGCTTGGCACGGCCTGAAATGGTGGCAGAGAACAACATCCACACTCAGAACTGCAGTGAACAAGGGGCCTGTGGTCTCCCCTCTGGGATGGTGTCACTTCTGCAGGGGTGGAGATTGCTGGTGCTGGGGACACCATCAAAACTTCTGCTCCTCTGTGGGAGGGATGACCAGGGTGACCCCTCTGTCTCAGGGGCAGAAGCTCTCAAGAACAGCCCAAAGGTGGGAAAACAGAACTTTTCTCTCCACTTTTTTCTTTCTCTTCCCTTCAGATGCAGTGGAGCACCAGGAGGACTTTGCAGAGCTGTTCCCAGCCTGTCAGTCCCCTCAGGGCAGGGGAAATGAGCTCCAGACAAATGCTTCTCCATAGGTGCAATGCACATAAGTGCATTTTTGGATCATGGTCCAGGTCTGCATCCTTTGTGAGACCAGGAATGTGCCAGGATGAGTCGGATTTTATCAGCCCAGCACTTCTCCATTGAGCAGAGACAGAGTTGGGAGCATCGCACATCAAAGAGAAGGGAATTAATGAATGAGAAAACCTTGACATTTACACAATTTAGGCATGTTACTTTTATTTAAGGAGTTTTTTTTGTGCAAAGGGTGCAGAACCCTTGGTGAATAGACCTGTTAATGCCTCTTGCCTTTTGTGTTTATATGTGCCAGGTCTAATAATTGTCACATCAGCCTAAGTGAGAAACACCCAGACACGTTCATGGGAGAAGCCGGAGGGCTTTAGTTCAAGTGACTCCTGTTCCTCCTGGGTGGGGAAGAGGGAAGGGCAATAAACAACAGGAATTTGTTCCTTTCTCAGGGTTTATCACTTGTAAAAATGTAGGACTTTGGCAGCCATTAATTATACATAAAGTCAATAACCAATCTAAATAGAACTTAAAGTGACAAAAGCGATGACATTTAAAAAAATCAGCTTCCCCCTGCCACGAGTCTGGGACCATCAGGGAAAGGAAAAAGGCTGGAAACACACTCTGGACATGCAGTAATTGCCACTGCCATTTTCTGATTTCATTAGAGAAAACTTTCTGTGGAGGTAGATCAGGAAAAGGAGAAATTCTGGATCGCAGACATCAGGTCTGTGTCTGGGATAACCTGCCCTGCCTGTCAGCAGCAAACAGAGGAATTTGGGGCAAACAAGTCTGAGGATTTGCTCTTTTATGATATTTTAAAACTTATATAAGAGCACATTTTAGCTGCACTTTTATTTCCCCCCTAAAAATGAAGCGGAGTCATAGTGGGCAGACAGGAAAATAATAATAATACTAATAGTAATATTAGTAATAGTAATAATTCCTCTGCACTGCTGCTGATTTCAGGAGACTGGAATCTGACCAAATCTGACAATAATTAATGCATCTGAATTTAGGCTTGTATTTCAGTTTGTAAAATTTGTAAGAAATCGCTGTACCCATGAAAATCCAAGCTTTGAAAGAAGTTTTAGCCTCCAATTCAGGTATTTATTCTAATTAATCTTATGTAAGGGAGAAGGTCTGCTATGAAGTCATCATTAATTTATATTCCTGCAGCACAGTTTATCTCCTTTACTTTGTACCGTATTTTTTTTTCATAGAAGATCAAGAACCAATTCTTGGCCATTATTCTTGACAGAATCCATTCGAAACGAGCCAGAGGAGTGAGAAAAGCGAGGCGCCCGCACATGGATAAGCCTTGCCAGGTTCTGGACATTTTTTTTTCAGCTGCCTAATTGAGGAAATATCTTTTGCTCTTTGTTTGCAGGGGGTGGGTGGGTTGGTTTGTTTGTTTTCTCAGGAGCAGGGAATTTCGGTCGGTCCTGGCCCTTGCCGGGGCTGTTAGCAAGTGACATGCCCAGGAATATAAAAGAGCCCTACATCTTTGGAGCTGTTTCCCGCTATTCCCCAGCATCCTTGTTTGTTGTAATTTGAAAGAAGCTATTGAGCTGAAAGGAGGGACAAACAATCTCCAGGCGGACAAAGCCAGGGAGAGCTGGGAGCGGCCAAATTTCCATGAAACACTCGTGTTCCAATTCATATTTAAATGCGCTCCTGAGCAGCTGGACAACCTTTCTGTGGCCGGCCACAGCTGAGCGTTGTAGCCAAGGAGAAATCACAAGCAATTTGCTGCGAGCAGATGAAAGGTGTGTGTGTGTTTCTGTCCTTTTAATGCCAGAGAATAAACACTGAGCTCGCACAGGATGTCAAGATGTTGGGCAGAGTTTAAGTGCAGCGCAGCAGATTCCCAGGGTTGCGGATTTGGCTCCGCATCCTTTGAACTCATCCAGGTTGTGCTGATTTACAGCGGCCCAAGATCAGCACAAATATGGTTGTTTCTGTAACTAATTTCGATGCCCTTCTGCTTAATGATTTTTTTATTTTTTTTTTAGGGAAATTATTATTTCGCACAAACGCTCCTAGGCAGCATCCACTCAATTCAAGAAATCATTTAATTCTTGAAGGGCTGAATCCTTTTTAAAAACTCGTGTGGGACACTCCTGGAGAAAGAGAAAGCCTGGGTCAAAAGTGCCTTTTTCCTTATCCTAAACTGACCTCGGGCTATCCCAGTCTTGGCAGATCCTCGTTGTAATGGAAAGTAGCCCAAATTGTCCCTAATTTGCACCTCGCTCGTCTTTAACTGAGCCACCTTGGGGCACGAAGATGCTTCTGCAGTCTCTTCACCCCACTCCCTGCTCAAGGCACCAAAGAGGGCTCTACAGCTCCTAAATAACCTTTTTTCCTGAGTTTTTTTTCTTTTTTATTTCTTTTTTTTCTTTTTTCTTTTTTTCTTTTTTCTTTTTTCTTTTTTTCTTTTTTCTTTTTTCTTTTTTTCTTTTTTCTTTTTTCTTTTTTCTTTTTTTTTTTTTTTTTTTTTTTTTTTTTTTTTTTTTTTTTTTAATTTTTNTTTTTCTTTTTTTTTTTTCGTTTTTCAATTTTTTTTCTTTTTTCTTTTTTTTTAATCTTTAAAGGCATTTTGCCTACACCCAGCTGGTGCAGAGCATCCTTTGTGCAAAGAGGAGCAGATTTCTCCAGGCCCAAAAGAAGTTTTTCCACAGTACAAACAGGCAGGGGTTATAATTTATCAAGTGATGTTCCTGCAGGTTTATTGTGAATGAATGTTACCATTTGCTTTGAATATGGTTTAATGTACTTTAGAGGCATCACTTAATTATTCTTTGTCCTTGAGTCTCTTCACTGCAGCCACTTTTATTAAGAAAAATAGGAATAAGTAGGAATTACTAAGAATGTTAAAAAATTGCTTTTCACAGGAGCTGGGTGAGGTTAAAGAGTGAGTTTGTTGCACAATATCCTTTACTCTCTTTCCTTGCTATTCTGTTTTAACCATGTGTGAGCTATTTGAACAGAAATCGAGCAGGGTTTGGATAATTTCCCTTTCCTCCTAGGCAGATATTCCTCAAACTACTCTTCCCTGTTTGAATTTCTTTTTATGTCACATTAGAAGTGGTGTGAGCAGTTACTGGGCAGGATTCTGGGCTTTCCCTCTGATTTTTGCTGAGGTTGGAGTGTGGGGTTGGTGTCTGTGATGATAACAGGATGCTGAGAGTTCCTGTGGTACTAGAAATATTAAAATAATCAAGAACTGGAAAGAATTATCTGGCAGCAGTTTTACACCCCAGTATGAGAGAGAATTTCCATGGCTTTCCTTTGACACCATGGAGGGCAGAAAAAGGTTTTTGTGCCTCCAGCTTTGTCCCTGAGCTCCCAGCAGCCACCACCCAGTCCAGGCTTGGGATAAAGACAAGGAAAATGCAAATGGCTGAGAATCCCTGAACCCCAGACTGGTTTGGGTTGGAAGGGACCTTAAAACTCATCCCATTCCACCCCCACGAGGCCAGGTAGCTCCAATCCCTGTCCAGATAAATCAGATGGATAAATCAGATGAATAAATCAGATGGATAAATCAGATGGATAAATAATCCCATTTAATGGTGTTGGGTTGATGGCTGGACTAGAGGACCTTGAGGGTCTCTTCCATCCTGGATGATTTTGTGAATCTGTGATTTCATTGTCCAGGATGTTGAATTTTTACACAGAGATCTGTATCCTGTGTTTTCCCTGAAAAAACTCCTCATTACACTCTCCAGACCATTTGTGAGTCTGATTATCCCACATTCATTTAAAATATTTTCTTTTTCTATTGACAAACTTTATTTTCTCTACTCCCTTTCTACTACTGAAGATATTTCAGGCTTAAAAACTCTGCAATCAATGGCTGACTGATATTACCTCAGTTAATTTTTGAGGTTTAGCTGTCCCATGTATAAATCTGCAACGAGAGGAACAGTCTAAAATAACTATTATTCAATTTATTGCTTGAATATAAAATTAAACAAACGAGCCATTGCCTTCCACTTGGATAAAAATGTGGCTGAGTTGATTCTCTTTGTCTGGCCATGGTGCTCATCAGGAAACACTCAGTTATTTTTGGATGGCTACCCCAAATTTCTTGCTTTGGGAATTAGAGCTCTGAGAGAAACATGAGTAGCTGTTTCATCCAGCAAGGGATATTTCTCCAGTAGGAGCACAATAAGCCCAGGACCTGCCTCTGGAATTGGTTGTTACACACAGTGGGCAGAGTGAAGCCAGGGAAAAAAAAATAAAAAAAAAGGAAAAACTGAACTGGTGCCTTAAAACCAGAATTTGGCTTCTCCAGTAGTTAAATGGGCCCTGATGACTTATGCAACACTTTGCATTGCAAATATTTTATTTTGATTTACTTGGAGAGCAGAGTAGGACTGAAGGGGCCAGCAGTCTCTCTGCTGATTTTTGATGAGGTTAAAATTCGGTAACTGAAGTTCATTTTTATTAATAACTAATTTTCTGGCCAGGAAACTATCTGTGGAGAAAAATTAAATAATAAAACAACCCAGACTGGGAAAGAAAAAAACTGAAAACAATGCAAAGCCTTTACAACTGACTAATAACCTTGCAATATTAATGATAAATGCATTATCCTCCTTCAATATATTTTGTCTTGGGATATGTGATTTCCCAAGGACAAAATCAGTCAAAACTACCCTTGGCTTCCACAGTTTTCCAGAGTTTTCCATGGAGCAAAGTGATTACATGGAGTGCACATACTGAATTTATGGTTCAACTTGATTTTATATAAATAAAACCTTTAGTAGGTGTTCTTAACTTAAGAAAATTGGACCAAATTGCTAAATGGAAAATAAAATTCTTCATGCATTTTTGCCTTTAATAAACAGAAATCATTACCTAAGGGAGGAAGTGATCTGGATTTGGTGCAAATAATTAAATAAAACAGAGAAAATACTAAGCAAAGCATTACTTTTTATTTAAAAGGCAAATGGAAAACAAATGTCTGAGAAAGGCAGTGAGCTTGCTTAGTGTTTCCCACTCAAACACTTCTTAGTTTTACATTGAAAAAACAGGGTATTTATTGTCTTTTCTTAATAAGCGGTTTCAAGATGGAAATAATGCCACCAAAATCAGTTTAAAAATTAATTGCATAGACCCACAGTAAAAGCTGTACTGGCTGCCAGGAGTTATCCTTAAAATAGATGTTTCATTTTGGACATCACCAAAAATTTGCAGTTGGGCTGAGGTTCATCCCAAAGCTCTGCTGGGAACAGCCACTGACACTGTAGGAATTTGGGTGATTGACACGAGAACCCCCCAGTTACATTAATCCCCCCCTAAAATAAACTGTGGTGGTTCCATGGTGTCCCTGATGTGGAGACAATTCCTTCCAGGAGAAGATCTGGCCTGTGGAAAAACTCTCTGCTGGGCCTGATGTCAATGACCTCGTGTAAAACAGAAATTCAGTGATCAATTCAGAATCATCTGAATTCCCACATTATGGAGAGGATGTCATGCAGCACAGAGCACATTCTGCTGTGCTTTTCTTTCGCTCTGTCTCTAACCTGATGCCAGGGAACCTCTTCCAAACAGGTGGCCAAAACTTCAAGGGATTGTCCTTTTTTTTTTTTTCCTAATGGATGTTTGACTTAAAGCTTGCAGAGAAACCTTTTGAAGATGCACGAGCGAATTACTCACTTAAAAGTGGGAGCACTCCCCACCAAATCCAAAGGGACAGGTAATTTGATAGAGGAGTTCACCTAAATGATACTAGCATGTTTCTTATCTCCCTGCCATCGGGTTAAGAGCTGTTGTGCATAACTTTCTTAACCTTAACCTCATCTCTTCATCTCTCGGGACTTCAGATTAGTACAAGGGATAAAGGAAAATCAATGCGAGTTTGGTTCTGGTGAATGTTTATGTCTGTATGCAAAGGAAGAAGGGGGAGAGCTTGAAACCATCCCTTCCCAGTGAAAGATTTTAATTAAATTAGGCCTTAGAAATGTGGAGTGTGATCTTTGCAGTGTTTTGATTTCGCTGGAGATTATGACCAGACTTGCCAAAACCAACAGCGAAGTCTCACATTTGTGAACTCGGCACACAGCGCCCGTGAATCTGATACATCCCACAGAAAGGGCCTGAGTGCTCCTGTTTACATTCCTAAAGTCTTTACAAACAAGGGGAACAATCTCTGCTCTTTACAGACTGCCTGGTCAGGTTCCTGTGTGCAGCACGGGTGACCTTTCCGAGCCCAGCAATCTTCAGACACTCAGCGCCCAGGGCTGTGAAGAGCCCGAGGTGGATCAGCTTACCAAGAGTTCATATTTTACACCAGGGCTGGTTTTTACTGTGTCCAGCTGCTGAATATCAAATGATGGAGTTTGGGCTGTAAAAGAGGACTTTTTTCTTATGTAAAGGCATAGATTCTTCCTGCTGTTGGGGAAAATGTGTATTCTGCTCAGTCAGGCTGAGGTATGTGCTGTCTCCTCTCTGACTCCTCTTTATCTGTGCTTGGCCTGTTCTCTGTCTCCTTTCCTCACCAAAAGCATCTTTATGTCAGTGAAGAGACAGGCAGCAGGTGTAGCACCTCTGGATGGTGTCCAGATGGGTCTGGAGTATCCCAGGGAGGAGATTCCAGCCCCTCTCTGGGCTCTGCTCAGGGCTGGCACTGCCCAGGGCACAGATTCTGTCTCCTGTGCAGGGAAATTCCTGGGATCAATCCCTGCTTGTTCCTCTGGTGTCACTGCTGGGGCTGGAGCAGAGCCTGGGGCTGCTCTGCCCTCCCTGCACACAGGGACAGACTGGGATACACAGGGAGAGACAGGGACAGACAGGGACAGACAGGGACAGAAAGGGACACCAGGGACACACAGGAAGAGACAGGAAAGGACAGGAACAGACAGGGATAGACAGGGACACCAGGGACAGACAGGAACACACAGCGACACACAGGGACACNGCAGCTTTATGTCAGTGAAGAGACAGGCAGCAGGTGTAGCACCTCTGGATGGTGTCCAGATGGGTCTGGAGTATCCCAGGGAGGAGATTCCAGCCCCTCTCTGGGCTCTGCTCAGGGCTGGCACTGCCCAGGGCACAGATTCTGTCTCCTGTGCAGGGAAATTCCTGGGATCAATCCCTGCTTGTTCCTCTGGTGTCACTGCTGGGGCTGGAGCAGAGCCTGGGGCTGCTCTGCCCTCCCTGCACACAGGGACAGACTGGGATACACAGGGAGAGACAGGGACAGACAGGGACAGACAGGGACAGAAAGGGACACCAGGGACACACAGGAAGAGACAGGAAAGGACAGGAACAGACAGGGATAGACAGGGACACCAGGGACAGACAGGCACACACAGTGACACCCAGGGACACCAGGGACACACAGGAACACACAAGGACAGACAGGGACACCCAGGGACACCAGGGACACCCAGGGACACCCAGGGACAGACAGGCACACACAGTGACACCCAGGGACACCAGGGACACACAGGAACACACAAGGACAGACAGGGACACCCAGGGACACCAGGGACACCCAGGGACATCCAGGGACAGACAGGCCCATACAGTGACACCCAGGGACACTCAAGAACACCCAAGGACACCCAGGGACACCCAGGGACAAACAGGGACACCCAGGGACACCCAGGGACAGACATACACACGCAGGACACCCAGGGACAAACAGGAACACACAGGAACACACAGTGACACCCAGGGACCCCCAGGAACACCCAGGGACACTCAAGAACACCCAGGGACACTCAAGAACACCCAGGGACACTCAGGGACACCCAGGGCTGAGGGTCCCTCTCCCTGGGGCTCCTCCCCAGGCTGAGCAGCCCCAGCTCCCTCCTCCTCTCCTGGGCATGGGGATGCTCCAGCCCTTTAGTGCTCCACAGGAGCTGGAGATGTGGCACCCTCAGCACGTCCAGTCAGTGATTTTCAGAGTTCTGAAGGATCTTTAGGATCATCAGCACCTTTCATCCAGCTCCCAGCCATGGTAAATGTGTGCACAGAGCCTGGCACGGCTCAGCCTCTCCTCCCTGCTGCTCCTGCCTCGGTGGCCCAAAACAGCCTCTGCCGAGGAGGGTTTTGTACATTCCTAGGGAAAAAAACCCCTCAGGTCACTTTAATTTAGATGGTTTGAGCACATAAAGGCAGCACATGTCAGTGCAATGATGATCTGGGGTGAGGATCTGTTTTTCTTGAGCTTGTGGGGGGCACAGAAAAGAGGTGGAGGAAAACAATTGACCGAAAAAGATCTTTTAGCTCCTTGAACAGGGAAGGATTATGGAGAGAAGGACCAATGAATCAAGCACCCATTCATTATCTTGTTTTTGGGATAACACTGGTTCTTCCCAAAAGCATTTTGCTTTCACTGTAACAGCTTTCCTACCCCAGTGCCCCGTGGTAATTCCTGCCATGCAAACAAGGATCAAATCTTCATTTTTCTAGACTAATGGGCTTTTCCTTAGAAGACACCTGAAAAAGAAGGCTTTTGCTGTGTAAGCTTAATTTTAGTGTATTGATGGATCTTCTGGAAACAGAACAACAGCCAAGTTTGCAGCTTGGCTCCGAGTTTATTTTCTGCTAAATGAAACGTGAAAACAAATATAGAAAATATACAATCCAGCTTCCATTACAGATTTCAGATATGCAGCTATTGCAGAGAGATAATTAATGTCTCAGGCTATCAGTGAGGGCCGTTCTGCCTCTCAAAACCTGAGTGTTGCTGGTTGGGGGAAGCCAGATAATGATAGCAGCATCCTGTGAGATTGTAACCCAAGCGTTCTGCTGGTTGAACTTGAGGAAAGGGCACATATTATCAGCTGTATTTTGTTTTCAATTCACTCCAGGAGACGGTGAGAAAAACGGTGTAAACCCGAGCGATCAATAATTTGTATAGCGAACACAGTGTGCCGCTAAGAGGTCTAATCTTTAGATCTCTTCAAACATCAGGTGAGAGGGAGAGGGTGACTTCCAAGGAGGAGGAAACCCGAGGTGCAATTCAGCAGAACAAAGGCTGAAAGCGGGGTTGAGCTGCTCTAGTTTGCATTAGAAAACCTGGCAGGTCACAGAGCCCGGCTGGTCATTTTAGAGAGTTTGTTACGGGAAAAGCTCGTGTGGGAATGGGATTGATCCAGCGAGGAGCCCTGGATGCCTTCTGTGGGGTGTTTGCTCCTGCCGTGGAGTTTTGGGTTGCAGATCAGAACTAGAGGTTTCCTGGAGCTGCTGATTGCCTTTCCCAGCTTGCTGAAGGCCCCGAAGTGTGGAAACAACTTTTTGGGGGTACCCATGGAATCAGAATATCCTAAGGTGGAGGGACCCGCAGGGATCATCGAGTCCAGCTCCTGGTCCTGCTCAGGACAGCCCAACATCCCACCCTGTGCTGGGAGGGGTTCCAAGCTCCTCTTGGACTACAGCCATAAATGGTTTTTTAAAGACTGTAATGGTTAGGAAAAAAAATGGTTTTAAAAACCATTTGTGGTTTGTGCCATAAACAATTCCTTGGGGAACCTGTTCCAGCACCCCACTACTCACTGGGGGAAGAATATTCTGCAAACAAATGACCTCGATCAACCAAGAAGAGGCACTTTTAGAGGTCCTGGAGTTTGAAAGAAAAGCAGTAAGAAAGCCAGTAAGTCCCATGTCAGCGTTTTTACAACAGGACAAAGAAATAAAGTTCCTTGGTGCTGCAGAGAAAATAAGGGAAGAGACACCAGTTCAGCTTTGAAGGTTGAACTAGGCTGTGCCATTCCTAATTAATCTGTTAAGTAATTTCACAGAATCATGGCCTCATCGAGGTCCACCAGGCCAGAAGGGGCTGTTGGAATCACTTAAGGTGTAACGTGAACCATAAGATTTTCCAGAATTGCTGAATTTGTTTGAATGGAATTTGGATTTAACTTAATTAGGCTAATCTTTTAGAGGGAAAAAAAAAATCTCAGTTTCAAGCCAATGGGTTCAGTTCTGAGAGGGAATAGTCTAGGGAAGAATTTTTCTTGAGCAAAGGACTAAGAAACTTGAAGAGCAATGATATTGCCTTGGTCTCCTTGTGCTATTTAAGTGGTGATTAGGTCTGAACTTGACTTTCAAGGCAAAAATACACTTCCAGGGGTGACTCCCTGAGTGAGAAGAGATTTCAGTACTGTAGGTCTGAGTAGATTAACAGACTGTCTATAAACTGAGGGAAGAAAATAAGAAGGGAAAGAGGAAAAAGCCAAGGAGAGAGTAAAACTTGGAACTGGAAAAACAATTCCTGTTCCAGATGAAACATTTCATTATATATGATGGGTTCAAAGGCAGTTTGCCCAACGACTTTGTATTTAACAAGGCATTGTGTGAAACATGGCATTGTTCCTTACAGGAAAT
Source organism: Cisticola juncidis (assembly GCA_013400215.1). Classification (NCBI taxonomy): domain Eukaryota; kingdom Metazoa; phylum Chordata; class Aves; order Passeriformes; family Cisticolidae; genus Cisticola; species Cisticola juncidis. The sequence continues at coordinate 118,126 of VXBR01001568.1, read as the reverse complement.
AAAGAACAAGGAATCTTATTTCTTCCATACTTGTGTTGAAAGGGGTACGAAGTTGTGATGGGGAAATAATCACTCCAAAGCACAGCAGCCTTGAGGGGTTTCCTTTTAGAGCTGCTCAGCTTCATCTAAAAATGAGGCTGCTTGGGCTGGAGGGATGTTCTGACTCCCACAAACTGAGCCTGGGTTTAAATGTTTTATATTTTTCCCAAGTTTTTATGAAACATCTTTAGTGTACTGACATAATTTGAACCTTTGCTTGCAGGGAGGTTTTAACTCCCCTCTGGGGAGAGCTTGGGCCAAAACCTGAAAGTGATGAGTATCTGCTACCACATCCAAATTCACACTTCTCACTTTCTGTGCTTTTCTCCAGAACTCTCATGCTTGAGCCTTCTCATTGTCATACCCCATTGCTAACTCAGCTGCATGGAATGCAGAAAACAAAATCCCAAATTATTCTGAGTTGGAAGGGACCCAGAAGGATCATCAGGGTCCAAGTCCTGAAAATCCTACAAGACTTGAGGACCAGCGGAGGAGTTTTGGGCTTGGCTGAGCAAACAAAGAGAGGCTGTCCTAAACTTTGGGCTTTTAGGTTTGAGGGTGGCCAATGCCATAAGCTGAGGGGTGTCCTGAATGTCTTACATCCTAAATGTCTCATATCCTGAATATCTCACACCCTGAGACCTGAATTCTACTCTTTGGTGTGAGGAAACACTTCACTGACAGGTTTGAAAAATATAACCCCAAAATGATATTTTTCTAGAATTTTTTTTTATTTGGGGTTTTATTTAGTTAAAACTTGAGCAGTCTGTGAATAATTCTTCCTTCTCAGCTGGGCTTGGTCTCTACCTGCTCCTGAGATGCTCTTTCAGGCAGTAGATTGGGGCAAGAGCTTTGTAGCTGTGGAGGCAAAGAACTGATGGGAATTTTCACTCCATTTTTCCTCCCTTTTTCTTTTTCTATTACTGACTTTTATTATTATTATTATTAATAATAATAATATA
>VXBR01001568.1:83731-113845 GCA_013400215.1 Cisticola juncidis | reverse complement strand
CAGGAGCTGGCTTTTTTTTTTTTTTCTCCCAGCTCTCATCGGCTATTTATGTGACTCCATGGTTTTCAAATGGTATAATGCTGGAGGATGCCAAATGTCCTGCCATTTAATAACCAGTAGCATACAGAGCTCTTTTCAAAATGCCACTGCTCTGAGCATCTGTTGTTATTAAGTAAGATGATCAAATTTTGTGCAGGACTTCAATTTTGCTTTTCACATCACTTATCGAGCAAGAATAATATGCAGTCTGTGTATAGAACTAATGTGTTGGGCTCATTGAGCCAATTGCTGGGTTTTGTGTTCTGCTTTATTGCAGACTGTAAAATAAACTTTGGCCTTTTTTTAATAAATGTTATAAAAATGCTCTGTGAATCAGGAGAGTGTCAGCAATTAAAGCCATTTAACATCATAATAATTAAAAATGCAGTGCGCCGGCATAGTCAGCGCCGGTTCACATAAAAAGCCACATTGTTGGTCCTTAATAATTACATTATTTGACAGCCACGCTAAAGAAGAGGGAAAGGTGCATGTTGTCAGCATCAGATGAGCAACTAATCCTTATTGTTCCTGGAAATTGCTGTGGAATCCTTTCCCCTGCCTGTTTTCAGCTAACAGATGTGCAGGAATGTCCTCGGCTCTCCATCGCTTTTCTCTGCAGCAGCTCTGACTGACAACACCACCAGGGAACAGCTGGGCCGAGCACATCACGTTCTGCTGGTGGGAGAGAGGCTGATGAGGCTGGGGAGTGCCTAATTGGGGAAGATGCCCCTCATTTCCCAACTATAAAATTCCGAGAGTGTAGAGCAGCGAGGAGCGGCCGGGCTGGGGAGAGCCGTATGTTTGTCCCTCAGCACAACTGGACCTTTCAGATGAGAGAGGNACCCCACAGATTTACGTGTTTAGGTATTTTTTGCCACACATGTTGGAGGTGTGGGATTTTCCCCTGGTTTCATTGCATTGTACATCTATAGAACCCCTGTCATCTTCAGGTGAGACAGGGAAGTTTTGGTTGCAGGATTGTGGATCCTCACATATCCTAAACGGAATGGGGCCTAAAGAGGTTTTGGAGGACCTCTGGAAATCCTGGAAAACAGAGAGTGAGTACTGACTTTAAACATCCTGCGGAGAAAATTTGTTTTCTTTGTTTTCCTGGGGTGTCTGAGAGCTGCCTCTGATCCTTCCTGTCTCTGGAAATTCCCCCAGGCTGTGGCTTTTTTTTTTTTTTTTTTTTTTTTTTTTTTTGTTGTTGTTGTTGTTGTTGTTGTTGTTGTTGTTGTTTTGTTTACTCCAGTTTCAAACCTGTTAAGTTTGGGTTTTTTGACTTTATTTGTTTCAGACATCCCAAGCTTGCACTGTAACAGTGGGGACTCAGATGATGGAGAGTCCTTTTAATAAAAAGTGCTAAAAGAAACTTCCAACCAGATCTTACAAGGCTTTATATCAAGTATCAGTGATACTGGGAATATTCTCAGGTAGAATAAAGTCAGCTTGCATGAAAATCTCATTTCTCTGATTTCTCTTTAAAAATCATGTACAGATGGTGCTTGGGGACATGGTTTAGTGGTGGGTTAATGGCTGGACTTAATGATCTTGGAGGTATTTTCCCTAATGATTCTATGATTTTCTGATTTTTCCTTCACTTTGCATATTCTGAATTGATTTTAATCACCTCTTGCAAGCAGTATTTGCTGTTTTCCAAGGAAACCAGTGACTCAGCATCCCAAGTTTGGTACTGGGATACAGGAATAATGAAGATTTGGGAAGCTCACAATCCGTGAGTTAAACAAAGTCAAAACTGTTCTAAAGCCAAACAAATCAAAAGGTTCCTGAGGACATGGTGAGTTGTTTTTTACATCCTCACAGGTGCTGTCTGCAGGATCTTGGGCAGATTTGTTCCTCCCAAGGCCTGGAGGGATGGGATGAGCACATGCAGTGTCCAGCAGCAATGTCTTCAGTGAAGTTCTGGGGCAAAGGAGCAGTGGTGCATCCCCAAAACCTCTTACAAATTCTTTAAAAGCAATGAAAGCACCTGAAAGGCCAGAGCCCCACAAAACCTTTTTACCTTAGATGTAATTTTTATGTGTGCAACTATTTCAACTGAAATATTAACCTTAGATTTTAAACAGATTATAATTTTGGAAGGAAATATCCATAATTGCAGGACAGAGAGGGATTTGATTTGCAGCTCTGGACATGAGTCTTGAGCACCTGAAGAGTCTTTAGGAGAAAGGATAAAAGAAGCACATTATCCCCTGATTAACCTGAATCAAATAATGGAAATAGAATCCCATCAGCCATCAAAATCATAAATAATAAATACATTATTAAATCAATGAACTGAGCACAACAATGAATTTCAGATCTGATGTTGTGATTAGAGGCAGTCCTGTGTTTGGGACATATTAAAGCATATTCACAGCACATTCCATTTGGGTTTTTTAATAGGTGATCTGTTTCTTTTTCAGGAAGTTCACATGAAGTTTCTGAACTTCCACCTTGCCCCTTGGGTAAAAGAAATCCAGAAATAAGGTGAAAGTGTTCTGAAAGAAATGAGGAAATCTCAAAAGGAAAAAAACCCAAACTATCCCACATTATAGAAATGCTGGTAAATAAAATATTACCAGGGAGCAGCATGGGAAGCATTTAACCCAGTGCACACCAGATTTTCTGTGCTGCCAGCACATGGAATGAGGGATAAGGAATGTCAGGAGGATGGGTCTGTGCATTTGTGACATCTAATTCCACAGAAATGTTAATGATTAACAACAAAACAACAACGTATTGCAGCAGGGACAAAGACATAAAATCAGAGTAGTTGAGGGTTTCGTGGCAGCTGATCCCATATATGGATTAAGAGTTTTGTTTCAGTAAGAAAAATAACACAAAATCTTTGAAGGTTCAGTTTTGGAGAGCTGTGGTGGCTCAAGAATTTCTGTTGTGAAATTCTTCATTTGCATGGCCAATGAAACTCCAGAACTTCCCTTGTTCTACAAGAAACCTGAAAGAGGATTTATTTTGTTGTTACAGATCCATTAATTTATGCTTTGGATCTGCTGGACCAAATCCAGAGGTTCCGTGGGAGATCTGGTCAAATGAGACCAAACTGGACCCTGCACCTTTTGAGTTTCTTCCAAGTGTGTTTTACAAAATCAGAGGTTTCTGTCTCAGATTTGAAAAAATGACTTTTTTTTCAGAGTCCATGACCTCTGCCTGGAAACACAATGAGCCATCAAGGAGGTGAGGAGTTCCTGTAAATGTGCAAAACCTCAAAGCCCACCCAGTGCCACCCCTGCCATGGCAGGGACACCTCCCACTGTCCCAGGCTGCTCCCAGCCCCATCCAACCTGGTCTTGGGCACTTCCAGGGATGGGACAACCTGAACTTTTCCCTGCCTGGCTTGGCTCCATCATTCTGGTGTCCTCCTGCTGTTCTTGCCAACAGGGAAACCCCAGAATCCTCCAGCCCTTTGTGCCTTTCTGTAGCGTGCACAAATGTCCTGAGTGTTCATGTTCACCATGAACTTCTGTACCTCTTATAAATTATTATTTTTTGCCCATTGTCAAGATTTGGGAATGATTTATTGGTGCAGTTTTTGCAGCAGGACTGAAGCCTCTGTGGCCTCTCCAGCTGAATTCCACACAGGCTGTCTTGGCCAGCTCAAACCCACAGCTCTTGGCGTTTCTGCCATGGCCAAGTTCTCATGAACTGCTTCAGAAAAGCTGATTTTTTAAATATGATTTTTAATGGACTCATAGAATTCCCTGAGCTGGGAGGGACCCACAGGGATGATCCAGTGCAGCTCCTGTCCCTGCACAGACCCCAAACAATCCCACCCTGGGCATTCCTGGGTGTCCAAACCCTCCTGGAGCTCTGGGGCTGTGCCCATTCCCTGGGGAGCCTGGGCAGTGCCAGCCCCTCTGGGGATGAAACTTTCCCTAAATCCAACCTAACCCTGCCTACAGAAATATTAAAATTAAACATGTACAGTTGCAGTTGTAAAGCAGAATTTCTGCCACTCCATTATTGCAAACTTGCAGAAGGAGTAGGACGAGCTTTTCCTTGGTTCACCACAGGAATGGATCTCCTGCTTTTAAAAGGGATTTTGGCTCATTTCTGGGCATCTCTGGCTTGCAAGCACTTCCCTCTAAATTGCTTCTGCAGCCAGCACTGGTTCCTGCTATTCCTTCCTCACCAGGCACTAATCCTTCAGCTCCCATTCCCCTTCTCCCACTGCCAGTTTCATAAGGAGTGACAGGCAGGCTGAATTTAGAGGACACGAGAAATCTTGACATTCAACTTGTCAACATTTCTGTCGCTGAGCCTCTGTTCCCATGACTTATTTTTTAATGCAAATCAGAAGATGATTAGCTGTTTTCTCTCCTCATTGTGTTTATTTTTGCTTGTTCTTTGGGCTGTTTTTCATGCCTCATCTTGGCTGAATTCTCTCCCATTTTTTTCCCTTCCTGTGCATTTCTGCTCTTGCTCTGTTCTCTGCCCTTTGTTCTCAGTCACTGTTTTCCCCCCTTTTCCCTTTTGTGCCTCTCTTGCATATTTTGTGGTGCTCTATCATCTCTGTTCTTTGTCTTTACTTTTCTTTGTCTTTTCATTTTGCCTATCTTTGTTCTGTGTCCTCTTTGGTGTCTCCCTGTTCTTTGTCTTCTCTTTTTCCTTGTTCTTTCTTTTCCTCTGTCTGTCTCTTTTTATGATTCCCTTTTATCTTCGTTGTGTTCTGAGTAGGTTTGTCTTGATCTTTGTCTTTGCAGAGAACGTGCTCAAAGGAAGACAAAACACGCCATTCAAACAGAAATTGCTTATTAATTATAACATGGACACACTGCTAAGACCCAAGCCTCCCACAAAGCCAGCAAACCAACTCACAGGAGTTTTCAGGCCATCCTGTATTTTTCTGGGCATCTGGGCTGCTCATAGGGCTCTGTGGTTGAGCACCCAGCACCTAAACCCCACTCTATTCCACTTTCCTGTCTCTCTCAGTCCATAAATCCATCCTAAACTTTATTACTGACCCATGAAGACTTGGGTGCAAAATAACCAAAGTGAGGTATCTGGTTATGAAGCAGCTATGAGTAAAAATGTGTCTCTTGGTCTCCAGTATGGAATCCACACGATCCCCATGTCCCAAGTGCTCCCTTCCTCCTGTGGTGAGGGGTAAAATTTACTGCAGAGGTCTCTGACCTACATCATCAGCTCCAAGTTATCAGTAGTTTCTAGAAGGAATGGTTTAATTTACTAACCAGCTCTGCTGGGAATGCTGCAGCCATGTGAAAGGCAGGGTTTTGTGGTGCTCTTGGTGCACAGTCATGAGTTATTGTTGTCAATTCTTTCATATTTGAAAAACAAAACATCTTAAAAATGTGGAAACAGGAAAATCACAGGCAGAGGTATTTTGGTAAAGGAAGTTCTTTTTTTGGTCCTGAAATAAATCTTTCTATGATCTCTTTGAGCTTTGGAAAGATTAGTATGATCTCAAAGTTTAAGCTCAAAAAAGAAAAGTTCACATAAAAGAAAAAATTTAGCTTTTTGCTCACTTTCCCACCCAGTTTTCCCCTCTAATAATTCATGGAAATCTCCCTGTATGTGCAATATTTGATTAATCTTAATTAAAACTTTATCTGAAAAACAAACCCCAGATCTTGGAGTCTGCCCTCTTGCTGCTTTCACCTTCTTTGCTTTTTCTTCCTTCATTTACTCATCCTCAGGAGGGCCCTGAGCCCCTCCACACTGTCAGGGTGGATGAGCTGGGGAAGCTCCCCAGGGACCAGGGGCAGGGTGCTCTGGGTCTCCATTTCCCAGGGAGCCAGGACCTTTCCTGCCCTGCCTGCCTTTCCAGGCTGCTCCTCTCTCCCCTACCTTTGCTTTAAATTGCCACTCTCCTGGCCAGGCTGTGGTGTATAAATAGAAATCTCATATCCTTCCCCCGCCGTGCTCTGGGGAAGCCCCAGCACACCCAGCACATCACAGAGCTCTGCAAATGGGCTGTAGGACCCTGCCACAATATTGCAGCAAATAACCTGGCTCTGGTGTGGATCATCCTGGAAATAACCTGGCTCTGGTGTGGATCATCCTGGAGCTGGGAAATGCTGCAGGTCCCCCAGAGGCTGCAAATCCAGCCAAGCCCAGGCTGGGTCCTTTGTGCTGCTTTCTGCCCATCCCTGGCTGTGGTGGTGGATGCAGAGGTGGGATGGGGTCTCTTTCCACCCCTTCCCATTGTGGTTTGGGTTCAGAGCTGCTGGGGAAGGGCTGTGGGATCAGGAGGTTCTCCCATGTCACAGCCATCAGTGTGTGACACACCCAGCCCCTACAAGCTGAAAGGTTGGGATGAGGTCTCTTCCCACCCCTTCCCATTGTGGTTTGGGCTCAGAGCTGTAGGGATCAGGAGGTTCTCCCATGTCACAGCCATCAGTGTGTGACACACCCAGCCCCTACAAGCTGACAGGATTTTCCCCTGCTGGTCCTGGAGTGTATTTCTGAGGAAACACAGGTGATCTCCCATTCTGTGTAAATATGCAGGAATTACAGGTTTCTCAGCCTAGATATTTTTTTGTCTTAATAATGTTGATTTAAATTTTACTTAAATATTAATAAAGTGATTTAAGACCAGGCCATTTAGGCCAAATGTACATTAAAATTCCCCTCCTATTTTCCCGTTTTAAAAATCCTCCTCCTTCAGTTTATTCCCTGAGGGAGGGTTTGGTTCCTGAACTCATTGTGAGATCTTCAAACACATAATAAGAATTAATCACCATTAGTCCTCTATTTTAACAGCTGCTTCCTACCCCCTGAACCAGTACAGCTGCAAATGTCCCTCCCTCTGCCGACACCGTAATCCTGTTACAGCTGCAAAGTTCCACACTGAAAAAACCCCACAAAACACGCAGGTTGAAGCTGATTCTGAAACAATTCACATTTCTGAATTGCTCAGGTCTAGGTGGGAAGATGGGGATGCAGCTCCTGGGTGGTGGGAGCTGGAGGAGCATCCTCCTTCCCAAACTCAAAGCCACAGGAGGTGCAAACCCCACCTCAACTCAAACCCTCTGGTTTGCACCAACCTCTGTTTGTGTCTTCACAGTCCCAGGAAAACAAGCATGATTTATTTATTAGTAATGAGAAGATATTTGCCTGCTCGTGGAAATTTCCCTTTTCCTCCTTGTACTTTCTTCCCTTCTAATATCTGCCCTTAGATTGTAATTATTTTATTTTTCTACTTTTTAGCATTAAGGTTTGAGATAGATAATTATTTTGCTTAATAGTAAATTTCACTGCAACGTGCCCAGAGGGATCTGAAATAAAAGGTATTTAAAAATCTACCATGTTAGAAAAGTAAAATAATTTCAGCTAATGAGATTATCAAGGATAATCGGTTTACAAAAGCCCATTATGCCACAGATTCATTGATGTCTTAAAACAGAAAAGGAGAATCCTATTTATTTTTTGAAATGGTGTAGAATAAATTGCGTTTTAGAATGTAAAAGGCTGGTTTTCATATATATTTTTTAAATGTGATGATTTCTGTAGCCCCATCTGCTGTTCAGTTTCAGAAGCAGCCTGAGGAAGATTTGGTGAAATGCACATTTTTCTCTGGAAAATGGTGAAAACCTGTGGATTTGACTGAATATGGTAAGGAAGGGCTTCATCTCTTTCAGAATTTGTCAGAAGAAGTTAAAGAAGAGGAATGGAAGTTCCCACTTTCATTCATCCATGCCTGAGGATGTCTTGTGGAGGAAGAGAAGGAGAAGGAGGAGGAGGAGGAGGAGTAGAGGTCAGTGTTGGTGGTTGCTCTTGCTGGAGTAACCATGGATGCCCTACTAAGGCAGCTCCCTTATCCCAGCTCAAATGGCTCCAACAGAAACAGGGTGGGATGCTCCAGGAGAGGACATTCCCAGATCATTCCAGGAGATCATTCCAAGGCCCCATTTCTGCAGAGTACAGAGCAGGGTCATTTTAGAGGTATGAAATTTCACTGGGATATTTTCCTTCCATTTTCCCCCTGCACTTCTTAGGAGGTGTGTGTTACACACCGGCTTTGTCTGCTTGCAGAGGTGGAAGGGTTGATTTGGCTCAAGTAGTTTAAAGATGCTCCAACTCTACCACAGTTGTGTAACACTCAAGCCACACCAGGCCAGTAGGCTTGGCCCTTATAAATAAACAAAATCATTAATTGCTCTGTTACATAAATTAAAATTCACATGTAGAAAGCTGCAACACTGAAAGAAAAAAAAAACCAAAACAACCCAACTATAACAATGTCTGTTTTATCTGTTGTGGTTTATTGTTTAGACCGTATCTGGAATGTGCCTGGTGGGACTTGGACTCGGAGTCTCTTCCAGGACTTTTGCTCCATGATGATGTGGAAGGTGACTCTTCAGTAAGTAACACCAAATGATTTCAGACTTGTATAAATAATACACTTGTTCTGTCTGCTGTGATGGGATGATGAATAGAGCTGTGATTGATCTGCTGACGTGTGGCTGTGGCTGGAACAGTCTGCACTGTCCTTGGATCCCTCACACTGGTCCTACCTCTCCCACAGCTTTGTTTCCCCATGGGAAAGGGGCTCTCCAGCCCCGTGTGAATGCCAGGCTTGGCCATCAAGAGGGACAATGGGGACACACAGACTGAGCCCATTCTCACCATGGTATCACCTGCCTCACACATGGAGACTTTGTTCCTCCAAAATGTGACTTTTGTGCAATCTCTTCTGCTGCAGCCCAATCCTCTGCTTAAAAGATTCCCTCTTTTTTTTCTCCCCCCCTTTAATATTTAGCAGAAAATAATTCTGCAATAAGCTTTATTAAAGCAGCAGGATAGATTAAAAAATGAAATATGTTTAGCAAGATTTGGGGGGAAGGCAGGAGTAATTAATTTTCAAGAATACCTGGCATTTCCAGAACTCCTTTCATCCCAAGATCACCAAACAGTTTACAAACATTAATTAATTAAAGCATTATGATGCCCCAGTGTGGGGCCATCGCCGACGTGTCTGACTCAGACAAACTCCCTCAATTCCCCGGGCAGCCGAGCAGTATCCGCTCCTCTGCCTGCACCAGGGCTATTCCTCTGAGCAAACACTGCTCAGCTTTCCCAAGGTTTGCACTGCCTGGCCCCATGTAAATATTTTCCAATAAGTTCGATTATTTGTCTTTTATTCTCTATCAGGAAAACCCCAAATATCTCTGTAATAAAATTTCCAGCGGGTGTTTACATGAGGGCAGTTCGGATGATTAGATTCTGATTCAGCTGCCCATTAAAAAAAAATCCCCACTCCTGAAAAACTCCCTTTGCAGGCTGGGAGCTGGACATTCATTTTAAACTTAGATCTTGGGGTGAGTGCAATAAAAAAAAGAGGAGAGGGGTGCAAATAACGTCACACTCCTGGAAATCCCCTGTGAAGTGTAAGCTGGGTGAAATCTTATGAAAGCTGTAGATTATCCAAACTTTCTCCAGTCCGATGATTTGATTCATGAACGCGTAAATAGATAGATAGCTAGATCCATCACAGGGATCCCCAGGGAGCAATGGAATGGTGTTTGTGATTGGAAAAATATTATAAAAGAGCTCACGTATAGCCAATAGTTGGGCAGTTTTGTAGCGCCAAGATAAATAGGGAAGAAATGACATTTCATGATCGTATTTTTAAAGGACGTTGGAAGTTACCAAAGCAGGAGAAATGGATGTGCTGGAGTGATGCAGCTGCATTCCCATGTGGCAGTGCTGCCATTTGGGCCCTGTCCCCTCACCCCACACCTTTGGGGTTACAGTGTGGCACTGCATGCATGGGGAATCACAGAATTATTAAGGTGGGAAGGCATCTCCAGGATTGGTGAGTCCAACCTGTGCCTGATCCCCCCTGATTTCCATCCAGCCCAGAGCATGGAGAGCCACATCCAGTTGTTCCTTGGACTCTAACACCTCCCTGAGCAGCCCATTCCAATGCCTGGCAACCCTTTCCATGAGGAATTCCTCCTGATATTAAACCTGAACCCCCTCTGAATGACTGCACCTCGATGTTTGACCCCCGTGGGATGAGTGCTTCACTTGGCCTGAGACCTTCCAGTTTAGTTGGGATGTGCAGAACCAGGCTCAGCCTTGAAGGATGTGTTTGTAATGGAAGAATGAGCTTAAAATAAATAAATAAAAATAAATTAATAAATAAAAAGGAGTGGGCTTGTTTGTTGGATTGACTGTTTTCCCAAAGCCAAATGAAAATCAACATGAAAATAGCAAGTCCCTTTCATTATCTGTGGTCTGACCATGGTTTTTCCAGATTAGGTTGGCCAGCTCCATGTTTCCCTTTATTCCAACATGGAACCATGATGGAGAAGAGACACTGAACATGGAGCCACATCCCCAGTGCCACCATGAATCCCTGTCCTGAGCCATTCCTGCCACCTACACCCATCCATCCAAAACAGAGCAAAGAGAGAAATGTCAGGATGTGATTGGGAAGGTGATGCCCATGGAGGAGCCTCTGGTTTGGGAAGGAGGGACTGGGAATGCTGCCCCCCTCCCTGCTTGTTTACCCTATGGCAAGTGCATCTTTGGGGAGTGCTGTGACTCCGAGATATGAGAAGAAATTCTTCAGTAAACACAAGTGACATTTGGCATATAAATAAGTTAGGGAATACTCCTGCACAAGCAGTGCAGGTCAACAGTGATCTTTTATCTCCTGGTGTAGGCTCAGCTCCTTTGGAAAAGGAAAAAAGTGCAAAGTGTTTGTGGAAGGGGTGGTGGAACTGAGAATCCTGGTCCTGGTCCAGAGTGAGCAGCTTCACTCCTCAGCCCTATTGGTTCTGGGAAAATCCAGGGTGTGTCAGATGGATTTCTCCACAACTTTCTTTTTTTATTATTATTATTTCCCTATTTTTAAAAATTTTCTCTCCTTTTAAAATTTCTTCTTTTTAAAAAAAAAAATTCTCTTTTTTTTCTCTTTTCCTCTCTCTTTATTTTTAATTTTTTTTTGTCTTTTTGCCTCCTTTTTTCCCTCCTTTTTGTCTCTTCTTTTAAAAAATATGACTAATGTATACCAGAGCCCTTTGGAGAGTAAACACTGATTTGCAATAACACAGTAAACAAATAACAGGGGAACAGGCGTGGAGCCTGTATATCCATACATCCATAAAATCTTTTGCATCCACACATGCGCACCCGCGTTCTTATTGTGTAGGTTTAGCTAAGGGGATTTACCTCCTTTTTAATATTTTTGAAGGCTGCTTTATGATCCTGTTGACCTGCTATTAGCAAAAGCTTAGCTTTCAACAAAGGTAATTAAATTATAAAATCACTGCTGCAATCATCAAACTACTCATAAAACAAGAAATGAAAAAAAAAATACCCTGAAATAAAAATCTTGCAGGCTTCTGCTCTTGTAATATTGCTCCCTGATGTTAATTACATTTAAATGGGAGAGTACTATTTTGGTATCATTCATACGCCTCCAAAAGTACTTTCCAGTTTATCATACCTGTCAACCCCAGTGCATCACAGGCTAATACTTTATTAAGAAAAAAATCATTAGGGAGCTGCTGATCCCATTTAAGTACATTGGGCAGAATGTAAGACTAATTAAAAAGCATATTTTTACATTATTAATTTCTGAGTTTCACACTTAATGAATGTGAAATGACAGGGCTACTATTTTTATATTCAGGCTCTCTGGGCTCTTCAGCCAGGGGAATTCAATTCTGGGGATTTTTTGCAAAGATGCTTCTTGGGAGATTTGTTTTCAAGAACAGCTAAGCTTTTTTAGCTTTGCCTTTTTTTCTGGGAAATTATACCAAAGCATATTACAGCCACTTAAAAAGAGTAGTTAAATAGATGTTGTGTTGGGTTTTTTTCATCACACTGCTATAAAAGTATTTTAGATGAGGTATAAAATATGGTTTTTAAATGATATTATGATTTGCAAACACTAAAAAATAATTGCGGTGGAGTTGAGAGAGAGCGAAAACATCTAATCTTTATTGTGTAAGACAATGTGATAAAATATTTTACAGCCAAAAGCTCATTTTGCATCTGGAAAATTGTGTAAACTGATGGGGGGGGCGGCGAGAAATCTCATTAAAAACTAAAGGTTATTTTTAATATTCTTCAAACAAAGCAACACTTCTAACTGCATCTCCCCTCCTCATATTTATTAAATTAGACGATTGTAGGGATGCCTGGTGTTGTATTTAAATAAAGACGTGAAGGGACGGGAGCGTGGGGCCGGGGTTGGAGCAGCATCCCGGGAATGTGGGGCTGCTCCAGGCCTGGGAGCGCTGGGTGTCGCTGAGCCCTGAGCCAGGGCAGCCGCGGCTCTGCCACTTTTATAGGGCTCTGCAAGGAGGAGTGCAGAGAAACTGCGATTTTTTCTTTTTTTTTTTTGTTTTTTTTTCCTTTTTTTTCCCTCCCCCCTCTCTCTCTCCCTTCTCTCCCTTTTTTTTTTTTTTTTTTTTTTTTTTTTTTCCTCCTTTCCAAATGTGCTTACAATTACCTCTCTGTATTTTTATTGTCTTTCTGCTAACCACAAAACTCACACTGGAGGCAAATCTTAACGGCTGAGGCTTTCCTCGTGTAAATATTAGGAAATTACATTTGTACAAACTGCGCGGCTTTGTAAAGGGGGCTGGAGCCACTCCAACACAAATTAATCAGGATAAAGTTGCTCTATGTTCAACATGACCATAGTTTATTTTCTTAAAGTATTAATTTGTCAACAGCTTTCCTGCCTCGCTGTGACTCATGTGGATGGCATTGAGGGAAGACACAGATGCAATCTTGCTGCTCTACCTTGTGGTTTTAGGAACCAGCTCCAGTTAATCAAACCATAATTGTGTTTAATTCCTCAATATTTGTTTTCCCACCAAAGTCAAACGACTGAAATATGAATATGAACCTGTGTTTAAATATTGTCTTCCCTTAAAAAAAAAAAAAGAAGAAGAAAAAGAGGCATGAAACTATTTTAACTGTTTGCTAAACAATTTTTACTTCCAAGTCCTTCCCTCCTCCGTTGTTTGCCCCCCTCCATCAGCCCCAAAATAAATAAATAAGCTCTGGCAAAAGCTTTTCAGCTGGTGTCCTTTGCTTTTTCCCCTCCTCAGCCTTCCCCAGTGCTGAAAGCATTGCTTGCCACATGTGCCCCCTCCTTCTTCTGCCTTCGCTCTCTGCTTATTATATCCCCCATTTTTAATTATATCTTGATTTTCGTAAAATGATAATTTGTTGTTATGTTTCTGGAATGCAAACGTGAGCGTAATGGGATCTATTTTTCAGAGTTGCCAAAACAAATTAAGGAGAACGCTCGGCTCTTCCTTTGCCAAATGTTTTAGTGTTTTTCCATGAAAGCAAATCTTATTTTGAACTGTATATTAAAGCTTAAGTAAATAATGCAGCCTGCAAGACGCAAATTCTGTTGTGAAATCAGTTCCTGTTCGCAGGCTTTGCTGGTGATACCTGCACAGGGCTCTGCCTGGGAAGAATCGGGGTAACAATGAAGCGTTGTTAATTTTAATTTGCCTTTTGCAGAACGGGAAAAGCTGAACTTTTTTTTTCCCCGAGTGCTGGACTCAGCCCCCATAAATATGGAGCATTTGTTGTGGCCAGGATGCCCAGGTAGGCGAGGAGGCTCTCGGATAACAACATCACACGGGGCTGGAACGGGAGCAGCTCTAGGCACTGAGCTTTGTTAATTGTGGGGCCGGGGGCTCTCCTGTTCTTTAGCATCTTTTATTAACATACATCCCCAAATAATATTGACACTCTTCTTGTTTTATTAGCGCACGTTTACCTTGTTCGTGGTTTTATTATTCAAGAATGCAGTTGTTGCCAAGTATTAATCAATATATTATGCTGCTCAGTTGGGCAAGCTGTACAAAAACATAGTGCCCCTAGGGTTAATACAGTCAAGAACTAGAAAAGTGTTTCAGACATGTACACAACATGTGGTTTACTATTATCATTAAATGAGGTGAACTGGGACTCTATACATATGGATTTTGAATTGCATAAATTTTGATTGATATCATTTGAAGACTGAGACCCTGAAAGGGTAGATTTTGTGAAAGACGATACACAGGCCAGCTATTACCACATACAATAATACCAGGAAAAATATCTGAAATGAGCAAGGCAGCTGGCTTTTAAATAGCTAAAACATAACATCAATACTTATTTTGAATAATGGAAAAAAGAGGTAAAAGATGTTGACCTCTGCCTGACAATAACATGTTCCAAAAGTAGAACTGGTCCCGGGAGAAAACCCCCTGCTCAACAGTAGCGACTAAGAAATTTTTTTCTTTCTCTCTCTCTTTCTTTCCTTCTTGTTTTCGCTTGTTTTTCTTTCCATTTTCTTTCTTGCCCTTATTTTTTCCCCACATTTTTACTTTATTCACCCTCCCCATCAAAGGTAAATCGGCTTTTGAACACGCAGACAGCCGCCAGAAGGAGAGAGGGGGAAAAAAAAAAAGAACAACAAAAAACGAAACCCCAAGAATTTTTGCAAATTCAGGAAACACTTGAGAGGTAAAACCAACATCCTGAGACAGGAGACAAGGGCAGCTTTTGACACCGGGCCGGACCTGTGAGGCCGAAGGAAACCTGGAGCCAGGAAGCGGCCGCTGCCGGGGTCAGGCCAACGGGGACCCCGCTCCTGCCGCGCACCGCAGGCCCCGCCGGCCTTTTCATGGGAAATTTGCTGAAAATTTGCTGATCTGCATGAAACATTTATTGGAGGGGGAGAGGAAGAGCCTTCCCTCGGCTTCTTGTGGGTTCCTGGTTCATATGTATGCGAGGAGGCGGCGGAGGCCCCGCGTCCATTTTTTTCTCCCACTGTGTGATACACATGGAAAATTATCAATACCTCGCTCTAGCAGATCCCTTCAATTTGCCTGTATTTGTTGGAACTTTTGAGAGAGCACCGGATGCTTAATGCTTCATTTATGATTTATGCTCCATAAATGTATTAAAACATTAACCATATTTCTGCTATGGCATAGTTGAATCCTCGCGGGGAAAAGCCGGAGTGTTTCTCAGGCTGCTGCTCCGGCTTCCCTGAGGAGCGAGATTATTTGTGTTGTGTTACACCTCCAAGTGTTGATTAGGCCTTGGTGTTACCCTGACAGAAGTGTCGTGTGGTGCTTCTCTTTAATGGGGTAATAAGCTACATCAACTGCATGAAGGAAATGTTCCTTTTCAAGTCAGAAAAGGCAAAAAAAAGTTGCTGCGCGAAGCCAGCAAAGGCTCCGTCCCCTCCGTCCCCTCCACTCCAGTGAAACCCTCTGGAATGGGAAACTCTTGGCCATAGCACTTGGGTGGCTCTGCAAATTTATAATCGGGGTTAGAACTCTCTAATATATTAAATGGTTACACACCAGCCTTTGCAGAGCCCGGCTTTTAGCCGGCTCACAGCCTGGCAGGCTCAGAAACACGGCTCTTAATTGGAAAGCAGGAAGGTTAAAAAAGAGACAAACTAGTTTTCTGGCTTGGCTTTGACAGCCTGGGTTATTTATGCAGGGGGTTTTATTTTATTTTTTTTTTGCAGGTTTTTTTCTCCCCTATTTTATTTTTTTTTTCCCTTCTCTTTTTGTGCTGGGGTGGAGGGGTGGGGGCTGTCTGGAGGATTTCTTAGTGGTTGGGAAGCTTCACATTTTTCAGTAAGCATTATTGGGTAACAATTGGTGCAAACATTATGGAGGGGGAAAGGCACATAAATCACGAAATAAAAAAATAGTTTCTGCACATTTTCAAAAAACACGTTGTGCTCTCTGAGGTCCTTTTCATTTTAACCAAATCAGGGGGAACTTGTCCTCACAGCGGCAAGGCAGATGGAACAATAAATCACAGGAACCATTGACTGCCTGCAGTGTACTCTCCGCAGCTGTCACTTTTTTGTCTCTTTGGTTTTAGCTGACATGGTTTGAGGTCCACTGTGAACCAATCTGGACTTTTTTTTTACCGTCATATCCATCAAAACGACCAGTAGCCATCAACCTACTGCAGCGATCGATTCGTTTGCTTATTCTCACGCATAAGCCAATACTCAGCTCACTAGGTGAGGCTTGGGAGAAGCACCTAATTTTAGCTTTTTTTTTTTTCCCCTCTTTCTTTCTTTTCTTCTTTTTCCCTTTTTTTTCCCTCGTTTTTTTTTTTTTTTTTCCCTCCCTTTCGCCTCCAGCTACAGCTGTGATTTTCTGAGCAGTCTTGGCTAACGTTATTAAAGTTGCATCATGATAGATATAGAGGGGAGCGGGAAACAGCTTCCACCCACACCAACAGCAAACCCCAGCAACAACCGTGGGGTTTTGCTGTTGTTGTCAGTGTTGCTTTTCAGGTGTAGCGAGACGCTTGCTAAGCTCGGAGTTTCCAACTCACTGCTTATTTTGCAAAGTAAACAAGCAAATGTTATGTGCATAACCTTAGCTGTCTCTGCAAAGGTCAGCGCCTGCCTGCCGATTTCCTCCGCCGCCTTTTGGTGGCACTCTGATGCCAGCGATTCCTCCCGCCGTGTTTGGGAAACAAGACGTCCTTTCTTAACAAAAGACTCAATCTACAAAAGGCTGCAAAACAACAACAAAAAATTTTGATTAAATTTGAACTGGAGTAGGAAAGTTTGGGTGGATGAGGGAAATATCCAGGTGGACGCTCAACAGGGGCTGATCCGGACCCCGGGCTCAGGGGTCGCTCAGGACCTTGTGGGATGCTGCAAAAACGGGGGATCCCTCTGCTCTCCTACAATATCCACGGACATTCAGAGTGGGATTGGAGATCACACTCAGTGGGCTCAGTTTATGACCTGAAACCTTGCAAAGTGTCTCTTCCCTTTTAACCAAGCGCCCGACGTGCTGAAATGAGAAGGGACCCAACTTCAGGGCACGTTTTAGTTTTTTAGCAGCAAGGAGATACATGGATAATACAGTCGTAGTAATGTTCTTTTTTAAATGTCAAAAATACCTGCTCGCTTTAAAAGCCTCCAGTTAGGTCAAGTTAAATTTATTATATACAATTTTTTTTTTTATAGCTGAACTGCATGATTTTGACTTGAGGTGACAGCTGAAAAGCACCAGAAACCCTTGGAATTTCAGATCTATATATTACTATAAAGGAAGAAAATAAAGTTCCGCTAGGAGAAGGCAGGGAATTGCATTTACCAAATATACGTAGTTTAAAAAACACTACCCCTGAAACATTTACCTTAAAAAAAGTCAAGAAAGCAGAAGTTTTCTTTTGTATCTATAGAGCAAACATCCCTGGGATTTGTAATAAAAACCCAGTTATGAGATCCGGGGTCCCTCCTGTTAACAAGGATCTCTTAGCAGATATTGAAATATTGCCACGCTGGAGAGAAGTTATTTAAGGACCCTCCAGGAGCTGATGCGAAGGCAGATTCTGCTGAGAGTGTTTTCCTCTCTGCAAAGATTTGAAGGGAGCATGTCCTGAACATATTCCACTTTAGAGAGATGCAACAAATAATGAGCTGCAGTCAAAGCCGGCCCCACTTCATGATGAATTTCAGGGAGTGTGACCAATAATCCTTCTACTTATCTTAAAAATCCTGTGGAAGTAGTAAACCAGTTCCAACAGAACTGAGAGCAAAGTGTGGGGGGGAAATAAAGCAGAAACATCACAAACTGAGCCATCTGTCTGTGAGCAACCCAAGAATCCTGAGTCCACCCAAGTAGTTACTGCGTGTTCTTCTGTACTGCTAATGGATTGCATATTGTTGAAAATATGAATTAAAGAATAAATCAGAGCAGAGGGGAAATGATGGGTCGGATTCTGTTCTTGGCCGCAGCGAATGTATCAGGCTGATTCTGTTTGCTGCTATTGGGGTGCACATCAGATTAATTATTCAATGTAAATGACTGAAGATTGGCAATCTGAGCTCTCTAAATTTACAAACAGCTCGAGGAGTGAGGTTGGGAGTTGAGGAGGGTCAGACCACTTCAGGCTGTGGCTTTTCACAAACCTTTACTCACAACCTTAACTCTGCAAGACACACAAATGTCTTAAATACACCTTTAAAAATGTCTTGTGCTGGGGACATGCCAAGCATCTCTTGCTCCCTTTAGGGGAGACATGAAGAGTTACAAACCGTGAGCCCTGTGCCAGAGCTGCTGCCTAGAAAAAACCTGAAGTGACTCAGAGTTTTGGCTGAGGAGGGAGAGCAGGATAAGAGGGCCTTGCATTACAGCAATTACCCAGGAATAAGGAATTTCACTCCGATTACCCTGCCAGCAAAATCTGTATATGTCTAATATCAGATAACATCACCCTGCCTGTGAAAGGACGGCCACTAATTCCGCAGTATTCTTATTTTCAAATGAATTCCAACGCCGAGAGCAGGGAGCAGCTTTGTTAAAAGGGACGAGCATTAATATGCCTAATGGGGACTTTTCCCTGCTCCTACCAAACGGGCTCTAACACAATTCCACATTTCAACCAGGGAGCAGTTCTGCATTTCTCTAATCAGCTGTGGTAGATAATAAAAAGAAGTAAAAAGAAGGACGGTAGAAAGAAAAAAAAAAAAAAAAATCAAAAAAAAAAGCTGCGTGAGCACAAAACTTTATCTGCCACTCACATACAAACCACGGTGGGTTTAACCCCAAAAAAGCCAGGTGGGGTGGCTGCTGGGTGAGGTTTATTTGGAGCCCCCAGCTGCCCCCTGGAATGCCCAGCATAGGCAGGGTCCTGGCAGGACCGAGCCGCAGGCGATGCCGAGCGGGTGCTGCCGCTGCTGCTGCTGCTGCTGTTGTTGTTATTTTCCAAGAGGAAATATTTCGGGTCTGCCCTAACATTAGTGCAACATATCACTGCGGCTGCATTCCCTGCTGACTGCAGGCTGTTTGATGAGTAATTAGGAGACCTTCTCTTTAGTTTGTTTGACATATTTTACAAAACACGCGAATCTGTTAAAAATTTGCTTGTTCATTTAAAAGGCAGAGTTCCTAAATGAAGCAGAGTATTTGCTAAATAGATATAATTTTAGGATGTGGGTTGTTTAGGTTTTTTTTTCTTTTTTTTTCTTTTTTTTTTTGCTGTTGAACTTCAAACACAATAGACTCTTTTTGCCTTAGAAAGGATTTTTTTTTGTTGTTTCTGTGGAGAAGTAATTATTGTTTGTGCATCTGTGTAGCTTCACTCAGAGCTCATACAGAGAATATCTCTGTAATACTTAAAGATAAACATATCTAGACATACAGATCTCCATGTGTGTACTTAAGTTTGTTTATATTTTACACCCACATGTCAAAACTGGCATCATTAAGTACTTACTGGAAAGCAATAAACACAGCTCTCTTTCCTCTGCCCAGATCAAAGGTGAACACTTTCCCCTTCATTTTCCATTAAAACATCTTTAGCAAAGAAACCTCAGAGAAAATATTTAATATTCTCAGATATTCCAGCACTCATCTACTAAATACAATTTGAAGATCATCTGCTGCTTCAGACTGCATGATTTCAGCTGGTAATTTAACTTTCCTAACTATAGCAGAGTCGTGTAATTAAAAAGCTCGATTTTTCATTTTTAAAAAGCATTTGGAGTTTTTTTTAAAACATAAATATGATTTTCTTCATTTTATCTGTGCACAGAAGTGACACGTCTCAGCACCCTTAATTTCAGGCAATGTTGCTTCTTGCAGTGTTCAAAATTAGAAATGAAAAATTACACATTCAAAAATAGAAATATAACAGCCCTCAATTTATTTAATATCAAAAAAACCCCACTGGTATATAAAGCCAAGCAATCCTACGGACCCAAAGGTTAAAACTGTCCCCAAAAAAGCAGTGCTGGAATAAGGCTATGCTGGCTGAGATTAAAATCCTTTAGTGCTGCAAAATGTGAGCACGGGGATGATTTAAAAGCCCCGTACTTTTCTAGTCAGCTCCACTTATTGCTTCAGGCTGAGCATTTTGTTTCTCTTTTTTTTTCTTTTCCCCCCCTCCTTTCTTTTATTATTATTATTTTTTTCTTTTCCAGTGAACACTCCATTGCTTATTTAGGGGAAGCATCTCATTCATCTGTGCCTGCTTCTCGCCGAGACTTTTTCCTGCTTGAGAATTACTGCCTGGCACATCAATAGGCTGCAAATTATATAAGGGCTGTGTTTAACTTGCAGCAGGATTGCCATTGTCGGGAGGGTCCGTGTCTTTTAGCTAAACTGCCTTTTTCTGCAGGAATTTCAGACGTCTGTAATTGCTGCTCCTTTCAGCACAGCTTAAGGTATCAATATCAACTCGATTTGAATATCATAAGTGGGAAGTTGCTCTAAGCAAAACAAAAACATGTCAGTAGCCCAGGTGACATTTTGTAGCAAACAAGGAAATCACAACTCCAGGAAGTGTTGTATTTTATGCCAACAACAATATGACAGTTTTCTCTGTAAAGAAAACATGACACTTTTCCAAATATCAGAGGATGCCTCCGCTGCTCAAGGGATTCCTGTACTGTCACTGAAATGGAAGGTCACAGGCTGGTTTCATGATTTCTATAGTTTCAAAATGTTGTGGTGGAGCGTTTGCACGCTAAATGCTGTAGGCTAAGGGAAATCTTTCCCTTCATCTCTGAAAGAAGTGACAGGAAGAAAAAGGTCCTACTTTGACAGCAGTAACCTCTAGGTCTAGAGGTTCTGCCCCAAGCAACTCTGAAGTAAAATTACCTATGTTAATGTGTTGTCCTCGCTGTCATGCAGCCACACGTGTGCAAGCCGTGGCCCCAGGGGCGAGTGTGCAACCCAGGGCTGTGTGGGACCTCTGGAAAATCCTCCTGTCCCATCCCCACCTGGCCCTG
Source organism: Cisticola juncidis (assembly GCA_013400215.1). NCBI lineage: Eukaryota > Metazoa > Chordata > Aves > Passeriformes > Cisticolidae > Cisticola > Cisticola juncidis. Next base: position 93,063 of record VXBR01001568.1, on the reverse strand, counting down.
GATGGAACAAAGACTGGAAAGTTCCTGCAAATGATTTCTTTTAAGAGGTGGGGTTTCCACTTTGACTTCAAGACCTACTTGCTATGCGGGTGCCTGATTTTTGGAGTTTAAATAAACTGATTTTTGCTTTAAGCTAGGGGAAAAAATGTTTTAACTTCAAGGATATGGACAGGATCAAAACACATTTGTTTCCAGCCTTCCGCCTTTTTTTTTTTATTCTTCCCTCTCCCCCTTAAAAAAACCCCACACCTTAATGTATAGATTATATACTTCCTGCTGCCCTTTTTATAAGCAATAAGAATTTAATAACTGAGGGCAACTCTATAGTAATATTTATATGGGTCAAGTGGCTTAAAAGTATGCAATAAATGTAAAGTTATGAACCACATTGCCCCTTTTTAAATAATGCAGCTAGCACCAAGATATTATGTTTCATATTCTGGAAAAAGGTGTTTTAGCCTAGGCTTTAGGAGTACACCAGACATGAAAAGTTATACTGATCCCATAATAAAGTCACTGCCTGCTTAATATGGTGTGTTATGTAGAGCTCCAGATCTTAATAGCAGACCACAGCAAGAACGTCCCAGATGATATCAACAAAACCTTCACTTTCTCATTAGCAATCAGCAAATTCTCCTGGTGGCTGCTGGTTTCAAATAAGGGCAAGTGCCTCAATTCCGAGTGGGAAGCCCAACAGGATAATGGAAATAATGCAGTCTAATCAGCAGTGAGCACACGAGATCCCCCTGCCAGGGCAGGCTCTGCTGGGCTGGGTGCCTCCCCTTCTGCAGCTTCTGCAGCCCTCCCAGTCCTGAGGAGCAGGATCCATGGGATGGAGGGGAAAGGCAGATGGAAAATCCTCCTTGTGCAACCCCACCGTCACCTCTCTGTCACTGTTCACAGATGAGAGGGGCTTGAGGATGTTTGTATAAAAATGAAACGTTAAAAATCCCCTTGCAGTGGATGCTGTGAAGAAAAGCTGCCCTGGTTTGTGTGTATATAAAACACACCTACATCTGCATGGGGAGAGGGGGGTCACAAATTGTTTTAATTTGGCCTCATTACACCTTTAACTTCTTTGATAAATCAGATCAAATATTTGTCACCATGGCCCAAATGACCATTCCTTTGTTGGCCAGCATGCTGCTGATATCTGCACCAGAGCTGCTACCTGCAAATACCTGCACTGGTATTTTTATTCCTGATTGCTGCTGGATTTAAACAGACTTTGTGTTTGGACACACACTTGCAGCAGGGCATTATTAAACGTGGGGACAACCATTGCTGTTGGCCATTCTGATGAAAGTGTGAAGGACACCCCACCCTCCTGCTCCTGCAGCCTAAATAATCCATGGCTGTGCTTGGGGAAATGAAGAACAGTTTTAGTTTTTGCACTGATTTTCTAATTGTAAGGGCTTTTTCCCCCTCACCTTTTCCCCTGTGGTATTCACGTGCTCTTAGAATATCCTGGTTTCTATTGAAGAGCGATTTTTTGCGCTCTTGTTCAGTCCTGGTTAAAAATTAAGCCTGCAAATGTGGCTGGTGCCATGCAAGGAAATGCAAGCCTAAGCTGCAGCAGTGTAAACAAATAAGTGTTTTAAGAGGTGCTTAACTGTGTTTTGAACCCTGATTAAGCCTAAGGTTACTCAGTGTTTATATGTGCATTCACAGTGCACTGGGAAAATTCAGTGTTTAATGGTTCCTGTGCTGATCTTTTGTTAGAGCCCTGGGCTGTGGTGCCCGAGAGCAGCGATTACTGGCCAGATTAAAAACCACAAACTCTTTCTAATTCCGAGTTTTGTCCAACTTTATTCCTGCTGATGTGAAGCAGGGCTCCATATATCTCATAGGGTTTGGGATTTTAAAAACTGACACCACAAGTCAGTCCCCTGGGCTTTTATTTAGTTGATTTAATGTGGCAAGATAGTGCTGTTTTGGACACATCAAATGGAATAGTTTCCATCTATTGGTCTCATTATGGATCTCAGGTATGATTTTTTTGTTTAATAACCATGAGAGGGTAAATGGACAAGGAGGGTACCCCTAAAGGACAAAGAGCTCAAAAAAAAAAAAAAAGGGTGATAACTTAGGGAGATGAGGCAACAGCACAAAGCTACATTTCCAACTTCTCTGCACAATTTTGAATTCTGTGAATGACCTTGCTGAGTGCTTCATTCTCCTAAAATAACGAGCAGGTCAATACCAGTCCTGCTGGTGTGATAAAACACAGTAATTGCTGACCAGGACATGTCCACAAAGGAGCTGGGAGAGCTGATCTGGGGGAGAGAGGACATTTTCACCAGCAGGGTCAGGAGATCCTGACAGTTCAGGACAGTCCATGGCAGGGAAAGACAAGACATGTCGAGGCAGCCTGAAAAAACAAACTGATGGATGAGGGTGACATGACCAAAGGGAAAACTGTGTTGGCAAATAAATGCATATTTACTAAAAACCCCTCTTGTTTATCAGAAGTGAGGGGTGAAATTGGGATTACTGATGGTAAATTGAACTATTATGCTGCTCAAGTGAGAGGGAAAAAGGGTTTTGGGAGGAAAGTCAGCCCTGCAACATCTAAGCACCAGCTACCTGCACCTCCACGGAGGGCAGAAATTTAGGAGAAGGTTTCTGGTATCAAAGCAGCCAGGCTGTGGAGCAGACTCCTTATGTGGGTAACGATGTGAAAAACCACTAACGGCTCCTAAAGCAGAGCCTGATGACAGAGGATTAGAGGACACTGCCTGCACTGGGGAGGGCCTGGGTGGGAAGACCCAAAGAGCCTCGTGCAGAGCCTCCAGTTTAATGGGAACACCCTGGAAATACTGAGGCACACCTAGCTCAGACTGTCTAAACTTCCATTTTTGGTTGTTTTTATTACATGGCCTTAATCCATGCAGATTCCAGGCATGGGGAACACTCAGCCTCAGCCACTCTGCAGTGTGGGAGGGCACCTTGCAAGAGGTGCTGCAGTAACAGGGACAGGCTTTGAGCTTCTATTTTACCAAAGAAAGAGGTTTTGGAGTGATTTCAACAATGTTGGTGTGCTACAGAAAAGTTCAGAGACTGAGGAGCACAAGGTGGAGGATGTGCCCTGCTCAGGTAGAGCACAGGGCCACTGCCCTGAGGTGATGCCACCTCTCTGTGTCTTGTTCTGTAGGAACAAGAGACAGATTAAAACCACAAAAGAAGCACTAAAGGAGAGAAAACAAAATAGAGAAAGGGGAATATTAAGATATTAGGCAGCAGTCCTTCCCTGTGATCCTGGCTGAGGAATTGCAGCTGCCCTTGGATCCCTGGCAGTGTCCAAGGCCAGGCTGGACAGGGCTTGGAGCACCCTGAGATAGTGGAAGGTGCAGTGGGGTGAGCTTTAAGTTCCCTTCCAACCCAAACCAGTAACTCTTCCTAAGCTTTCAAAACTGATGTCAAAGTTGCCTTCCTCACCCTGGGGTTGTGCTGGAACAGCCCTGGCATGAATTGTGCCCAGGGAGTGTCATTTGCATGGTGGCTTTCTTTGCCTCCCACGTGTGGGAATGCCAGCCTTGGAGTCCTGGAAACCTTGAGTGTGTGCAGCTTCTCTGACAAGGGATCATTAGTAACTCGCTGATGTCTCTCTCTGTTTGTTCTACTTCACGAGACACTTCCCCAACTAATTTAGAACAAAGCTCGCTGTTTACTTGGCTTCACAAAATGACACTCTTTCCCCCCCAAGATTGCTGCAAAGCCTTGGCAAGGAATATTTACATAAACAGGTTTCAACTTCATCAAGAGCAGGTCGGGAAAGGAGGGCAAATCCAAGTGGAGGGGAAATAAAGCAGAGCATGAGGCAGAGTAGCTGATGTGTCATTTAGGGCTGCTAAAGAAGCGCTTTGAATGTTTGCAGGGCTGGTGCAGCCCTGCTGGGAGAGTCACACAGGTACCTGAGACCCCCAAAACTCCTGGAAATACTGAGGAAGAGCTGTGGGGAGTGGTGGAGGGGCCCTGCCCCACTGCAGGGCTGGCAGGGACAGCAAGGGCAGGATGAGGCAGCAAATCACCCACTCATCACTGCAGCCTTGTGCTGCCACCGTGCACTGCCAGCCTTTGAAACCCAGAAATGATGAAACTTTAATTGTTAGCAACCTCTCAGGGTCCTGGGGATAAAACCTGTAGGACAACTTCTCACTGGAAGGCAGGGAGAGGGTGGCAGCACCGCTGATCTCCCTGCATCATCCCCACAACTTCACTCCCCAACTTTTTCCATCTTGAGGGAAAGGTGGCTCCTCAACGCCCATTCCAGGAGCTCAGGGTGCCTGGTGTGGACAGAAAGGAAAGGAATTAGTTTATGGAAGAGCATGGGTCCTGTATGTAAATAAAAGCCACTGGCATCCTCATTATGGGGGCTCTTTTGAATAAATGTTAGCCTTTAAGTGCCAGCTGTCACTCTATGCATGGCCTCCCTTCTTACAACTAACCTCTCTGTCACCTCGCCTTGTCTCCCTAACTTGTCCCATTATGCAGTACCAAGCTGAGTCATTGTTTCAAGCAGGAGGTGACATGTTAATAGCTTAATAATAGTATAATCTCGCAAATAATAATATGCTGTCACACTGTCTGAAGCACAATGTTTACAGGAGAAGTGGTAATGTATGATGACAGTAATTTGAATAAAAATGAATTTACTGCTCTTGTCTCATTTGCAGTAAATTTTCGCATCTTTCATGCACAACTGGTGCTCCATGACCTCTTTCATTATTGTGTTCTCAGTGGCTGCTGCCTGCTTTAAAGTGAAAGGCAGGCAAATGAAACAGAAACCTGCAGCTTAATAAGGGGTCTCCAGAAAAGAGTTCTCGCCGCGGCTTCTGGAAATCTCACTTTGTTTATTTACCGAGCTGCTCAATTAATGCAAGCTGGAGGTGCAGACTGAAGAGCAGGCACACAATTCTGGATTGGCAATTTGCAAAATAATCGTCATGGAATTGTGGCAGAGCGCGAAAAGCGCTCGGAATGCAGAGAGGATCGTTGGGTTGGAATCCGAGTTTGCAAGCTTAGGGGAAAAGCTGCTTTTTAAACTCTCCGGGTGCTTGATGAGGAGAAAAGCAGTCCTTGAGTTAATTATAAATGTGTGGTCGTGTGATACTGGACTGGTAAAACTTAAAAATTATCCCTGAATACATAAAATATTTGGTTCTGGGTGGTTTCTGTCTCGCCTTGTGCTGTATCGTAAAATTCTGCTGTTTCCACGTCTGGTCCTGACATTATCCTGACAAATAAATAGGGAATGTACTCGGTATCAAAACTGCCTTTGGAAAATCTAAATTCCTAGGACAGTTCTATTTCTCTAAGAGAAAAAAGGAGTTATTACGTGATGTGGTTCATTTGATGAAAAAGAAGAAAGTTTACAACTCACAACTGATATGTCTGGACTAAATTTAGTTTGATGGAATGAGGACAACTAATTGAAACTTGCTGGGACTCAAAACACTGTGCAGGACAGATTCTCCCCAAAACTGCTGGGTTTTATCTAAGTTTAAGTGAATGTATAGAATTAAAAAATGTGGTTTGCATGACCTGGTTCATAGGTTGATGTAATTAAGACCCCGGGTTACCTCCCTGTCCTTATATATAAAAATGCAGTTATGTATTTTTTCATTACTTGTGCTTGTACCTAACAAATACAGGATTTTCCTCTAAATTGAAAGTTCAGTAGTGTTAGGTTTTTGTTTTTTTTTTAATAACATTGTTGTTGCTTTTCTGATCTCCTGCAAAAACTGGGAGCTGAGCTGGAGACCAACCCCACTGATAGGTCATGTCAGGTGGGAAAATCCAGTAGGAAAAGGACACACTGGGTGATGGATGAATTGTTGTATTTTCGAATCTGAGTTTTTAAGAGGGGCAAAAAGTAGTCTTTGGTATCCCAGCTTTGCTCACTGGTGCTCCTTTCTTCAGGTGTTTTTGAAAGTAAAACATTGATTTAAGCAATTCAAATCTGCTTCCAGATCTAACCCCATGGTTCCTTCCAACCCAAGCATCCAGTGATTCCACAATTCTATGAAGAGAGTGCAGCTGATGGGTTTCATAACAACCTTGCAAGACTGAGATTGTTTTTGAACTGGATTTTCCATCTTTTTTCACATGAAAAGTACAAGAGGCTTCAGTGGGATTGCTTGGAGTTGCAAGGGCTGCAACCCCTCCAGGTAACTGCATTAAAATAAATTGTTTTGCTGAAAAGATTTTTTCCGTTGGAGAATATTTTCTGCTTAAAAATAATTAATGCTTTCCCAGTGTACTTTTAACCATTTTCTTCGTTTTGGAAATCCCAGTCCTGTGCACCAAAAATCAAGACACTTGTGACATTACAGAGCTAAATAATGATTAATGGAGATTACGTGCAAAGGGGTAGAAAAGAACAGAGCAACAAAGCCTCTCTTTGGCTGATGGAGTTTATTTCATGTATATAAAAGGTCTCTTTCCCCTGAATCACTGATGTTCAAGGGGATATCGACACTTCTATGTCCTGCCTGAAACTCAAAGGTCCTTTTTGTTGCCACCTTTTAATTATTTTAATGTAGGCGAATCTGATTAAAGCTCTTAATTAGATGTATTTAAGATTGGCAAATATGTCACTGTCCTGAACAGCCAATGTCATCCACTGATGTGTGTCAGTTATTTGCTAAATCGCTAGAAAGTTTATTGGGAAAAAAAACCCAAACAAACCCAAAAATATTGTGTTTGTGGAAATAAATAGTTTGTGGACCTGATTTTTGTGGCATGAAAGTCAAGTGGAGTTTTTAATTGACTCCAACAGGCGCTGGATCAGGCCTGTGGGGTGTTTGGTGCTCAGTTACAAGTTAGTGCTCTCTCTAATCACCTTGCTCTCTAAAGGAAATAGATACTAAACAGGAACCATCTGGTAATACATTCTGTACCTCTTAATTACAATGTTTTGAGTGGCACCTAAATAAATTTCATTTACAAGCACATGACTGCTTGTCAAAAGCTCTGTTGATAATTTTATTATTGTAGTTTACCTTCTCGCTTAATGACCCCGGCCCAGTAAAGTCAGGAATATTCAGCTCCATTGCAAAAAAAAAAAAAAGATAAAAGTGATTGTCTTAAAAATAGAAAGACACAAACTCCATCTCTCATGGTGTGTTTCTGATTATTTTCAAATGTTTGGAATACACGACGTGGGGACAGATCTGCAATAAAAATTATCAAAATTCTGATTTCTTGGTAGGGAGGTGAAGCTGAGGCAGCTCTGTGGAGAGCCTGGGATGGTTGTAAAGCACTCGTGTTATTTTATGATCTCTATGTTCCTGTGTAGATGTACTGCAGCATTTAGACAATTTTCTCTTTGTTAGCTGCAGGAAAAGATCAATATTAAAAAGAAGTTGAGTGGCTCTGTGAACTATTCTCCTGTGTTTTCACCCTGGGAAGTGGGGATTTAAATCCTCTCCCTGGTTTGGAGGCTGAACCACAAACCCAAGACCATTTTGGAGCCACCCCTAAATTTTGAGGTTTCCAGTTTGGGGTTGCTGCCTGTCCATGGCTAGAGCTGAAAATGCCTCTTCTGATGTCTTAGTAATCTCTGGTGGAAATCAGTCTGTATTGCAAAATCAACAAATAATGTGGTAGGATGATCATCAGCCTCCTTTGGAGAAAAACCTGGGACAGCAGGAAAAATGGAAAAATGCCCATGGAAGGTGCCACCTCAGTGCCCTGGCACCCTGCATTTCACAGAAGGGTTTTGGGGGTGCAGGGAAAGATTTTCTCATGATATCTAATAGTGGCACATCCTCTCACCAGGGATGAGCAGCTCCATGCACAGCAAATCCTCGTCTGTCTGCGTTCAATAATGGTCAGAGACAAAACAAATTACAAATAATGTGCAGCTTTTGCTAAGTTTCACTGGGAAACTGCTAATTCAGCTTTGTAATTCAAAAGTCTTTTTAAAAATAACAAGTTGGAGGAGACAAAAATCCTAAGAGGAAAGGCACAAGGGAGGTTTCTGGGAAAACAGGAGGAATGTGGCACCTGGAGGGGTTTTGTCCAGTTCTTTGGGATGAGCTGCCCATGGGAAAACATAGAGGCATAAGAACTAAAATAACCTTATTTCTAAATTCACAGCAAATTAAAAAAGGAATCCTACTGCTCTCAGCAGGGTCCTTTATTCCTTTTTAGTTGCAGTTGATGGTTTTTCTCTTCTTAAAATAATTTTGTCTCCAGGTCTCAATCTTGATGTGGGAACTTAAGGAAACAGATAAGCTTTCAAATATTTTTTTAATCAATGCTTTGGCAAGCTGGAGTTGAAATAACATTTAAATTCTGAGAGATGCTGCTGAAACAGAGGATGATCATCGCCAGGTGGGTTTGTAAGTCGGGTTTGAGGCAACTGAGCTGCCTGAGCAGGAGAGGGAATTCACCATACACAGCAAACTGTTATCCCCTACAATATAATATCTGGATTTGAAGCTGATATTTAAAGAGGGCACTTGCTTTACTTATGAGATTAAAGGCAAATGCTCTCTTTTAAAAATGAAGTCATGCTGTGTTTTGCACCTTTTGACACTTATTAACTCAGGTCATTAAAAAGAGGCTAATTAAAAAAGAATGTAAAACAAAAGAGTCATTTGTCGATCGCCGAGCCGGGTTCTTCATGTGCACTGGCTGGAGGCACTCTCTGTTTAAACCTCGGGTACAGAAAGCTCTGGGAGCCACTGGGGCATGCTTGGAGCTTGTCATGGCTTTTGGCGAGCCTGTGGTCCGGCTCATTATGCACCTCATAAAGAGGAGAAGTCATTGTCATCAAAATTAGCCCAAGCTGGAATTTGCATTCATGGAAATTTTGGTTTCGCCGCCGTCCTCGGGGGCCAGGCGATAAAGGAAAGCTTTTCCCAGCTGCAGTTAAAGGATGGGAAGTTCAATAAATGCTCAGTGCTTCGTTAAGGAGTTTCCAAACCAAGTTTTGTGCACGTGAGGTTTTACAGCTGATGAGAATTTGGGGCAAACAGCCTGTGAAGTTCACTGGTTCTGGTGTGGGAGATGTGCTCAGCACATCCCAACATGGCTTGGAAAGAGATTGGCCTCTTAGAACCCCTAAGATGTTCCTGTTTCTCCAAAGGGACACTCCACTAGAAGGCACCTTCTCTCCTGTCAGACTCAAAAGCTGGTGGTTTTTTTTGTGTGTTTGGTTTTTTTTGGTTTTGGTTTTTTTTGGTTTTTGTTTTTTTGTTTTTTTTGTTTGTTTTTGGTTTGGTTTGGTTTGGGTTTTTTTGTTTGTTTGTTTGTTTGGGTTTTTTGTTTTTTGTTTGTTTTTGGTGCGTTTTTTTGTTTGTGTGGTTTGTTCTTTTTTTTTT
>VXBR01001568.1:60240-77740 GCA_013400215.1 Cisticola juncidis | reverse complement strand
AAACTGACATCACCTGCTACTATTTTAATTGTGTGTTTTACTAATGCTAACCATTTTCCTGACAATAGAACCCCCCTAAGCTTAATGAATCTTTGCAGAATACATAAACCAAGGTCAATATGTAAGAAATGCCTCAAATGTTGAGAAACTCTCCCTGAGAAACTGAAAGAAAAGTTTATTATTCTTTTACATTCATAAGAATAAGAGCAAAAAATAGAAATCCTACACAATATGTTTTCCAGATCGTTGTATATAAAAAGCTTTGATGCTTCTGGGAAATCTTTTCGATTAGCTACTATTTTATATGAAGAAAAGGACTTATTTTATCCAGTTACATTTCTAAGATTTATTCCTTATTTTCCAATACAAGTGGCATATTAAATAAAAAACAAAAATCCCAAGTACTTCCTTAGTGTCATATGTAACAATCACATTTTTTTCCCATGGTTTGGGGGGTGAGAGGCAGGGAAGGGGGGTGGGGGGGGGTGGAAAGAGAGAAAATGAAATCCAGATTTGTAATTCCTAACAGGAGAAATTCGATCCTTTCCAATGTTTAAGTAATATTTCCTGTAAAACATACGAGGCCATCTGCAGAGCTGTTTCCAGACACATTTTGAAGTGGCAAGGGCAACTGAAAGAGACCCGAATGGAGGCTGGCATTTCACCTCTGGGAGATGGAGCATTAAAGGTTTTGAAAAGCTGGTTCTACAATTTTACAAAGTATTCAACCACTGCATAGTTCATAATTTGTTTAATTTACCTGCCTTTTATAGGTATGGGGAGGGGGAAATCCGCTCTGTAAGAGACAGTATAAAAACCAAGACAGCTGTAAAAAGCTAATGTACAGCTATCAAGAATGTTTCACGATTTCAGCTGATTGAAAATGTATTTTGTTCTTTACAGGCCAAAATGTTCCCCTAGAAAAACTGTGCAGAGTGAAACATATTTGGGGAGACAACAGAAACACCGAACCCTTTTTGTTATTTAAGTCTATTATGGAATTTTGTTTTATTGTTGGTCTCCAGGGTCACCTTATGAATTCGTGTTACTAAAATGTTACGGCCTCACTATAATATTCACTTTGTGGAAGGGTCTGCATTTACCAAATCTCATCCGAGATCGAATATAAATGAGAAACTTGCATCTCTCTTCAAGGAATATATTTTAGACTGTTCTCTCCCCCTTTTGGAATTACAAACAGATTCTAAAATTGAATTCTTTTTTTTGTGCCAGCATTGGGTAAAATGACTGAACACTTAGGCTTACCTTTGATACATGTCTTAAATTTAAAATTTGCATCACTCAAATAGTTAACTTCAGGGCCAGATTCTGCCCTCAGCTGTGCATATTTGGGAACCCCATTAACTTCCCCGGAAAATAATGTTATATTGTTTGGATGCACTGGAATGAGATACATTACACTGTTACCTTCTGTCATTCCCCTGTAAAACTCAGCCCTCGCTGCAATTTTTATTTTGCTGGCTGGTGTAGTAGCCCTTTTATTCTGTCAGTGCCAACTGGCCTGCTGGATATCTGTACCTGTCCTCTCACATCCCTGCTTGTGCTGTTAACATTAAATACCATGAGTGGAATAAAACTGGTGGTGCCCATGAAATTTAAAAATTGTCAGCTGGTTGGTTTTCTAAGCCACGTTTGCAAAGGAATTTCTGTAGAATGGTTTTGCTCAGAATTGGGTGCACATGGGGAGAGGCACTGGTGGGTCCCTACCCCACACACTCCCTCCTTGGAGCCCCAGGACTCCAGCAGCTTTTGTCAAAATCACCTTCAGCAAAATATTCTCCAAGAGTGGAAAATTCATCATGAGTTGCTCCAGTGCTCATTTATTAATAAAATGAAGTTTATTTCAGTGTCCATGCAGTGTTTCTGTCTCTGTTTTTCACCTGTGAGAGAGGGAAGGGCCCTCTTTTATCAATTCTCTTGGCTTCACACAACTTCTTTTTGTAGACACCAGAGGCAGGAGGATCCCACCACGAGGCTGGGCCTACCACTCATCCTGTGGGATAATTTGGGGTTTGGAGAGATGCTGAGTTTCACACAAAGCACTGGGGTGAGTTTTCACAGCCTCTCCTTGGCATTCCCAGTGCTGCCAAGGGCCACCAAACCTCACCACTCTGAAAATGGGCACTTCCCTCAGCCTGTCTTAATTCCTCCTGTTTGAGCAGAACTTATGACACTGAATTTCAAAATTAACACAGAGTGGAGGACACATAGGTAATAATTTTCCAGCTTGAAGGATTTTTTTTTTGGTGGTATCTTTCTGATCCCACCAGGTACTTTTGGCTGGCAGTGCTNACATAGGTAATAATTTTCCAGCTTAAAGGATTTTTTTTTGGTGGTATCTTTCCCATCCCACCAGGTGCAGTGCAGCGGCCTCGCACTCTCCGATCCCGCGCGCAGCCAGAAGAAGAAGAAGAGCCCTCAAAAATGTCACTTCCATTTCCTCCTGAAAGCAAAACACTTCCTACAAGGGAGGCACGCATTACAGCTGAATTATAAATGAGGGCTGGTGTTCCTGCGAGGTACAAATCGCAGGCGTTCTCCATATTGTTAGAATGCCAATTTTGTTTTCCTGGTGCGCCGTGCCCGGCGCAGTGCGCGCTCCCCGGAGATGCGCGCGTCCTCCCGAGATTACTTCAGCATTGCATTACTGNGCACTCCCAGTGCTGCCAAGGGCCACCAAACCTCACCACCCTGAAAATGGGCACTTCCCTTAGTTTAATTCCTCCTGTTTGAACAGAACTTATGACACTGAATTTCAAAATTAACACAGAGTGGAGGACACATAGGTAATAATTTTCCAGCTTGAAGGATTTTTTTTTTGGTGGTATCTTTCCCATCCCACCAGGTGCAGTGCAGCGGCCTCGCACTCTCCGATCCCGCGCGCAGCCAGAAGAAGAAGAAGAGCCCTCAAAAATGTCACTTCCATTTCCTCCTGAAAGCAAAACACTTCCTACAAGGGAGGCACGCATTACAGCTGAATTATAAATGAGGGCTGGTGTTCCTGCGAGGTACAAATCGCAGGCGTTCTCCATATTGTTAGAATGCCAATTTTGTTTTCCTGGTGCGCCGTGCCCGGCGCAGTGCGCGCTCCCCGGAGATGCGCGCGTCCTCCCGAGATTACTTCAGCATTGCATTACTGCTATCACATATCCATTACATAGACTCTTTCAGACAAGTGGAAATGTTTTCACAAAAACAATCTGGAATCTTGGCTTAAAACCCAAGCTTGCTGTCAAGGCAAACAGAGTAGCCTCAAAGAGGACTTATTTCTATTTTGTTCAGACAAGTATGTTGTTTCTGGATTATAATAAGGGGAAATATAGCAGCTATCAGTCTTCAGTTTATTTGACAAGCTTCCTCTGACAGAGCTGCAGGAACAAGCCCTGGCCCAGCAAACTCGTTCTCCTTCAGGTATTCCCTTTGGCTCCAGCACTTTTATTAGTGTGATTAAGGGCCACACACATGTTTACAGGACAGGAGCAGCAGGATGGGATGATGATTTATTTCCTCGGCTGTCACTTATTTCACAAAGTTTTAAAAGCCTTTGCTGTTCTCAGAGCTTGTCTCTCTCAGCCAGGGCTCTAAGAGCTTGTCCCATCACCTATCAAACAAGGTCAACGAGCAGGTTATAATCAGATGCCAAATAAACAAATGCAAACTTGAAATCAAGTGATTTACTGTCCATTTTCATTAAGTTCTTCCCAAGGAAGCAAACACTTTATGCAGCACAAGGGACCTGTGGACAGGGTCAGCGGCCGTGCTGAGGCAAGACGTGGTGTGATGGTTTTCACCCAAATGGGCTTTAATGACACTGAGTGTGAAGGGAAAGCTGCCTCGTGTGGGGAAAAGTGCCTGGAAACACAGCAGCATCTCTTCACCTTGCAGGGAATTCTCCTTTGGAAGGTGCGTGGAGTTTTAACATTCATGTGTTTTTACATTACTCGGAGTCTTCTCCTCTTTGGAGCAGAATATTCCCTGTGCTGACAGCTAAAAAAAAGAAAAATAAAATAAAAAATAAAATTAAATTAAAAAAAAAAATCTCAGGACGTGGGAGTTTGTAGCTTCATTATAAAGCTCAGCCCATCTTAAAACCAGAATTTCAATTTGTTGAAGAATTCCAGCATGAAGCAGGAGTGCTCTCAGGGAGCAGGACACCTTTGTGTGGTGAGGTCTGGCCTCAGTGGAAAAAACAGAGCAATGTAAAGGCAGGGAGGCTTTTAATGTACCTGTGCTGTGTGTTTTCCTAAGGAATGGTGGGACTGCATCACCCTCACAGAAAGGTTTGGGTTGGAAAGGACCTCAAATCCCCCCCAGTGCCACCCCTGCCATGGCAGGGACACCTCCCACTGTCCCAGGCTGCTCCAGCCCCAGTGTCCAACCTGGCACTGCCAGGGATCCAGGGGCAGCCACAGCTGCTCTGGGAATTCCAGCCCAGCCCCTGCCCACCCTCCCAGGGAGGAATTTCTTCCTGATGTCTATTAAAACACAAAAACCTGGTATAACAACATCTCAGCTCTCAGCTGCCTGTTCCACACAGGGAAGTGGCTCCAGGTTTTGGCTCCATAAATCTCAGCACTGCTTGGGAAAGGCATGTCACTTGGACAGCACAAAATATTGAGCAACTCCAATTGTTTTTCCATGAAGCTTATCCCTTGATAGCACTTTCCTTTCCTATATCTCCTTAATACAGCATAATTTCAATGTTTTCTAGGCAGAGTTATAATGCTCTTCTTCCAACATAATATTGGCTCGATGTGGATGCACTGGCCAGAGGTTGTTGCTTCTTTGCCATTTTGTGATCCAAGTCCAAAGCAGCAAATTTTAACATAACCTTTCCTGAAATTTTGCAAATATCATTTACCAAAACAAAACAAAAAACCAACAAGCTTTGCCCTCCTTTTTTCTTTATTTGTTTTATAATTTTTTCCATTTTATATTTCAAAAAATTTCCCAAATGAGACAGAGCCAAAATATTTTTTTTCTCTCCCTCTCTTTTTTTTTTCCTAAAGGTTGCATAAATATTTCACATGTATCTCCCTTTAATTAGATCATAACATTGTAAAGTGGCAAAGAATCTTCTCTTTCCCCAAATTAGACATGAGAACCACAAACAAATTAATTTGTGTCTCAGGGTTTTGACTGGGCCTCTTGGCCTGCTCCAGCACTAATACAGGCACTCGTGACCCTCTGGATTTCAAACGCCTGAGGGTAAAAAGCAATTATAAAAACATGACTCTCCCAGATCAGCTTTCGAATCTGCCTTGTCTCTGTTTTATTGATGGGAGATTGAAGGAAGATTCAAATCAGCTATCCTTCAATTCTTTACCAGCAGCAAAATACAGAAATCATTAGCTTTTTCTGTGTAAATGACTTTGTCCTGCTTTATTATTCAAAACTGGCCAGGCATTTCACTTGGAAAGACCATGTTGAATATTTATTTCAAGTTTTAATACTTGTAAATAGTATGGTGCTTTGCACCTTATTTTCTTTTTCAGACTAATTTTTTGTAACAATTAGAGCAGGAACTAATTAATATGCAGGATTTTTTAATAGCTAAAGAACACACACTGATGTAAATTAGGATGATCTTGCTCTCACAGGTCTATTGTTATGGTAAGGAAGCCCTGCTGCACAACCATTTCCCCAAAAAAATCAGGGGAAATAATTAAATATCCAGTTTATTTTATTTCTCTGCGTGATTGCTGATGTGCATTAGTGAGAAGTAAGGGTGGGGTGAGAACAAAATATTTTCTTTAAACCCCAGAGTAATTACATCTCCTCGTGGTGCTAAGTGTAATTAGTTCCCAAAAATGGGAGAAGAGGAGGGTTTGATTTAGAGAGGAAGAAAGAGAAGGGAGACAGTGGGAAATGCTCTCAGAGCAGCCAGGCTTGGAAAGGAAACTGGGCTGAGGTGGGATTATATTTTTTAATGAGTCTAAATTGTAGAATTATTAGGGTCAGAAGAGAGCTCCGAGATGAGTGAACCCAACCTTTGGCCTAAGGTTGGATCCTTCTGGCTCCACTGGGTGGATCAGTGTGGGGACACTCCCAGGGTGTGGGGATCCATCAAGGATGGCCCTTTGCTATTTCAAACACAACAATCCTGAAAGCATCAGGTGAGATTTGTGCAGCTCCAGAAGGGAAAGTGTGAGCAGAGGGTGTCACTCCCTTGGCAGAAGCTGCAGACCTGTGCTGAAGAAAATCCCTTTTCACCCCGTGTGGGTGATGACACCTGAGAGTGGGACAGGCTTGTCCCTGTGCCAGTCTCCTCTTATTTCTCTCTCTATTCAGAATAACACGAGATTGAATTTTAATTTCAGTCCAAGTGGCAGCACCATCCACGTTGTGGGTGGGTCACATTTCCAAGGAATCAGACAAATCCAGAGGACTCCAGGTGTCAAGGTGGAGCCAACATTTGTGTCCAAGTGGGCTCAGCCTCTGGCCAATCTGTGGCTTCCCTAAATCCTCCTGGGCTGGTGCTGCAGATAAAAATCCTGCATCTCTCAGATGGGGGCTTTTTAGAAATGATACAAGGCAGACATTCAATTTTAAGAAGCCGGAGCTTTATTTTTGGAATCCTAGAATGTGTACGGAATTTAAAAAGCCTAAAGCCATAATGTTTTACTGCTCCTTTGATAAAATTTATATTTAATCATATCTTAAAAACTGTTCTCATTCTGCCACTTGATGTTACCAACCAAGCGGAACCCATCAATGCAACACTATCTATCAGCCCTTCTTTTATTTCACTCTCCTACAACTCCTTTTTTAATGGCACATCCTTTAATGAATTACACTGGAGTTTCTGGGAAGTCCAAATGAAAATCATGCTCCTACTGAAGGTGGGTCGGTTACCCCCAGGTTTTTCATTTGTTAGAACCAAAATGCTGAATCTGACACATTTATGTTGCAAAACCTCCAGCACAGACCAATCTTTTAGCCCTTTGTCTTGAAGCTGCATAATCCAGAGGTTTTTATTAGGGGTTTTCTCCATTGTTCTCAGATCTTGGAAAGGTTTGGGTGGGAAGGGACCTTAAATCCCACCCAGTGCCACCTCCTGCCATGGCAGGGACACCTTCCACTGTCCCAGGCTGCTCCAGCCCCAGTGTCCAGCCTGGCCTTGGGCACTGCCAGGGATCCAGGGGCCGCCACAGCTGCTCTGGGAATTCCAGCCCAGACCCTCTCCAACATCCCAGGGAACAATTCCTACCCAAAATCCCACCCATCCTTGCTCTCTGGCAGTGGGAGCCATTCCCTATGTCCTGTCCCTCTGTCCCTTGTCCCCAGTCCCTCTCCAGCTCTCCTGGAGGGCCTTCAGGTCCTGCCAGGGGCTCTGAGCTCTCCCTGGATCCTTTTCCTCTCCAGGTGAACATTCCCAGCTCTCCCACCCTGGCTCAAGGGCAGAGGAGCTCCAGCTCTTGGAGCTTCTCCTCTGAATCTTCATCTAAAGCTTTTATTTAGAAGACAGGGTTAAGGAAACCCTTCCAGAAAATGTGGGAATGTTGTGTGCTGATTGACAGCCTGGGCCATGAGGGTGACCCACTCATTGGAAGCTTGGCTGAATTTCCAGTGCTGCCCATTTGCTGCTGGTGGTTTTAAGCTTACAGAAGATTTTATGCAAAGAGATACAGAGGTCTCTTTATCAAAACTGTGTCTTTAAAACTGTAGTTAGACTAATTAAAACCTCTCCTAAGCTCTTCCTGCAGCTACACCTGTTAACTCTCCTGCTGTCCTGTTGTTGGATGTGTGTCTGGGGATGGACCCTGGGCTCTGTCAATGTGTTTGTCCTTCATGTTACTGTGGCAAGAATGAGTTAAATCACTGCTCTCCATTTTTTTTTTTTTCTTCCAGAACTGAAACTTGTCCAGCAAAGTTGGTGGTCTCCATAAGAAATTCAAACTCTCTGCTGACCAAGTGAAAACACACATGTGCGTGTATCAGACATGCACATAATCTTGGCTGAAAATCAGCATCAGTGACAATTTCACTCAGTGAAATCTTCATTTTGATCCCTGCTCTTAAAAATCATGTTTGTCTCAGGAATTTTACTTTATTACAGAAAGTTGGGGGAGTGGGTTTGCAAATTCTTCCTCTTTTCCTCAGAAACATCCAGCACTGCCCACGCTGCTAAAAACCCGCCCGACCATCGGCAGTTGTGTTCCAAAATAATTCCTTTAGCTGGAAAGGGTTTGTTCTCACTTTTGATAAACACATAAGTAAAAGTCTGGTCCTTTCATTGCTGCCTCTTTTCCTGGAGGAGCAGGGGATGTCCCAGTGCTGTCTGTTCTTTTCCTCTGTGCTTTGCAGGCTGGGGAATCGCGCGCCAGGCTCAGCTCTGAAGAGGCAACATTAAAGTCAGCACTTGACTGTGCTGAATTTTACAGGATTTCTTTTCCCCCCAACTATGATACTGATATCTTTTAAGTGATGGGAGTAAATGAGGAATCTTCCTCTAAATTATTGACTGGGTGTCTAGCAAAGAGATAAATGAAAAATATCTTTATCCTTGATAAAGGTTTAGGTGAATTGAGTTAATCTTGGGGCTTCTGCTGTGACCATTTCCAGTATTGTTTAGGGTGAGCTGAGAGTGTGAGGAGGATTTGTGTGGGGGAGAGGAAATATAGCCCAAATTTTAGTGATGGGGACATGAAATGAGATTTTCCACTTTCCTAAATAATTTTTCTACAAAATCAGTACAGAGAAAGAGGAGGAGGGAGTTGAATTAAAACCCAAACAACTTTGCATCGCTTTGCTTTCCTCTTCCTGCTCCCTCAGCATTTTGCAGTAATAATTAAGGCATTTCAGATCAAATATTTGAGGGTGAGAAGGTGGAGGAGAGCCCCAGTAAATGAGAATTCAATCAGCAGGATCTGAGAGCCCACAGAAGGTCCTGAAAGGTCCCACAGAGATGGGGACATCTCTGGCCTGCAAGGACCCAGCAGGAGCTGCTGGGAGAGGCTCAGAGCAGCTCAGCTCACTCCCAGGCTAATTTTTTGGACACTCTGAACTTATTCTCTAGGAAAAAAACAGAGATAAGGGAAAATATATAAATAGCTGTGTCTTTTTAGGAAAATTTGGGAGGGAAGGAAGGATCCGTGTCAGGTTTTGTTCTTCCAGTAACGTCTCCGTCCTTCATTTCAGTAAAAGAAGACTTTAAAAATCTGCTTTTCTGTGTATGTAAAATTCCTGTGATACAAATTTGATCACATTTGCAAGGATTAAAGGATTTGATGTGCAGAATGCATTCTCTTCCTAAGCATGACAAATGGAAGCAATTTACAGATGGCTTCTGAATATTTGCCTGAAATTATTTTCCTGCTCTGTTTGGGTTTGGCTTTTTGTTTTGTTTTGGGGCAGGGTTTTTTTTCTTGTGTTTTTTTTTTCTTCTTCTTGTGTGCCACTAGAGATCAGCATATTTTTAGACATTTAAGCAATCATATTGTCAACATAGGGGCTTAAAAAGGATCCTGCATAACTATCGAGTAGCCAAATTACTCATGACTGGCAAAACAAAACGAATAAAGTCAGGCCTGAAGGCATTGAGAAAGCAACTTTTTGCATCCAGCTTTCATATTCCCTTATTCCCTTGTTTTTTTCCGAGGCTTTGGGCATCTCTGCATATCCATTATGTCAGTTTTATTTCCCCCCAAACCCTCCTTTGTATGGCACAAAAACGAATGTGTAATACAGGAGTGCTCCCTCTTAAACCTATTATTGGCTTAATGCATTAATAATTTTCAATACACATCTTTTACTCCAGAAACAGCGGCAGGATCTTCTCAAACTTCCAGGTGTTTATATTAAATTAAAATAAATATGTTTTTTTTCACATGTCCTCAGTTTCTGGCTGTGTGAAACCAGACATTCTCACTTTTATAAATTGACTAAAGCTTTGTGCTTCATACCTGAGGACCCGGGAGAGTTGGGGATGAGTTCCCTACCTTTGAAGAAGTTCTCTCTCCTCTAACACAAATTTTCTGACTCCTCTGGTCCCTCTTCAAGGTCATCAATGCTGGGAAATTGTCACTCAGGGAAGAGCTGATCCCTTTTCCCCTTTGTCTCCCTGGTTTTAGTCCCACCTGGGCTGCAGCAGCGATTCCTGCACATCTGAGTTTTACAGATTTCAGCCACGCCGTGTCCCCGTCCCAGGCTGGGGATGAAGAAAAGGTGATAAATGAGCGTTTGCACAGTGCAATAATTGTGTTTTTCTTGGGGGGCCTCGTGCTGCATTTGGGCAGGACCCTCCCGACAAGCCGGGTTTGTCAGCACATCCTAAACTGGGCTTTGTGATTAAAACAAAACAGCTCCAGCAGCA
This sequence comes from Cisticola juncidis, assembly GCA_013400215.1. Classification (NCBI taxonomy): domain Eukaryota; kingdom Metazoa; phylum Chordata; class Aves; order Passeriformes; family Cisticolidae; genus Cisticola; species Cisticola juncidis. The sequence goes on along the minus strand of VXBR01001568.1, from coordinate 67,404 downwards.
GGGCTGGGGCTGCTGCTGCTGCTAAAGAGCTTTCAGACGAAATGAACTGATCAGATATTTCAAAGTTAGTTATAGCTTCTTCAATTATTTTTTTATTTTTCTTTAAAAGCATCCAGATCTCAAGACCAAAGACTGGATATCTTTTTAATCATGGTCAGACTTTCCTCTAATGTCCACAGTCCTAATTTGCTGGGAAGTTTAAGTAGCAGGAGCTCCATTCATTTGATTTAGGATTTCTATCAAGGAGAATAAGATCCAAACCATAATTCCACAGGTCCCCTGCAAATAAGTCTTTGGAGTTACAGTGATCATTGATTAAAAAAAAAAAATAGAAGGAGATTTATTAACAAATAAAAATCTTAATATTTAGATATGTAGAAGAATCTTTATGCCTTCTACTTTTATAACTGATTGAAGAAGCTAATTTCAAATCCATGATGCACAATGATGGATAAAAGAGTTTCCTATAATAACAGGAACTCATGCAAATGTGATCAACCAGAAGTTGTTTCAACTCCTTATAAAAGGAAATGGAAATAAAATATTGATTGTTTAATGATAACCAAAAAAAGAATAAAACAGAGAGAGGAGGGAGAGAAAATCCAGAGGGTTTTGCAAAGATACTTTTGCTCGACTTTTGGTCTAATTAGAGAAACTTCTTGCAGCGTGGGGAAATCTGTGTGTCCAAGTGAACAGAACTTGGTGGTACCAAATCCCAAATCCCATCTCAGGAGGAGATGAGCAGGACTGAGTGAGACAATGGGCAAACATGAGGGTGAAAAAAGGTGATGGAAAGCTTTGGAAAACATCTTTTCAGCAGCAAGACAGTGGCTTGTCCCTCTGGCTTGTCTTTAGCTGAATTTTCTGTGACAGAAGGGAAAAACCAACACCCTTCATTAGCCTTGTAAATCCTGGCCTAGAAAGCCCTGGGGAGCTTGATCCCAAGAAAAAGAATCCTTTGCACAATAACTGCACATTTGCAATCAGTCCTCTTGATCCCTGCTTTTGCTTATTCCCAAGAATCTGCCAAGTCTGTTGAACTTCCTCGGAGTGACCCTCCCATTTAATTCACGGGCCATTTTGTATTTACAGAGAGGTCAATAAAAGCTTTCCAGAGCTCCAAACCTCCCTGTAATGGTTGTCCTGAGCAATCCAGCCTGAAGAGCCTCAACAGGAAATTGGTAAAGCAGCAGCCAATTTCCTTTTGCTTTTTTACTGCCTTTTGGTCTTCCTGCTCTGCTCATATCCCTGCTGCTGAATTATTCTAGAACTGGTGGGATATTTCCAGCGCCACATATGGAGGAGAGCTCATGTCATTCCCAGAATTTTATGTCAGGTTAATCAAACATTGCGTTTATTTAATTAATAATAGATGTAAGGTTAAAGCAGAAGAGCAATGACAAAATTTGGTTTCTGCTCTGATTTTGTTAGTGTGACTTTGGACCAACTATTATATAGATTTTTTGTTCCTCTTGCTTAAAATTTGGGCAATGCCTGTGGGTTTTCCAGGCTGAGGAGCTTTGAAACCTTTGGGAAGCAAGGCAATGGGATGATACCCTGAATTTCTGCCATCTGCTCCCATTTCTGAACCTGGAGAAGGAGACCTGTCATTGGGAAGAGTGAGGCCGTGCAATATGAAATATTTTAGTTAATAAACTCTGTCCACAAAGGCTGCAGCCACACGGGCAGTACCTCACTGGAGCAGCTCTGCAGGGTGAATTGCTGACACTGAGCACCAGATGTCCCCAGTAAATCCCTTTCCAGGTTGTTCCCCTCAGATGATCCTGTCCTGTTCTGTTCCTGCCTGGTCCTGTTCCTGGAACAGGAATTCCAGCTCCACCCCACAGGGATGCAGCAGCTCCAGGCTGCTGTGAGAGGCAAGGGGGACCCCTGGGACCTGGCCTTGAAAAGCCACTCCAGCCCAAACCCCACCGTGGCCAGGATGCCCTGGGGACTGCCCAGCCCCCTCTCCCACCCTCCCAGGGGAGCACCCAGGGCTGATTTGGATGCCTGGGCTGCCTGGCAGTGCCTGGGGAGTGCTCAGCATCTCGGAGAGCCCTGGCTGTCCGTGACAGCAGAGGTGCTGAGTGCCCAAAATAATCAATGCTGAGCTGGAGGCACCTAATCCCACCCCTCCCTGAGCCTCCCTCCGGGCTCACAGCCTCAAACCTTTGTTTAAGCTCGACAATTCCATGCAATTCTCTCCCAAAATAGGCAGAGCAGGGGAAGTGTTTAGGGAACAGCAGGATGTGGCAGTGACCTGGTCTAGCTGATCAGTGATCAGCCATGGTGGGACTCAGTGTCCTCAGAGGCCTTTTCCAATTGATTCTGGGATTCTGGGAGGACAAGCAGGGGGTGGTGGTTGTGTGTTCTCTGCTGTGATAAAAATGATCACAGCACAAAGTTTCAGTCACTGCTCTTGTAACTTTTCTGTATTTTCTTCAATGGCTACTTAAAGCAAAATAAATGAAGAAATCCTTGAGCTTGGTCAGGGCTTCCCTTTCCCTCCAGGAAGTCTCCTAAATCTCTGTATCCTTTTATTTCTAGCCATAAGGATGTCCCTCTTTTTCCGTGAAAAGTTGAATATTGCCAGCACAAGGAACAGGCTTTTATCCCAAACAGATTTAAAAAAAAATGTTTGGAAAGTTAAATTCAACTCTCCTTCTGTGATTGATACAATCATTTTAAACCCAAGCCTTTGTGTGCCATGGATGGATCTTTTTGCTGTTTTGGGGAAGTAAAAACCTCCCATTCTTATTTTCCTTCTGCCTGTGCCAGGTACAGCTGCAGGATGGGAGCCTTGGCAAGATGCAGAAACTTTGTGTGGGTGCAAAGCCGTGTTCAAAATGACCAAAATTATTAATTTAAGAGTTAAATACCCCAATATTTCTTCATATTAAACAACTGAAAGAGAGTTTTGAACTCTAAGATTTAGACTTGGTTGCTCCACATATTCCCAATTCCTGCACTTGTCCATGTTTTCTCCTATTATTCTTAATGATGTCTTTGCTGATTCTCAAGGCATGGACCTTGCTGTAGACCTTGGTGTAAAGAAAATGCTGTGAAAACAACTTTTCCTTAGCCACAGGACACTGTTTTCTCACTATTGTCAGGTCCTTTTGTCTTTAGAGTGACACAGTTTCCATTAATTTCGTGGAAATCAAGAATATTCTAAAATGAGATTATTAAAGAAAAAGAATATGGTGGAATAATACCATTTATATTAATTTTGCTTCATGCACAAATAAAATTCAGGGTCATATCTGAAGGTTTCCTGCGGCACTCAAGGCCTCTGTCCTTTGGTGCTGACTTTTGAAGCCTGAGAAGAAAACATAAATTGGAATAATCACGGCTGTAATTCCCAGAATTTATTCACTTATGGAAAGAAAGGAAGCACAACCAAGTCTCTCACGTGGAGGAGATTGCAGCCACAAAGTCTGAAAGGATTGGGTGACCTGTCTTGTCTCGTGTTGTCTTTTGTGCTAGTTATGTATTGCTTCAAAGGTACAAAAATAACAGCTCTCTTGTCTGAAATATTTTCCTTAGTTTTGCCTCTTGGTCATAAAAAGTAATCTGATCTTTTTTTTTTTTTTTCTTGTGAGGTTTCTTGTAGGTTTTCGCTCCTCTTTGTGTCTTCAGCCTTGAGTTTAATTTTTGTCAGTTAACCTCCTGCCTCAAACACAGATTTTCTCTTCAGGCTACCTCTTTGATTCTTCTTATCAATCCCAAACTTAGCAAAACTATGGATGTGCATATTATTTTTTTCATAATTATCAAGTTTATTCTCCCTTTTTTTTCCCCTCTCTTTCTCTCTTTACCCCTTCAGGATCTTTCTGGCAAGGATTTCACTCTCCTGGGTTTCAAAGCTGCAAGAATTACAATTCACTCCGAGTTCAAGCCTTTGTTTAAGACAATGTCCTCAGGGTTATGGGGTATGTTAAATGGCACAAGAAAAACTCCTGCTCTGGGTCTCCTGTTTGGCTGTTTTGAGTCAGGTGGGTTGTGGAATATCTACAGTGGAATATCTACAGTGGAATATCTACTGTGGAATATCTACCCATGGAATATCTACTGTGGAATATCTACTGTGGAATATCTACAGTGGAATATCTACAGTGGAATATCTACTGTGGAATATCTACAGTGGAATATCTTCCGGTGGAATATCTACTGTGGAATATTTACCGTGGAATATCTACTGTGGAATATCTACTGTGGAATATCTACTGTGGAATATCTACAGTGGAATATCTACTGTGGAATATCTACAGTGGAATATCTACAGTGGAATATCTACCCATGGAATATCTACAGTGGAATATCTACTGTGGAATATCCACTCCTGTCCCACCTTCACACCCAGATGGATTTCACAGGAGCCACTTCCAAGGGGATTTGGGTGGGATTTCCCCTTGGTTTTTGCCATGGTGAAGCATCAGGGCCTCCCATGTGTTCCAAAACTCTGGGATTATCACCAATCCTTTATTTATTCCTTTTTAAGGAAAGGGCTGGAGCATGGCTCAGCCTGTTCTAATCCTGGCCCTGAATGAGGTTGATCCTTGTGAAAAGGAATGTGGGGAACTCCCCATAGCTCTGGTTCCTGGCATGTGTGGATTTTAGTGGTCTCGATGCTACAAAGAGATTTTTTTCATGTATTTTTGCATTTTATTTTTCCCCCTTGTAGCTGAAAGGTTTTGTTGTACCACTTGTTGACACCTGGAAAGAAGAACAGTCTCTACCAAGCTGGCAGCTTGCTTAGCTCATGGATTGCCAAAATTCCCAGTTTCTAGGGACCCCACACACATCCTCTCACCTCAGCATGGGACAGTCTGTGCAGGAGGGGATGAGCTGAGCCTGGCAGGGATGTCCCCTCAGCTGTGACCCCCCAGCTCCCAGGATTCCTGCCCAGGGAGCCCCTGGTGCTGCCTCACTCCTGGCACAGGAATTAGGATGCAGTGAGCAGCACATCCTGGCTTTCCAGGCTGGAAGAGCCTTTCCCATCTCATTTTAAGGAAAGATTCTCATATGGTATTTTCTCCCTTCACAAAAAATGTCAACATTTACAAAATGGGAGCAAACAGTTTAAATTTTTTATAGACTGAAAAGATTAAGCTTTGGCCAGCTCCACTCAGAATTTCCCTGGTTCCCCATAAGAAAATGAACTGGAGTGGGAAAGCTTGGTTGTCCTCAGTGCTGCACAGGGAAGCCACCAGCCTGCTCCCTGTCACTTCAGTATGCATGGGAAGCCAAGGCGGATCTTCACAGCTCCATATTCCCACCACCTCTGGTCCATATTCCATCATTTCCTGGTTTATTTAGTAACCTGGATAAGCTCTGAGGCTGGTGGAAAAACTGTGCCTGGTGCAGGCTCCAACTGCAGCTCTGATGAAGGAGCTGAGATAAACCTCTCTTCTCACCTGAGCATCTCCAGCACAATAAAGATAAAGAAATACAAAGAGCATTGCCAAACATCATTTATTATTATTTTCAGTGGTGGTGAGTGCTCCAAATGAACCCCTGAACAGCTGAACCTTCCCACAGTTGAAGCTGTTGGGACATCAGCAGGCTGTAGTCACTCTGTTCCCTTGAATCCCTAATAAAAAGGAACACCCAGATTTAGACTGGAATTTGTTTTAATCAAATACTTGTGTCTTATAGCAGAGATTTAAAATAATTACCATCCAGTGTTAAGGGATACGACATGGCATACTGGAAAACATTCCCAAGTTCTTTGGAATGTGATCACCGAGGAGTTCATTTTCTGCAGGGTCTTAAAAATACAGCCATGTAGTAAAAAAACTTTATTTCATTGTCTGGCTATTCCTCCAAGTCCCTTCCTTCCTGGAATGTTTATTAAATTTCTTTTTATGCTGTCTGTAAATATATATATACACAGGAATATACACATACATTTTTCTCTTAGCTCACAAGGCTGGGTGGGCTGCAAGTTGCAGATTTTAGGGAATTGGTACTGATGCTGGAATTTTGCTGTGTGCTAAGATGTGACAGAAGAAGTTTGCTCTTCCTGTGGGTGGTTTCCCTCCCTGCTGCTGCCACTGAATTGCAGCTGTACCTTGTGCTGATCAAAATACACCAAATCCGTCTCCTTTTCCTTTTTCCCGTTATTTTTAGTGGTTTGCCTTTTTTTTTTTTTTTACCAGGAGCACACAATATTGACTCGAGGATTCCAACACAGCAGCCTGGCAGTGTTAATCAATGCTCTCTGCTTGCTCACATCGTGCTGCCAGTGTTAGATCATGGTGACAAGAGCAGAACAAGCTCGCTGCAGCCCTGGAGTAAATGATCACTCTGCCCGTCACTGGGGCTGCCTTTGGAGCAAATATTGCTTCCTGCAAGGTGGAAATAAAACAAAAACTGCTTCTCTTCTCTTCTCTTCTCTTCTCTTCTCTTCTCTTCTCTTCTCTTCTCTTCTCTTCTCTTCTCTTCTCTTCTCTTCTCTTCTCTTCTCTTCTCTTCTCTTCTCTTCTCTTCTCTTCTCTTCTCTTCTCTTCTCTTCTCTTCTCTTCTCTTCTCTTCTCTTCTCTTCTCTTCTCTTCTCTTCTCTTCTCTTCTCTTCTCTTCTCTTCTCTTCTCTTCTCTTCTCTTCTCTTCTCTTCTCTTCTCTTCTCTTCTCTTCTCTTCTCTTCTCTTCTCTTCTCTTCTCTTCTCTTCTCTTCTCTTCTCTTCTCTTCTCTTCTCTTCTCTTCTCTTCTCTTCTCTTCTCTTCTCTTCTCTTCTCTTCTCTTCTCTTCTCTTCTCTTCTCTTCTCTTCTCTTCTCTTCTCTTCTCTTCTCTTCTCTTCTCTTCTCTTCTCTTCTCTTCTCTTCTCTTCTCTTCTCTTCTCTTCTCTTCTCTTCTCTTCTCTTCTCTTCTCTTCTCTTCTCTTCTCTTCTCTTCTCTTCTCTTCTCTTCTCTTCTCTTCTCTTCTCTTCTCTTCTCTTCTCTTCTCTTCTCTTCTCTTCTCTTCTCTTCTCTTCTCTTCTCTTCTCTTCTCTTCTCTTCTCTTCTCTTCTCTTCTCTTCTCTTCTCTTCTCTTCTCTTCTCTTCTCTTCTCTTCTCTTCTCTTCTCTTCTCTTCTCTTCTCTTCTCTTCTCTTCTCTTCTCTTCTCTTCTCTTCTCTTCTCTTCTCTTCTCTTCTCTTCTCTTCTCTTCTCTTCTCTTCTC
>VXBR01001568.1:17676-52494 GCA_013400215.1 Cisticola juncidis | reverse complement strand
CCAAAAAAAACCAAACCAAAAACAAAAAACCAAAAAAAAAGAAAAAAAACACAAACAAACAAACAAACAAAAAAAGCAAAAACAACAACAACAACAACAACAACAACCCCAAAAAACCCCCCCAAAAACCCACCAAAACCCAGGGAATTTGGAGCATCCTGAATTCTACTTAAGTCATAAACAGCCAGGGAAAAATCTCCATCCCGTGATTTAGCTGAGGGGTTCACAGGGCATTTTTCCTGCTCGGTTTTCCCAAATCCAGAGGCAGGGAAATCTTCATTCCCTGGTCCAGGCTGGCAAAGCAGAGGCCAGAGGAGGAGCCCGAGGGCTGCATTTTCAGCCCTGATGGCTTTTGTCTTCCTAGACAGGCAACTCTGGATATTTTACCTCCCTCCAATACCAAATTGTGCAGTCCTAAATCTTTTACAGAGAACTCTGTGCCTACAGCAACACACAGAACAAAACTCCTTCCAGGATTTTGTAAGGAAATGAAAAATACACAATTTTTTGTGAATTAGGAGCTGCTTTCCACGGCTGAAAAATTATATTCTGCAGACTGGAAACAATAAAAATACCGCTGTTATTATTAAAGAAAATTTACTGTATGGAAAGGTTGTGTTTTACATATTTTGGTGCCTTAGTCGTCTAACTTCAGTAATTAAAGAGAAAATCAACTGAACTATAATTAAAATGAAATTATTCCTCAGTTGCCAGTTGCAACTGTCATGAAATCAAGGCATGAGACAAATCATACTCTGTATTATTTACATGTTCTGAAAGAAAGGATAAATATGTGTCTATATAACTTTTCTCCCAGATAAATCTTAATAAAAATATTTGTAGTTTTTTCCTCTCTGCAGCTGTTTGCAGAGCTGATGATTTGAGATGATTTGTCATATTTTCTGTTATTATGTCATATCCTGTTAACCTGGCTGCTTTTATTGGTGTATCCTGTGTTACCATACAAAATTTTATCATTTATTATCAAAATTACCATCCAAAACTCTGGCTGGATGTTTTGTGGGGGTTTTTTTTGTACTCCAAATAAAAACTTTAATTAGAAGCTTATTAGCAATAGCAAATAGTAGATTCACTAAGAGGAATTTTCAAAGTTCATGTAAAAACCTGATACTTTTTCCAGGTTTCTCCAGCAATAAGGATGAAAGTCAGAGCAGATGAGGGAAACTCTTTTTGCTGCTCCCATTTTCCTTGTTTGGTTATTTGCCTGCCTGGATCACCTGGGATGCAGGAGCCAATCTTCTCAGCAGAGCTTTATGCCAACTCAAATATTTTGCTTTTTTCCCCTTAGAAGTGTATTAATATGATATTTAATAGTTTCTTGAAATTGTCATGTGGAAGGAGGGAGGGGTCACCCATAAAGGCTCTGGACTACTGCAGGGAATTCAGGATATTATGATGAATTTTTAAAATAAATATTAAACACATGATTTAGCTGGTTTTCCTTCCTTTTCTTCGCAAGTAATATGAAATTAAACACTATTTTAAAAGAACTTGCCTTTTTCCCCTGTTGCTTAGCTCATTGCCCTCAAAACTTTGAACTCCACTCAGCTGTTAATTATTCTGCAGTGACAGATTCCTATTGGCTCTTCCCACTGGTTTGCTCCATTAATTTCTTTTCCAAAACACAGCACCTGCTGAACAACCCCACTCTCTGTTTCTGACCCCTCCAAAAATGCTGTTCTGGAGGTTGGACCCACTCCTCCTCCTCCTGCCAAAAGGGGATGCTGGATAAATGTCCAGGATACCTGAGGCTGCTGGGAACTGGGCTGGAGTAAACTGGGGCTCTGCAAGGGTTCCTAACTGGGACTGGAGCTCCTTCCTGCTCCCACTTAACCCCGGTGTTATTCCAGAACAAGCCTGTTGAAATTAGGGGAGTTATCCTGGCTTAACACCAATGTAACTGAGAGCAGGATCTGGCCCCGTGCTCTTGGCATGACTACTTTTTTGGCAGATTTGGCCACTAGTGCTCTCAATGGGTTTTGAGCTTACATTTAATGGCATTACATTTATTTTAATATTTTTTAAATAGCTAGTGTAAATTGATTCTACTAAAAAAAAAATATCCCTTTACCTACTCATATTCATTTGTATTTCAAATGGCCCATTACATTTTCACTAACAATCATTAGAGCTGGGTGAGCTTATTGAAGCTTGGGCTTGGACTGGAACTGTAAAAACTGCCAGGTCTGGATTTTTTTAATGCTGCAAATAGCACTAGAAAAGGGATTTTTTTTTTGTCTTTTTTTGTTATAATACATGACTAAGTAACCTGAAATATGGTTAAGCTGTGGTGAAGAAATACAGAGTTATTTTTTAGGTCCTCAGTGGAAAATATGGGCACAGCCTGGATGAACGCTGGTAGTCTGATCAATATATTAATATTAAATCTTCCAGGTTTAGACAGAGCCACTGGCTGTAATTTCAGCTCTGAGTCAAAGAACCCTGACAAGAAGTTGGTTCCAAACTTTGAGGAGCCGTGAGCACAGAAAGCAACTCGAGCATGATAAAGGAACAGAGCCCTTACAAGGATTTCCACTCACGCCTGGCGTTAATCCCAAACGTGGGACTCCAGAAGAGGAACAGGGGCCCCTGATGCCTCTGTCAGCCCTTCTTGCTGCAGGGAGGGAATTGGGGGGTTTGGGAGAGAAGGCTGGGAAGGAGATGGAGCAGCTCACCAGAGAAACCCCAAGTTGGATCTCACACTCCAGGCTGCGCTGAGAGCGGCCGCTCGGTCCGGCGCTGACCCCAGTGGGGTGCAGAGCAGGGCTCCTTCTGCTCTCAGCATCAAAAATCAGGGCAAAGAACAGCAAGGAGCCTCTCTGTGCTTCTCACAAGAATTTATTCCCCAAGGGGTGCAATGATGAGAATTAGGAAGAACAAAGCCCTGTGCAAACTTTTAAAAGAGGGAGGTACAAGGGGAACGCACAATTCTTCAATCAACCAGGGATACAACAGGGAGGAGATCAGGGATGGGCTCACATGTATTGGAAAGATAATGGGAGTGGAAAGGGGCACATGGACCAATGGGGCTTTGAAGAACAGGAATTCCCAGGAGAATTCCTGGGAAGAGTTTAGGCAGGGGATTGGGATAACAAGGACTGACAGGGAACTCTCTAGAACCAGGGGTAGGGATTAGGGAAAACTGACATTATGTAAATTAGGTGATGGGTGGGTCTAGGGGGTGATGGACAACTGGACAAGGGAGGAGAAAACTTTGGGTAAAACCATCCACCCGAGGGGAGGAATAGGAGCAAACCAGTCAAATGGATTTAGAAAAATGTGCATAAAGGAAAACACATCAGAGCACCAGATGCTGGACCTGCTGAGCGTGGTGTCCCCACGGTGCTGGCCATGGATGTCACCTGGGTCCTCTCTCCAGGGCTGGGGATGATGCATTGCTCCTTCAATCCTCGGGATACAGGGCTGATTTCCTGGGAAAAGTGCTGACCAGCTGCCCCTCCCCATTGCCCATCTGTCTTAGCAGAGGTTGGGGCATCCCCTGCTCTGCTGGCAGGTTCTTGCACACTGCTAATTGTACCTCCTCTAATTGTTGCCATTAATTCAGAGAGTGAAGAACAGGTATTAATGCAGATACTTAGCCTTGTACCTCGTTCACATCACAGCCTCGTGGTGCTGGAGTAGAGCCACTCAAGGAAATATGTGCAGCAGTGTGCACTGGTAACCTGAAAACACTCGAAATATTGGTTTGAGATAGCTGAATATGAGGTTACACAACCAGGGCACAGCTCTACAAGGCTGAACAGCTTAGGCCAGGTGCAATTTTTGGCCTCTGAACAAGCTCCCTGTGAGAAATATAGTGAGCAAACACTTGGAGATAGAAAGAGTTTTTTGACTTAATTCTGCCAACCCTCACCAGTGCCCCTTTCCAGGAGCTCTTCCAGCCTGTTTGCTTCTTTTTTTCCTTGCCTACATGTACATCTAAAAGATCTCTAATTATCATTCTGCTCTGCTTTTTAACTTTCCTTCATATGGCACAACACAAATACGAGTAGTTTTTGCCTGTTTTTTTTCCCCCCCAAAGAATTACCTCAATACTCTTTGCATTTAACTCCTCCACGTGCCCATTTCTGGGCCAGCTCAAGTTGTTTTGAGTTGTGTCCCTCCTGCTTGCATTTTCTCTTTTCCAGCCCCCTCCCACGCTGAGCCATGGGCAGGTCCCATCCTTTTACACGACTTCTTCCAGGTCATTGATACTTGGAGTGAAGAGTGCTGTCCTGACATTGATCTTGCTGTGCTCCAGTAGGCACCAAGAACAAACAATATTAGGTTATAGCATTGATTTCATGGATTACAATTTTTTCCCAATCGTGTTCTTGTTAAGCACCTTGTAAAATACATCATGTCACATGTTTGTCCCCTCGGTGTCATGTGAAACAAACCCAGTGCTGACTGATGCCTTCAGACTGGGAAACCTCCTCCTCCCCAGTACCTGGGGGTTACCAGCCTTTAATTTAACCTCAGCCAATGGCTTCCAGTGCAGTATTTCATAATTTTCATAATTTGTGAGCAACTAGACAAGCTGGCCACTGAAAATGGGTATCATGATCTAATAAAAACTTGATAAAACTTTCAAAGTCACTCTCAGGTGCACTCAGGGGAGGATTATGCAACCCCTGCCATGCAGCAGGAGCATTTCCCTCCAGCTGATGTGCAGGCAGAGCCAGGCAGGTCTGAATGGCTTTTCATGTCCTCACTTCTTTTTTTTGGATGAATTCTGTAACTCCTTTGTCAGGCCCAGAAGTCACTACTGATACTTTTCAAAGTAACAGTGCTGTGGTTTGATGAGAGAGGAGATAATGTGGCCATGAGGCTTAGCATGTATAAACACACATAATTTCATTAAGTGCTCTTCCTAATTATTTTATATATTAATGCACTGCCGTCACTGCCTGCCAGATAATCTTTCATGAGGAGCACAGAGCTGAAAGGACATCAAAGCAAATTTGGCTGCTTCCTTCAATGTACAGTTTAGGAGGGCCCATTTTCTCAAGGCAGTAGGATCCCCAAATACAAATATAATAAAATAAAAATGGCACCCAAATGTTGATACAAGTGATGTTTGCAAAACAAAAAATGTACATTTCAAAACATAATGGTTAAATTAGGCAAGAGACTCCTGTGTTTACTTGAAAAACTGCTCAGCCTGATTTTGGTGCCACTTGACAGAGAAGAGAGACCCAGTGCTGCAAAAGTGGCAACAACATTTTTTTCTGCTAAAAATTAAACTTGGCATTCCCAAGAGTGAGGCTTTCTCACTGGAATTTTTCACTGCTCTTGAGTATAACACAGATTTCAACATTTCTGGCTCTTCATGGATTCCACCATCTCCAAATCTCCACCCCCACCCATTGCAGACCAATAAACTGAGGTGAGCAGAGACTGTGTGGGCACAAAGATCTGTTTCTAGCACCATAGTTGGGTGTAATAATTCTAAATTTATGTAAATTGGGAGTTCCTGTATTGAAATCAGCAGAAGTGGAGTGTGGAGAGACAAAATATGGACACCTGACTCTGTTCACCCAACTTTAGGATCTCCTGTGAAAAGCTGAGGCACAGAGCTGTGGAAACAGGACTGATCCTGAAAAGAAAGCTGCAGGTGTTTGCAGAGAGAAATACCTTTGTTATTCTTCCTCAACCTTCCTAATCCTCAGCAAAGTATTTTAAAAAAAACATTTCAGCGACATGATGGATGGGAACCATTTAAAAGTTTTATCGAGCTTTACTGTAGTGCAAATCTTAAAAATACTATAGAAATTATATTAAGATTTTCAGTAAGGTTCCACGCAGAATTATGAATAAATGTAAAATTGATCTCAGATTGGAAATAGATGCCAGAAAGATTTTGCATATCGGGTAGAGCAATGAAATTACATTTATTGCTGTTTTGTTTTTTTCTTTTTTTTTTTTAAAAAGCACTTCAGCTCAGGTAATAATTGTATAGTCTATTATAATGATCCCAGGAGGTGCCTAACAGTACTGCAATTCTAAGTTTTACACTTTTATTTTTCATTTGAAGAAAAACTTGTCACAATAAAAGTGATACATTAACAGAACATCACTTCCTTTTTTTCTTTTATTATGCGTATTTAGATTATTTCCATGAAATTGCTTATCAAATCCCACAGGCCTTTAAAGATAACTGAACAGTTAGCCATTTGTGTTAACTCTGGGATATTGTGCAAGAATTTGTGATGGGACACTGAAAAGATAAAGTGCTCTCTGAGATTCATAATTTCTGGGTTTGGTGTTGAAGGGCTGTGTTTTCAAAGCTCTGTAAGGACTGAATGATCATGGCCTTGTGGGGTATTCAAGACAACCAGATTGTCACATCAGGATTCAGATTCCCTGAGGGTCAAAAATTCCCATTAGTTTGTCTTTTCCTCCTTATAGGTATTTGAGTACAGATAAAAATCTGATTCTGAGGTTTTTAAGTACTGTTGGGTTTCAGCAGATGGATCCACCAGAAATACAGCTCCAGTTTTAGGGACATGAGGATTTGATTTCACTCACTACTTAGATTTTACTTCCTTAAAATCATGGAATCATTCAAGATGGAAAACACCTCTAAGACCCTTGAGTCCAACCATTCTCTAGCACTGCCAAGGCCACCACTGACCATGACTCAAGTGTAATTTGGCTTTTAAATCCCTCCAGGGATGAGGACTCACCTCTGCCCTGGGCATCCTGTTCAAATGCATAATAACATCGACACATTGCAAAATTAATCTTTATACACAATATAATTTAGGATATTTCTACTACCTTTTCTTTTCTCCAGTGAAACAGCCAGGTTTTCCTGGTCTTCCAAGCATTTTTTCTGGACAGGTTCATGTTTCTCTCACCACTGGCCCATCACTCAGTTTATGATTTCCTGCTCATGGAGGTCCTGACAAGGGAAACAGCAGTGAGAAGTGTCGTGTGCTGGACCTCCAAAGAAACCTGTGTGTCCCATGGAAAACCATGTGGGTGCTGGATAAATGAATCACAGAATCAATTTGGTTGGAAAATATCACCGCTCACATGGAAAGAGCCACACCAGGACATGCTGGTGAGCGAAGCAGGAAGAAAAAAGGGACCAGTTTATTTACAAAACTCAGTTTTATACATTTCCTATGTGGCCTGTGGATTGGAGGATGGAATTCCACTTCTCAACCCACGTTGGTCAAGCCAAATGTCAATCACCTTTCTCCTCCCACCTAGAAATATGTAAAAATGAAAGAGTTAGCAAAACATGGCCAGAATTTATAGTGAAAAGTGTGATAAGGTAACATTTCTGACTCCAACATGAAGAACCTTACAGAAGGCTTAAAAAAATCTTCAAAACCAGGGTAACAGGAAAAGACCTCCAAGATCATCAGGTCTGATCTTTGTTGATCCCCACCTTGTCACCAGCTCAGAGTGTTGAGTCCTCTGCATCCTCAGAGTGTTGAAGGTCTCATCCAGGCTTTCCTTGGACACCTCCAGGAATGGGCACTCCAAACCTCTCTGGGCAGCCCCTTCCAATGCCTGACCACCCTTCCCATGTGGAAATTCCTCCTGAGCATTAGAATTAGGCTGATGCTGGTGTTGCCACCCTTCAGCTGATCTTGCAGCCACTCCTGCTCCTGGGAAGAGCTGAGGGCGAGGGGACAGAGCAGCAGCTCGCAGGAGTCACAGCACATTGGGCAATGTTCAGGGCTGTCAGCGAGCAGGACAAGCACACATTAAAGCTTGTGGTTACAAACACACATTAAACATTGTGGTTACAAGCACACACTAAAGATTCAGAGGCAGGGGTGGCACCTCTCTGCTCCCACAGCCACAGCACCGACCTCGAGCATCGCCCCGAGACGCCCTGGCTGCGCTGGGCTGCGGCGCCAGCTGAACTCGTGCAGTAAAGAAAAGAGATTGTACATCCTGTATGTAATCACAAAACATATGCTGGGATGGCACACGGAATCTGGGCAACGCTCTGCCCGGGCAGTAAAGACCAGGGAAATTACGGACAGGCTGCAGAAGGAAAACAACTCACCAGATTTTCCCAAACCAAGCAGGAGGTTCCAGCGAGCTGGAACTCCGTGCAGAATATTCTTGAGGGGGTTTTGGAACAGAAACCTGGATATGTTCTATAGCATGTTGGCAGAGCTCGTGATATAAAGAGCAGATGTCCTCACCTCCACCCACATGATTATGGCTGCCAGTTTTTCTAATATCTTCTGCCTGATGAACTGTCCAGTTGCAGGAATTTAGGCAGGAAAATATAAATGGTGTTTCTGGATTAGGGATGTTTCACTCAGTGTGAACCTCTCAGGAGTGGTCAAGGGTAAAAGATAATGCAGACCAGGCCAAAACATGGTTTGTCTTCAGGCAGGGCAGAATTTAGATAAATAGATATTTTTCAAATGAAATTTCCTGAAATCTTCCAACTCTTGAAATTTAAGTAGATCAAAGAATAAGAAGAGAAACACCTACTTAGAGATAAGAGAAAAAGCAGCTTGAAAAGTGTTAGGAGTAAAGGGAATTACAGTCCAAGTTGTTTTCCAGGTAGCAATAGTAGAACAACAGTAAACAGTGCAGTAAAGATGAGACTGTTGAATAAATATTCTTGTTTTATAATGCAGAAGAAAGTCAATTAGTAGAGGATAGTGAACAAACTTTTGATATGTGAACAAACAAAATGTCCATAACAAATCAGGGCAATGGGAAACAATGCTAATATAACCGATGGTATGGGACACAAGCTACTGATATTAATTCAGGATAAAATGCTGAATTGGAAACCTGAGTATTCAATTAATGAAGTGCTGATGGGGCAGTCCCATGGCTGGTGATTGGTGTGGTTGGGAGTTATCTCTGAGTGGAATCAGCTCATGGTTATGAAATCAGCCACATACCAAGCCCAGATTTTTTGGAATCAACACTTCCCCTCATTTGGGAGGGTTCTTAGCATTTTCCAGTGTCCTGTGTGCACCCAGAACCTGGAAGAAAAATTATGGATGGCCAAGGTACTAATGGGCAGGGATGGCAGGCATTGGAGCAAGAACTGAAGGACACCTTATCCATCAAGGGGGAAGAGGAGCTGCTCCATGGGGATACAGACAGGATGGTTCTGTGGATCTCATCATTCCACTTTGCTCCTGGGCACACCTGGCTGTTTGGGGATGACACAGGCTGCTGTCCTCAAGGGCTGTGCTTCAGGAGAAGAGGTTTCTGAGGGAAAACCAGGCTCATGATTAATGAACATACAGCTTGTAGGAAAGGATTCCAGGGTTGGGTTTATTTAGCTTATCAAAGAGAAGGTTAAGGATGGCTTGACCATGGCCTATACACACCCACATGATGAAGTGAACTTTAATAATTGGTACTTTCATCTATCAGACAAAGATATAACAAGGTCAGTGGCTGGAAATAAATTCAGAAGAGTAATTAAGGTACATGTTTTTTAATGTTGAGAGTGATGAACTGACACAAGACCATACTAGGAAGCATAGGGAGTTCTTCATTTTTGAAATTATTTTTAAGAGGTGTGGTTTTGTTAAAAAAAAATAAATTAATTCAGATTTCTGGGGTAAGTTCAATGCCAAGCTGGAACTACCCGATCAGAGTCAGCCCTTCTGGCTTTGCAATTTATAAATCTGATAGTGTGAAAAAAGGACACACTGCCAGTACACCAGCACTGACAGCTCCGACTGGCAAAGCAGGAGCAGCTATTGTTTGTTACCAAAGCATATTTATAAATATGAAATCAGGCTGAACCCTGGCAGACGTGCTGGCAGGAAGCTCCGTGTTTGTTCCCGGGATCTTCCTGGCAGATGTCGTGTCTGGAAGTTTGGGCAGCAAAAATGAACCCTCCCCACTCTCTGTCTGCCTTCCAGGGTCATGCTGGGGCATGGACCCTTCCTCCCACCTTGTAAAACTCCAGAATTCTGGAGGGAAAAGGGATTTGCAACAGAAAACCTAAAATACCTTTCAGTGCATGAAGCAGATGGGTAGGTGGGTTTTACGTTGTTGATGGCACTGGAAATTTTTGGGGAGGAGAGTAAGCTCAAAGCCTTGGTGGATGTGACCCAGAGGGAAATTTCCTTAGTGGGATGTCCCCAAGCATCCCCTGGGAAGGTTGGACAAATCAGAAAAAAAAATAGAATTGTTTAAGTTGGGAAATACTTCTGAAATCCTGGAGTCCAAGCTTTAACCCAGCATTGCCAGGAAATGGTGGAAAGAAGAAGGTGGCTGGAATGTCACCTTGTCCCAGGTGATATTCCAGGTGAATGTCACCTTGTCCCAGGTGGGGACTGGAGGTGCAGACCAGAGCATGTTTTGCCTTCTGAGGGAGCTCTGAGGCCACTCCAGAGCAGCCCAAACTGCAGCCCTGCATGGCCTCTTTTCAGTGCGTGACATTAGTCTGGTAATTTCCCTTCACTTTATTGGCTTAGCTTAATTAAACTTCAGTTATCACTTTCCTTCCAATTAAAGATTTATTTTTACTACTGGAATAAATAAAATGATGGGGGCACTGGGAGCAAATGGAAATGGCAACGGGGAAGTTCCTTCTCAATTACATTCCTTTGGTTAAATTTTGTGTTGTGGAAAACAAATCAAGCTGGGGGTCGGTTCTGGTTTGCAGCCAGTGGGTTTCCAATAAATTAGATCTGATTATATTGTACAAGAAAGAGATGTGGATGGAAAGCTGTAAAAAAGTGAGGCTTCTGTTAAATCAAATAAGCAAGATAATTTGGGAATGAGAATTCTAAAAGCATAACAAGTCTGCAACTTCCAAGTCAAGTTTTTCAAGGCTCTCCAGCTCTCTCACAGCATAAAGCCTTCGTAAATGGCACCAATAAAAATCTTCCAATTTCCATCTATATTTTGATTACCTTACAGTGAGTACAGAATATAATAAACTCCCAGTTCTGTAATGAATTCAAATAAACAAACAACTACCCTACTCCCCAAGCAGGCCTTCCCTAAACGAAATGGAGAATAATTTGGGGATATAAAGTCTCTTTGTGTTATTTGGAATTGCAGGTTGCATTAGCATCGTTTGGGTTTGCTGGTGCTCTATATGTGATATTGGTTCCTGGTGAATAGCTTAAAACAACAGGCAATTGGTAAATAAAGCAGCACAAGGGCTTTTTTCCCGTGCAGAGGAAGGAAGTAATTTGCATTTTTATCCTATTAATTTCNAAAAAAAAAGGAAAAAAGGGAAACAGTTTTCTAGTCAAAATGTTTTTTTTTTTTTTGTGATAATAAAGAGTAAAAAATGCAGGAGACAATTGTGAGCACTTCCAGGAGTGCCCCTGTGGTACCCGGCCGGGAGTGCATCCCGCGGGAGAGGAGCTGGAATCTTCTCCTCCACATCCATCCGAATCCCGAGCAGCCTTCGGAGATTCCCCAGGATTTAAGAGGACAACTCTCATTCCAGGATCGCCTCTTCACCTTGCATTAGGCAGCCAAGGCCTGTAGGGGGAGATTTCTTATTACTCTTTAAAGGAAGGGAAGCGGGAGAAGCCTTGGAACGCTTGTGGATATTATTCCTTGCTGGACGTTTCCCTCCTTTAAAGGTTTTAAATTAGATGAAAAGACCAGATGCTACTGCAATATTAAATCTAAATAGATTTTTTATATATCTAGCACTTTATAAAGATATAATATTAAGTTCTCATCTAAATTAGTAGATATAATTGTTTGGCAGGGAAGGACTTGTGATTTCCAGTTTTTAGGTATATGAGCTGAAGGGAAGGAGACCTGGGACCCCTTTTTGTCCCTGGGTTGGATGGAGCAGCAGCTGCTCCTTGGGTGTTTGGTTCATGGAATTGCACAGGAGGGTGAAATTCCACACCTTGGAGAGAAAAGGGAGGGGGGTGAAGGGCAGGATTTTCCTGGGGAAAAAGGAAAATTCACCCTCATTCCTCTCCCAGATGTTTTGGTGAGGTCCCAGGGGGTGCTGGCACTGCTGGAATCCCCAAGAGCTGAGTCTGACAGAGGCCAGCCAAGAGGATTTGGGGAAGAAAGCAGCAAAATGCAACATTTTGCAGGTTAGTGGGATGGAGGGTGATGGAGGCAGCTGATTTTGTGCTCCTTTTGGAGGGGAACAATGAGCTGCTCCTGCTCTTGGGAGCTTACAGGGTCCTCCCCACCCGTGCCCCTGTCCCCAAGGACACAATTCCTGTCTGGATGAGCCAGAGCTGCCAGAGCCTGTGCTCTTCCTTCAGTGTGAAGCTCTGCTTTCATCTGTCACAGAAATACCCCATGTTCTCCATTTGTGCAGGATAACCTGACAAAGGAGGTGATTTTATAGCGTGTTACAGTCAATCTTATCTTTAAAGTGACACCCAGTTACAGTGATTATTTTTCATTGCAAACCCAAGAAGAAAACACCACAGATCAGATCAGAAGCACTCAGATTTCCTCACTTGTACCAATAATTTCTATTTTTCCAAACATGGCCCAAAGCCTTGAGTTTTCAGACTCTCGTGACAAAGTTTAACTTCACCTGTATGACAATGGAATTAGAATCCCTGTTTTTACCAGGAATCAGGAGTTAAATCCCAAACAGTCCTTTCACAGAGCTCCAGCCTCTGGTGTTTGTGTAGTGAGGGAGAGAGGCTGGAAAGAAAACAGCATCTCCAAGAAATTTGCAATTTTTTTTTTTTTAAGCAGTGAGGAGCAGCTTAGTTACACTGTCTCTACTTCATGGAACAAGAAACCAAACACTGTAAGTGGAAAAGCAAACAATTGCTTTGCTCATGAGAACTTTCAAAATAACACCTTTCAAAGCCAGAAATGCTGCTTTTAACCCACCAACATCCACAGGCACCACAAACGCCCTGTGCCAGCCCAAACTTCTGAACACAGGAAATCCCAAATTGTTCCACTTGATGGGAAAAAGTATCCAGATCCTTTAAAATGTGACCCTGTGTAATGTAACAGGCTGGTGAATTGTTTAGATTTAAATGATTTACATGTGGGTTTGAGCTGTAAAAGTGCTTAGTGCCTGGTCCTGGATAAACCAGAGATTCTGGTGGCACCCCAGTGACACAGGGTGCTGGAAAGCACCAAGTCCCTTGAGGAAAACACTGGGATCCATTTGTTTTTCAGGTGTCAGCACAGGAAAAATGTGTGGGTAAAGCTGGGGGTGTTCATCTGGAGAGGAGAAGGCTCCAGGGAGAGCTCAGAGCCCCTGGCAGGACCTAAAGGGGCTCCAGGAGAGCTGGAGAGGGACTGGGGACAAGGGATGGAGGGACAGGACACTGGGAAATGGTTTTAAGATGAAAATGGGGAGATTTAGATGGGATTTGGGCAGGAATTGTTCCCTGGCAGGGTGGGCAGGCCCTGGCACAGCTGGGGCTGCCCCTGGATCCCTGGCAGTGCCCAAGGCCAGGCTGGACCCTGAGGCTGGAGCAGCCTGGGACAGGGGGAGGTGTCCCTGCCATGGCAGGGGGGGGATGGCTTTAAATGAGCTTTAAATGAGCTTTAAATTCCCTCTCAACCCAAACCATTCCGTGGTTCTGTGACTGATCCTCCATCCAGCTGGAATCACTTCCTGTGCTTAGAAAAAAAAAATTCCTGGAGCTCTTTTGTCTCCTCCTGGGCACACCCAGCGTTCCTCAGGGCTTTCCCTGCAGGCTCTCATGGAGCTATTAAGGGCCTGAATCGACAGCAAGTGCATTCTCCAAGTGGCTTCATCAGGAGCATTCCCAGCTATTACCAACAATTCTTTAGGCAGGCTCCATCCAGTGGAGTTTGCTGTCAATTAAGGGGCTATTCCTCGGCATCCCAGCATGTCAAATAGTCATTGTCTGAGTTCAATAACCCTCTCTAATTAAGTATTTACTAGATTCCACTATTAAGCCACTATTAAGCATCTTAAAAACCTTTATTTATTATGTATTAATCAATAGTCTTTTCAGAGTATTGGATAAGTAAATGAAGTTATTACAGGTCCTGTTGGTTTAGTAGTTTTAGCGCAGCTGAAAAATAAGGAAATTTACTCAAATAAATGAAGGTCATATGAAAAGTCCTGTAAATCCAAGAAACACAGACTAAGAACTAAATCCATGCACCAACAGCCAACATTAATATTCCAGGTTGTTCCTGCATCCCCATGTTCCCTTCCTCGTGGTGACAGAAACAAGGGGCACCTCTCACTGCTGAGACTCCAAATCAAGTTGGGGTTCCACTCCCTGCATCAGTTCCCCTCCTCTTCCCCAATTTCTCTTTCAGCCCCTTTCAGATCCGGATGAATAATAATTTCATCTCCACCAACATCACTTTGTTTGCCAATAATTTGATAAAGATTTCCCCACCATGGCAATATGTGAATATGTTTACATAAGGAAACAGCAGAGAATCCAGCAGCCTAATCGGAATCCACAAAGGAACTCTGAAGTGCTTACAATCCTCTGCTCCCTTTTGGATTTCTCCCAATACCTTCACTTAATGATCACAACTCGAAAACGCTCGCATTGAACCAAATGTCTTAGACTAATTATGTGTTAGTATCTGATAACATTTTGCCACAAAAATGTTTGTTTGAATGTATCTTATCAAAGTAATGTTTGTGCCCAGGATTAGCCACTGCTTGGCTAAAGATTTGTGTAATCAGCTTATTTTAAGATTAATTCATGAAAAAAACCCCCCACAAATACCTATTACCACTTAATTTGTATAATAGATATTTACTATATTTTAACAGTGCAATTAAAAATTAATATGGACTGTAAAACCATAAGGTCATGTAAACACTCCACTATTTATTTGGTAGTTCACTTATCTTTTTATCCCAAGATGTGATTATGCAGCCCAGACCTTTTGGGTTTGCAGAGCAGGGAAAGGTCAGCAGTGAGAGGAGATGAATATTCCCAACTCCGTCCCGAGCAGACGGGGACAGAGCTGCCTCTGCTCATTCATCACTCCCTGGCTGCAGAGGTGGCAGAGCTCCCAGGGCTTGGCCGTGGATTGATGGAGCCCAGGGGGTGAGGAGTCCCTGGGGTGGGCAGGTACAGCCACTGACAGTTGGATAAAACTCTTGGCCCAGTCCTTTCCTTGCTCTGTGAGCACTCAGGGCTTTCCTTTTAACTCACAGGGCTTGGCCTTGGCCCTCTTGGCCACTTCAAAGCCTCCGTGTGGGTTTTCTTTATGTGCATTTGAGCTTCCTGAAAGTTTCTATCCTGATGAAAAGTATCTTCCTACAAATTTCTATCCCTCTAACCTTAATTAGCTCTTCTTTGCCTTGCATGTTTTGCCTCTGCCCGCCCATCTCCAGGCTTGCAGTCTGCCTGTAAGCCTGGTCTGTGGTAATCTGTATAAAAAACAAATCTTCCCAATGTCCTTCAAAGAATTTTTGTCAGTTTTTAATTTCCTTTTCTTCTGTTAGAGCTGGGATTAAAGCACGGGAGATGCAGTTTTCTCATGTTTTGACTCAGTTGTTTATTAATTCTTATCTAAAATATAATCTCACAAGTTGTGAGTTCCAGCCAACAAGGTAGGAAATGGTTCTCTCTCTAACTCTTTCCATGGTCTTTTAAGCACTAATTGTCCAATAATGAGATGACACTTATATTATTTTTACTTTTAACCCAATAACCAGCCACCCATGGCCTGCAATGCAGACCTTGTCACCCAGTTAGAAAAGGCCACCCAAACCCATGAAGAAGAAGGTGAAAGAAGAATTTATCTTCTTCATATTTCTTTATATATATTACTATATACTAAAATCTTAAAGTTTCCAGGGTTCCAACAGATTCTCACCTGCAAGGGGCAGGAAGATGGGAAGGGCTGAAAGCTTTTTTCACTTTTGTCCCATTCCAACTCTCAAAAATCAATGGAAAATTACCACTGGGACCCTACCACCACCCAGCATTTGATATCCAAACAGCTGCACCCTCAGGGTCAACAAAACTAAACTCAAATCTAGGAATAAACACATTCAACAGATTTTAGTGGCTTTAGCATTACAGTGGACTAAAAAATCCAAAATATTAATTTTTCTTTTAATATTTGTCAGTACAAGCTTAAATTTGGACAGCCACAGGCCTTTGGAGTTAAAACAATCTGTAAATTAGTTTCTTTGGTTTTGCTGATCTTCAAACAAATTTGTGTTTCCAGATCAAATTTAATAATAATAATAAAAAATCCTCTGTAGAAGGCTCACAAATATCAAATGCAAGCTGGTTTAAAATAACAGTTTCTCACCTGAGTTTCTGAACTCAAGAAATTAAGTGCAGCAGAAAAACCTAAGGAATTCTTTCCTGCTGTCTTTATTACCATTTCAGAAGCAGGTCCCAGGTCCTCTATGGGCACAGTCCGTAGCATCATTTAATAATTCAGGCTTGGCTAGCAAAGCATGGATGTGTCATAGCTGAAAGTCCAGTCAAAGACACATCCATATGTTCAAGGTACATCTCCAAGGGAGGATTCCCAGAGTGTTTCCTTTGGAGACCCACGGGTCAGCAAGGAGGAGCTGCTGCCTGCCTTGCAGCCCTCAGTAATAATCCACTAATAAACCACTAATAATCCTGGTAATTCCTGACAGGGAAAATATCCTGGCTCTTGCTTATCAATTGGAAAAAAAATTATCCATTTCTGATCAGTCATTGATATATCAGGACAATTAAACACAAAAGAGGCTGACACCTCTTTTCCAGTAGGTGGGTAACAAACAAACTCTTATGTCATAGTAATTTTTTTAAATATTTGTTTCCAAAAAAGCATTTCTCTTTATCTTGTTTATATCTGCTGGTCCAATTCTGACAGCACTCTCAAGTTGTGTATAGGTTGTGATGCTCAGTGCATCGTTTCCCAGCAGTAAAACACTCCTGTTCTACCAAATTTGACAAAAATCAACACCCTCATAAATGTTTTCCACACCACAGCAAAGAAAATCAGTTCCTTGACACTGAATACGGCAAAATAAAATTACAGTTATTGTGGAAAGCTTTGACAGACTATCTGGCAACTTTGAACTGTCTCTACAAATCATTAGATTGCAAAACATTTCTGAGGGAAAAACAAATTAAAAGGTCAAGTCTTTAACACACAAACATGCAAAAACCTCCACAATATTAATTATTTTCAGTGTAATGTAATACTAACCATTGCATATAGTTCTGTAACAGAAGAGGAGGAATTTAATTGTGTCAGTGTGATTGTCCTGGGAATAGGGGAGCCTGCCGTAGGTAGGGAGCTGAATCCAGCCTGCCAAGGCATTGAAAAGGAATTTCCATTCCCGTGCCATGCCCACCTCCTGCAAGCACCAGAACAAAGAGGTTTCATCTTCTCTTGTGCAAGGAAAAAAATAAATTGTAAACAGTTCAGTTCAGTAAGAAATGCAGGAATAATGTTGGGTGGCAAAACTCTAATATTTCCTACCCAATGACTGCTTGGGGATCACAGAATAATTCAGCATCGCTGTTGCTGTCCCCTCTGTGCTCCTCAAAAATGAACTTCAGGACCATTTCAGACCTATGGACACAGGAGGCAAAATTGTGTGGTTCATTCCAGCATCTCTTATGAGATATTTTCATATTCAGCTGGGTTTTATTTTTCTCTTCCCTGTCCTGCAGTGAAAAGAAGTGATCCCAAACTCTGGCAACTTTCTGTTCACTCAGGGATTTTGTTTTCTTGTTTAGTTGAACTCCAGACACCAAAAAAGAAATACTGTTTTGTCATGGATGTTTTCCTCTAGATTTGTGTTATTATAACATGAACTTATAAAAACCATGTAGCAGTTTCAGGTTAATTTGTAGTTATATTTGCTGGCTTATTTCATTGCATTATTAAAACATTTAGTACCGTATGTGTCATTAATATTCCAAAAAGTAATTAGCATATTTAATCAAAAACAATTAGGAGCAAGCATTGCTTCCCTTTTTAAGTGATAAAATATTTATGGCTGGAATAAACAAATGGAAAACCAAAAAGCACTTTGAGGTGTTGATTTCATGCACAGAAAACAAAAAAAAAAAAAAAAAAAAAAAAAAAAAAAAAAAAAAAAAAAAACCCACCCAAAAGCAAGAAGGAGAAGATGCTTTCCAGCCTCCAGCCTGCCCCTGGTGGGTTTCTGGCTTTTCTTCCTCCCCAGGCTGACAATTATCATATTACATTTTAAACCAATCAAGTTTTGCTCCAGCTTTCCCATATTTTAGTTAAAGAAGATAACACAGGTAGGAAAAAAAAAAAAATTGGGACTCCCACCTTGGAGCCAGCTTTGTGCAGATCTTTCCTGTGAGACAGCAAAAGGTGGATATTGGTTTGGTTGGTCCTCATAGCAGGGGCAGAGATGGGAAAGCTAAAATTGTGGTGGATCCAGGTCAAGAAATTCCTCATGTTGTGTGGAATGGAGGGCAGGGGACATGAGGAAATACAAAAGAGCTCCCTGTCCTTCTGCTGGGCTTGTAGAGCTCTTTTGAAAGAAGCCATGTAACAGTATAATAATATTCAACAGTTGTAAGTGTTTGACCAGAACTCTGGAATAAGATTAATTAGTTGGTTTTAAGACCTCGAGGCCATTTCCTCTCACTTTTCCCTCTCCAGACAGCATCTTTCACTCAGCTCTGTTGACACACCACAGGGAACATCCCACCTATGAACTTTTCCAGCCACAGCACGTCCCAAATGCATGATGCTGTTTCCATGACCACTGGTGCTCATTGCACAAATATTTTAGTTAGCTGTAAAATTCATGAGCAGGACAAGCAGGACAAGTCCTTCTCCAAGTGCTCAGGAAGTGGTTTTGTTCCAAGGCATTGAAATATAGATTATGGAATGTTTTGGGTTGGAGGGACCTAGAAGACCACGCAGTTTCAACCCCATTCCATGGGCAGGGACAACTTCCACTATTCCAGGGTGCTCCAAACCCTGTCCAACCTGGCCTTGGACACTTCCAGGGATGAGGCAGCCCCTGCTTTACTGGCCAGGTTGTGCCAGGCCCTCCCCACCCTCACAGGGAAGGATTTTTTTTCTAAAATCTCCTCTAAACCCACTCTCTTTCAACAGGAACTTCATGTGGAATTTGCTGCTTGTTCTATTATTCTATTCTATTCTATTCTATTCTATTCTATTCTATTCTATTCTATTCTATTCTATTCTATTCTATTCTATTCTATCCCTTTATACTAAAGAAGATAAAGCTCAACAACAAACACAAATCCTCATTCTCTGCTTTGCAGAGGAATAGGTTGTCTGCTATGATTTGAAAACAACCCCAAAGCCTGGCCTGGCCAGGGTGGATGGGGATGGAACGAGCTGGAATAGCACAGGTTTATAAATAGGCTGTGCCTCTCATCCTGAAACATTGCTCCACTTTGCCTGTTGTGCTGCAAATTAGCCAGTTCCTCTTTAAACAGAGTCAAAAGAAACAAAATACATATGTAACATTGCTGCCTGGAACACGTGAGGGGAGGGAAAAAAAACAACAACTTATGAAATGCGGAAAACATTTGTTCAAGTCTCCAAGGAAAATGAAGTCAAACCAAACAAGCATATAATATAGATGTACGCCTCATGGGCAAAGTTACCTCTAAGCCCATATGTTTTAACAAATTAAGAGGTAAATAATTTGCTGAAGGTACAGTTCAGCCACGTCAGAACACCTCTGGAAATGAGATATCTCTGCCTTTCAAGTGGTGCTTCTCATCAAAAGGTTTATTTCTCTACTTTTTAGAATAGCACACCTTGTTTTGTCTCAAGACTGTAAGTAACTATTAACCCTTCAGGGCCTCTGCAAATGATGTGGTCATTTGAAGTCGAGGCTGCTTTGCTGCTCTTGTGTCTGCAAGCAGCTGAGAGAGATTGATAAAATTCAGGTTTTCAATAGGGGAAAGCCACGAGGGACTTCCCTGGGAATGAAAAGAGACACAGAAAGGTTACTACATGTATCCTAGAGCCTGGTACATAATTCCACTGTTAAAACTTTAATTTATGAAAAAAATGCTGGTGCGGTCCCCAAATGGTTAAATTCCACTCGAAGTTTTCATTTTAGTTAGTCATGAATATATCTAACATACAGAGGCCATCAGCATCTCGCCACTAGAGACTATAAAGTCTACTTACATAGGGTTCCTGGGATTTTTCATGTTCTTATGGAAAATATCTCTGAAATCCCCGAGCTGAAAATTTTGATCTCATTTGTGGATGTGAGTGATGCTGAGAAAGGGTTGAAGAGTGAAGAGAACACTTTTCTCGCATAATTTCATTTGTCAGGAGAATCTTGCCGCTGACATTGGAAGAGTGATTTAATTGATTTTAATCATACACCTGAGATTGGGAAATTGAGCCCTCTGTCCTGAAAAATAATTCTAGGCTTGCATGAGAATGTCTAATTTGCAGCTAATAGTTTTTTTTCTTGAAGTTTTGTTATGAAGTTTAGAAAATACAGATCAAAGGCTGGCACGTAGAACTGCTTAGCGCAGCCGGAGATGCCGAATTGGGGCCGCGGAGTTTTGGTCTTTCAGGGGTATTAACGGGCACATCTGCCTGGTTTTGGACAGGCTGGAGAACAAAAGCTCTGACTAAAGAGCACAATTTGCCTTCAGACAAGAGAGATTTTATATGCTGAGTACAACCTGCAAGGCTCGGAGTGGTACTTTGCTCCTGGTCGTGTTTAATCCTGGATTTTCTCTTGTCATCGAGTACAGTGTTTATAAATTGTTCATATATGCCAAGGAAAGGCTGGTTGTGTGCCCCTGCAATGATTTATTCTAAATAAATAATTCCTTTTTATTTCTCAATTCAAAATAAACAGTTTTATTCAATTACAAATAATAATACTGAACACAAAAATGAAGCCAAATAACTTTTGGATCATGAAGAACAACTGTGCCTTATTCAAAATGTGGTTGTTTTTTTTTTTTCACAATGAGATCTCCATGATCTTTATTACCTCTATCAGCTGTTATTCAGAGGGGATTACAGGCAGCAAGAAGTTTCACTTTCCCCAATGCTTCCACACTGAGGAAATAATTATATTACAATATGTATATTCCCCACACAAGAGAAGTTGTTTGGGATGTAAAACCCAATATTTCCTTTTCTGTAACAATTCTGAAAATTTCCATATTGGATATGTACTCAGAGAATTTTATATTCCAAAAATGCACTGAGAATGCTGGTAAATAACCATTCATTTTTTACTGTTCCCTCTTGTATGAAAACTGGAAAAAATATCAATTGCATGGTCACTTCAAGGAGATGGGAACCTGCAGGAGAAACTGGAATAAGAAGTTTGGGTGCAGAGATGGGTTTAATTTAAAATGTTTCAGGGCTGAGCCAAGGCAACACCACTTGTCAGTTTGGAACTAAGGACTCAGACATCTTTTGTTTAAATTAGATGTTGTTTTCATAAGATATCTGTAAGTTGAAATCTCCTTTTTCTGCTGAGGAATCAAAATTGTTGAGGCCAGGTTTGGAACTTGTGATTGGAATCACTGGCTTTTATTTTCTGGATGTAGTGATATCTTGTGAAAACTCCAAAACATTGAAAATTTGCCATCTTGCTTTTTTGGCAGCAAAGTCTCTCCTGAAGGAGACACCATAAGGAGTTGATAAGCGTGTAATTTGTGTTATTTCTGCAATGGCAAAAATATTTGTAGTGAGGGCCCTGCACAAAGAGAAGTATCAGCTTCTGGCGAGGCAGGGAGAGTTCACATTTTGGCACAGCTGCCAAAGCACAGGGATTCCCTTTTTGCTCATATCAGTGAGGATTTGGGGTGTCTCTGTCAGCTTGGATAAATCTGCACTGCTCCTGCTGATGTACCTCTAGCAGAGGTTCTCCTCTGCAGAAAACTCAGGCTCCCCTGCAGAAGATTCCTTGCTTTTCCAAGTGCCTGGAAACACGGATTAGGTCACCAAAACAACTGTTTGATGGAGAGGAAAATTCCACGCTGGGGCAAAAGGGGGAAAAATTGAACCTATCATGGGTGAAACTGGGCCTTGTGTGCTCTGGCTGGGAACAGATCCATGAAATTCATCATGAGTGGGGAAATGTGTCCTGTCTGGAAAAACACTCTGGGTATGATTTACCAGGAGAAATTGCTCTGGAGGAGCTGTGAGTCCAAGTGACCAACCCACCACACCAATTCCATCCTTCTCTTCTGTTTCCAGTGGGATACAAGTGATTATTTTGCTGTCCTGGCAAATTCAGTGTGGGAGAGGACAGAGTGATGAGGGCCAGCCAATGTCCAGCTCGTGAGCTATTTTAAGCCTGTGCAGCCCATGAATATTTGCAGCCAGGGGATGTATTTAGCCAGGAGACCTCAAATGCTTGTTTAATAATTAGTTAATGTTTGTAAAGCAGTTTGATGGTGAACAGAGCTGTGTAAGGGTTATTATTTTATAAAATGCTATGGCTTGTTGTACTCCTCGGGCTGTAGCAACCACAACAATCTCAATGCTGCCTGTTAATTTTCCTGAGTCTTTTATCATTGCCCTGCATTGGTGATTAAGTGTCGTTTGTCTTATAATTTTAATGTTATCTTTAACACACATAATAAAGTTTACATAATTATAGCCTATTAATATAATTTGCATGCATGTTACTGGCAAGGCACAGGAAATGTTTCATCACCCAGCGTGTAATTTGGCTTATTTAACCATTTCCTTTTAATTTTCATCAATAGATCAGCGTGCCTCCTAAATGGAGATAACCTCAATAAATTCACTTTTCAAGATCCTTATCTGTATTAAGTCTCTAAAGGTCTCTGTGGCAGGACTATGAAGTGCTGAAGGGGGAACGTTTCTGAATGTCTGCTACGGGAAGTTTTAAAAATTCACATTTTCTTCAGACGAGCGTGGGTCTTCCTAATGAAACCTGGGAACAAGGTGCTCTCGAGGAAGCTTTGAAAGTGTGTGTGCACCGTACTTCATAGCTGAGCTGTAACAAGACTTTAAATGAGTAAACACTGTTTAGATTGAACATGAAAAGAGTCGGCATGAAAAGACAGGTTCAAAATATTACATGATGCTTTGCAAAAGTGTAAATGTGCCTGCCTTTATTTTTTTTTTCCCCTCTTGGTAAATGGCAAACGTTTACAACCCAACTAAAACAGTACCAAGAGAAATCCTGTGTTTGCTCTTTGGAAGATATTCAATAAATTATAGTGAGCTGCAAATGTCACTGGATTGGGAACTGTAAGAGCTTTACCTTTAAGTCTTTAAGTAAAGACTTGCAGCTGGTGCAGTGGCTTGGTAATCCCTAATGATAAGCTGCTTTTAATGTGGGGGTGAGGCAGTTTTCACACAGATATTACTGCATTAACCTTACTCTAGGTACAGTGCAGGTGTGCACGATATTGTGCTTTGCAGCCTTCCCTACTTTATTCTCCCCGAGTATCCGAAGCCTGCTTTAACAGATCCTCTTATACCATGGTGAAAAGATTGCAGTTCAAGCCTATTATCAACAAAAGCCTGCCAAAGGGGCTGCATTGTCAGACTTTATGATGGTACTAACTATTCTGTTGTTCTCTGGAGACCAAACTTAGACCATTAAATTCACTTCATTTGTGATTTCAGTGACCTGGGCTGCAGACATCGGGCTTTTGATGTAAAATGCTAGTACAGGAATCAATGGTACCATCTAGCTCCCCTTAAAGTATATCATAAAAGCATAATGGTCCTCTTCTAAACAAAAGGTGACACTACTCTTGTATAATACAATTATATGGGGATGATGTTTTCAGCAGAGTTTATTTGATATTATGATGTGCAAAGACTTTCCACATTGAAATAAACTGCGTAGCTGAGTTCACTCCATTATTTTCAATAGACTGACTCCATTGTCTGCACTGGAATATAGATAATTTTCATACAGTGGGGAGCTATTTTCATATCCTCTCCATGAAATAGATGAGATTATAAACAGGCTGGGATTACTCAAAAACCAACACAACCCATGTCTACAGACCCATTTAAGACAAAGGCTGCCTCCGGAATGGTCTCCTTTGATCGGGAGGCTCCCAGGACTTGCTCCGTTTATTTGACAGATGACAGCTATTTATAGCAAATGTGTGGCATTTTTGAAAATTAAAATTTTACTGGTGGAATTTAAGGGTTATTTTCCACTCCAGGGACTAACATTTCTGTGAAAAATGGTCTTCTTTTTTTTTTTTTTACACAGACACCATCTTCAGTGTTAAACCTATTTGTAAACAAACGCATTGCGATAGCTCATTGTCAAACACTGAACAGGTTTATAATTAATGAAATTGCTGAAACAAAATAAATGGAGAATTAATACAGCTGCCAGCATGTTTGTGTTGTTGCACAAGCGAGGAGGCACTGCTGCCACCTCAGACTCGACGCTGGGAGCTTTTTGCAGCCCACCAGGGGTGAAAATGAAGCCAAAAGCAATGCAAACTGCTGTGTTTGCCTTTGCCAGAGGGTCACAACTAAACCTGAAGAGCAAATGTCAGGATTATCCAAAAAATCAGAGATCTGGGTGTTCTCCCCCCACTTCCTTTTGAACTAATTTCCCATTTTTAGTGGAGGGAATTGCAGGGGGCCAGCTCTGATGTGGGGTGAGGGTGAGGAGGTGCCTGATCGTGTCTTTTGTGCCCTTTGCAGGAATTGATGTCAAAGGGTTACAAGGTATGGATGAAGCCAAGCTCAAGACAAACCACAAAAATCTTGGAAAGGGGGCTGGGAGTGGGAAGAGTGGAGGTGGGTGTTGAAGGCACAGCAGTGACTGGGGACCTGTTGGCATCACATTGCTTGGTGTGATCTCCTCCTCTGGAGAAGTGGTTTCCTTCCTGCCGTGCTGTGGCTCTGGCCTGGGGTCTTGCCCAAAGCTCTGGCATGTTTTTGTATTTTTACAAAGCAATAATAACAGAAATATGTGTTTAAAACTTGTTTGAGAGATTGTCAGTGCTGACTTGCTTGGTCTGCCAGTCTTGGAGTTCCTGCTCCCCATAGTGGCCCAATTTTGGGCATGTTCCACCATCAGGGATGAGGGTTGTGCTCCTTTGGTTTTC
Source organism: Cisticola juncidis (assembly GCA_013400215.1). NCBI lineage: Eukaryota > Metazoa > Chordata > Aves > Passeriformes > Cisticolidae > Cisticola > Cisticola juncidis. Next base: position 27,508 of record VXBR01001568.1, on the reverse strand, counting down.
ATTCTCTTTTGTTCATTCTCTTTTGTTCTTGATTTCTGACATAAACACCAACAGTTCTTTCTCCTTGATTTCTGACATAAACACCAACAGTCCTTTCTCCTTCTGCTCAAAGGAGCCTCAATCTTGCGCTGGAATAAAAAGTTTCTCCTTACACCAGTCAATATTTTTTGCACTTTCTAATTCTAAAACTCAAGACTTCCCCCTCCTTTTCCCCTTGCAGAGCTTTGTTTGTCACCTCAAGCCCAGCAAGTCATTAATGGGAGATTTGGCACAGGGAAAGAGAGTTTTCTGGACTGAGGGGAAGGGTGTCCCCAAGCTGTGGAGCTTTTGGGTGGGTTAAAGACAGAAGAGATGAGAACAAACCAAGAGCAGCCTCACCCTAATTGTGTCACTCCATTATCCAGCCCTTGCCTTCCCTGGCGTTGGCTCATGCTGAGCTCAGAGGACAGGGATCCAGGGAAGCAAATAGGTCATTCCACAGGGTGCCAGTGCTGCAGCCAAAGCCAAAGCCCAGCAGCCCCAGTGTGACCATCAGCACAGGTTTCCTTATGAATGGTTTTAATTAGTTCTAATCAGGGAGACCGGGAACCCAAAGGGCGCCTCGCTCCTTCCCCCATTGGGTGCTTGCTGTTGCTTTTTTAATGTCTACTCCTGATGAACTCAAGTCTTGCAGCTGGACAAATGTTCTTAATTAAGCTGAAGCAGAAGCAGATTTTCCATGGATATCAGGAGTTCCCTCAAACATGACATTTGAAGGACACTAAGCTGCAAAAAGTAATTTCTCCTGTCGTCCAGTGCTTGATACTGTACACATTTGCCATTTTTTAACATTGTAATTCAGGGCCTGCCATCCTTGTGCTTTCTAGGATTTGTCCAAAATAATCTGAAAGTTATTAAAAAATGTAAATAAAGAGTGGTTCCCACTCTCATTATTTTAATGGTCACCTCATGAGAGAAAGAAGTAGGAAATTTTTCAGCAGAAATTTAGTGTTTTTAAATGGAGAGTATAAATCAAACAAAAAATCCTGAACTTGGATTTCTTTGCATTTGATATTTCGTCTTAATTCATACAGAAGCTTCATAGAGCCTGATACCTAAAGTTTATCACCTCTCAGAGATATATATACTGACCTGACTTGAGTTTTTTTCCTTTGTTTCATGCACCAATTTATTTTGTGAAAGAGAATGAATTTCTCCAAATGCAAAATTTTAATAAGAAATATCTGTTAAGTTAGCAGGGAGGAGGTTACACCTTGCATCACTTATTTGGGATTAAATAAACTGATCCAATATCCTTCAGAACCTCAAAAACACAAACATCCTGTGTTCTTAAAGGTAAAGATTTCTTTTCAATGTGGTTAAAAGGAGATTTAGGAACTTGCTGGAGACCACTTGGACACTACAGTGGCTCCCTCCTCCTCCATCCCTGGACCAGGACACTAGGGAGCTCCAGGCTCCATCCCTGTCCCTCCTACAGACCCTGCCCATGGAGCACAGGCACACCTGGATACCTGTTGAGACAAAAATCAGGTGCTGCCAGCTGAGCCTGGTGACAAAAATCGCTCTGAATTGCTCTGGGTTTGAACACCCATGTTCATTCTTTAGGGAAAGTTGATGCTTTAGGCAGAGCTTTTCTACAAGCTTTGCACCACACGTGTATGCATTACAGCTCCAAATTGCCTCCAAGCTGACAGTCTTTCGGGTGCATTAACTACTTTACTACCAAAGGGGCAGCAGGATTAATACATATATTTTTAAACCGCCGAAGCGAAATATTTCAGCTCGGTCTCATCTACAAATCTTTGCCTTGGTGTTCAAACCTGCAAACGAGCCCATCAGCAACAGCTCAAGTCCATCAAAACCCCTCAGTGCCTTGATTGATAAATAGGGTGTGTTTACACTGTGGCTCCTGTGCCTTCTTTTCTGTCAGCGCTAATTTATCTGAAAGTCTTAACCTGCTCCTCTGAAATTCAGGAGTATTTCATAACGAGGGCTGAGGAAATGAAATAATGCTCAAAGAAGTGGGTAAAGTCTTTCACCACCTAGGTGGCTGTGGCACACAGACAGACAGACACATCAACCTCCCAGAAATCCAGAGAATCCAAGCGTTTTAAGTATTACCAAGTGCAATTCTTCCAGAAAAAGGCACAGAGCATTAAAGCTGGAATATCGAAAGGCTGTAGACAGAGAGAGGAGAACACACAGCTATCCTGGATGTATTTATATTATTGGGCTGAGGTTATTATTGTTATTTTTCCTGCAGGCTTCCCCTCTGTCTGCAGGTGAGGTGGGTTTTGTGCCCAGCCCTTCCCCAGGCGCGCGGACCCCGGCGCTACGCGGGGCTCTATTAAAGCCGCCGTTCAAGAGTTTGGCGATATTCAGACAATATTGAAACATTCCCAAATGAACTTTGCAGGGAGACATTTTCATTCGCTGCCTCCCTCCTCATGCATATTAACAAATGGTATGCAAGGCCTCATTTAATTCACTGATTTTACATTCGGATCACTTTCTCTTTTACAGCTATTTTTACCGGGCTTCATTAATCTTTGTTGAATACAATGGCATACATCTTTAATGCGGCCGCTGTCAAGTCATATTTCAGTAAGAGCTGCAAACTGAATGACAGCAAGCAATATTAATAAATTTAACATAGACTATATCAATTTTTAACAGAATGAATGTGGAAAGCTAAATGTATTATTTTTCGTTTAAATCACAGGGTTTATCACCGGTTAAGTAGCAGCGATTTCAGGAAACTTGTGACGTGCCGTACAAATAGATTTACATCTCATTAATAAGTAAATTAGGCAAATGCCTTTCAAGTTCAGACAAGTACATAAGTGTAATCTCCATATTAAAGGAGTAGTCTTTGATAAACCACTGAGGAATTGCAGCAGCCAACTATGTGACATGTTGCCAGTGCCTGAACTCTTCCACATTCCCACCTTTAATTACACTGGTTCATTACTAAAGAGATAAGTGTCTCTCCAGTTAAGATTCTATAAATGAGCAGCATGCGGGATCCTCCCAAATCATTTTTGCAGAAACCATGAAAAGGTGGTAACAGTTATGAAAAAACGAATTATCACCTGCTCTCTTTCTTCCTTCCCTGTAATAACATTAAAATATTAAGATGAATTCCTTTTAAATCTCGGGAAGAAATTGTCCATTAAGAGATGCTACTTTGTTTAAGAAAGAAAGAAGCGTTAAAAAAAAAAAAAAAAAAAAGCAAAAGGGGGAAAAAGAAGAAAAGAGAAAACTCTTCTGAATTTTTTTTTAATTTCCCTTCATAAATCCCAACAGAGATAATTTGCTGTAAAATTTAAACCCAGTGAGAACTTGTCTGTCTGTGTTAAATAAAAAAGTTACGGTTGGTAGGAGACATGTTTTTGCAGTAGCTTTAGCGATTATAGGAAATTACATGCAAAGCCAGAGTTCTGATCCTAAGTTAATTTATAATTGGAAAAAACTTATTAATTAGCTATGTCATTCTAATTAAGAATTAGAGGAGTGTGCATTAGAAAGTCAGTCAATATCCAGCTGACAGAATTAAAAAAACCCCACAGAATCTGCAAGCTCCATAGCTCTGTCCACCGTCTCCCTTGTCATCTTTTTAAGGATTTTTCTGAATGTCTAACAGAAATTAGCTCGGTAAATACAGATATCAAAGGAAATAAATTGGGCATTTTGTCGGCCTGGAAAGGAAACCCCTGAACTGAGCTGGCAGGTGTAGTCCACAGGGCACCTTTTGGGCCTTTCTGGGTGATTCTGAAATGCAGCTCATGCTCGGAGGGCTCCGTCCTCCTGCAGCCAGAGAAAAAAGCTCCTGCATCCCTGCAGTGTTACCCACAGTCCCTGCAGCCCTGCAGCTCTGTCCATGAATTCCTGCATCCCTGCAGTGGTCCCCAGCAATTCCTGCATCCCTGCAGCTCTATCCATGAATTCCTACATCCCTGCAGTGTTACCCACAGTCCTGCATCCCTTCAGTGGTACCCACAGTCCTGCATCCCTGCAGCTCTATCCCTGAGTCCCTGCATCCCTGCAGTGGTCCCCAGCAATTCCTGCATCCCTGTAACTCTACCCAGAAGCATCTGCATCACTGCAGTGGTACCCACAGTCCTGCATCCCTGCAGCTTTATCCATGAATTCCTGCATCCCTGCAGTGGTACCCAGCAATTCCTGCATCCTTGCAGCTCCATCTAGCAGTTCCTGCATCCCTGCAGTGGTCCCCAGCAATTCCTGCATCCCTGTAACTCTACCCAGAAGCATCTGCATCCCTGCAGTGGTACCCACAGTCCCTGCATCCCTGCAGCTCTGTCCCTGAATTCCTGCATCCCTGCAGTGGTACCCACAGTCCTGCATCCCTGCAGCTCTATCCCTGAGTTCCTGCATCCCTGCAGCTCCATCCAGCAGTCCCTGCATCCCTGCCCTGGTACCCACCAGCACACCCTTGCCAGCACCCAGGCAATCACTATTTCTACAAAAAACACCCAAAATATTCATGGACAAAGACAAAGGAGCCGACTCTGGCCCTGCCATTCTCACATGGGGAAGAACTTCAAATTTTGCCAATGTATTTATGTACAAACAGCGTGCAGGGATGTGTACATTTGCCTACATAGATATATTTATTTCCCATCCCACCAGCCTCAGTCCTCTTGGTACATTCCCCCTTTAGGCCCTTTTTCTGAGATTATTATAATTCATTCTTTAAGAAACACCCCATGTGTAAATATTTTTTTGTTAATGTTTTTCTCTCTCCAGCGTGCTGGAATTTTAAAGAGCGCTTTAATATGAAATTAAATAGAAAGTTTTGGGCTTTTTGTGATTAAAATAATACGCACTGATACAAGCTTCATAGGTTGAAAATCTACTTTTATTTAGGCAAATATTGAAAGAGAGAAAAACAGACTTGACAAAATGTGAGACACAGCCTGGATGAAAACAAAACCAGATCTTTGCATTCAGAATTGGCAAAGCTGGAAATACAAAAGGAGAAGTAAAACTATAAAAGTTAATGTCTCAGATAATTGCACCCTCCAAAAAGAAAAAAAATAAATAAAATTATTAAAATAATCTGTCCTGAGCCTTTGACTTTGCTATGGATTCTTCTCCATCTTTTGATTTAAATTAAAGGAAAAATAAAAGATGGAGTATTCAGTGATGGAGTTCAGTTTACTTATTTGAATACCAAAAGACGACCCACTCCTAATGAAATAAAAGATCTTTTGCATTAGCAAATTTCTCTTCTGTGTTTGTTTTGCTAGCACAACACAATATTCACTTAATATGCTACCAGTATCTTATCAAGTTAATGATCTGTTGTATGTATAGAGTAAGCTTGTTACTCATTTTAAATTAGATACGAAAGCACTACTGTATGGAAATGGGAATACTTTGGGTTTTTATGAAATTATAGGACTTTCATGCTTTAGCAGTCTGTAGACAGCCTTAGTAGGACAGCAAGAGTTGGCTTTGTTAATGTGACATTAGACAGAGATGCTGCTTAGCCCGATTTAATGCATCTCAAAATCCAGTTTTGTAGAGCTTCACTCCATTTTTGGGTCCTCAGGATCAAAATTATAAAAGCTGCTGCATGAAACATAACCAAGGAGGTGGATTTGGGAGAAAATGATGTGATTTAGATGAGCCACCTCTTGCAGCCATCACAGAATGTCCACGTGGCCGATGCCAACCCCTTGTGACATCCTACCCTGAGGTGAGTGAGATATATTCAGGGAAAAAATGGGAAAAGACAAATATGGATAGAGTTTATGGATGGAGTTAAACCCTACAGTCATGGAACATCCCGTGCCAGGACTCCAGCTGGTGCTGGTCCCTGCTGCAGATCTTCCCAGAGCATCCCACCCGTGCATGCCACACTCTGCCTCCAATTCCTGGCAGCCTAAAGAGGAGCTGCCATGGCTTTAGCAGATGGGTGCAGGGAATATGGCCCCACACTGCTCAGAAGGATTCTCCTTTGTGCCCTTTGTTTGCTTTCTCCTATTCCAAAAGAAGAGCAGGATATTCAGTTTTGGGAGGTTCAGAGCACGGCTGTGCCCACAGAGCATCAGCTGCATGGACTGCCAGGAACCTGAGGAGTGAAAATGCCTTTGGAATCCTCAGGACCTACCTCACCTGCTCCCAGGGAGGTTTTGGGTGTGCAGGTCCTGACTTTCTCATGAGCTGGGCTGGAGAAATGCACATCCTTGGCTCTTTGCTGGCAGATCTGCCAAAGTGAGTTAAAGCAGCTTTGGGTCCACACCAGGCAAAAGCAGCAGAGCCTCAGGATCCTGGTCTGTCTGCATTTCTCCAGGTCACTCAATGAGACAATCAGTACCTTTACATCCCAAATCCAAATCAATATTGCCTTAGCTGATTCATGTTATTACCACCTACTTTTTACTTGTGGTGCCAGACTCATCTGATTTTCCTTTGTTTTCTCCTTCGTTACTGTGACGTCACATCCTTGGAAGGCATTGCCTTCCTGGAAAACCCCACTCCTCTGGGCAAGGCTTTAAACCCTTTTGCTTCCTCCAGCTGAGAATTTGGGGTTTCATTTCCCACAGAATTTTCGTGCATGCCCGGGGTGCAGGCAGAAGAGGTGGTTGGGGAAATGTCAAGGCCAAGGTGTGCAATGGCCTGAGACCCATGGGAATGGTTTTCACCTCCTTTGGAGCACTCCAGGGGGCTGAAGTGCCACCCAGAATGGTTTTCACCTCCTTTTGGAGCACTCCAGGGGGCTGAAGTGCCACCCATGACAGCTCTGCAGTGACAGGGGCATGGTTTGGGTCTCCCCACTGTTTTCCTGTGTGAGTAAAGGGGAGCCCCTGCCTGGCATCACCCTCTGGGGATGTGGAGAGATGCTGCTGGTCCAGGCAGAGGGAAAGGTCTGTGAACGATCGTGTTTGCAATCATCTCAGGGAAAAAGATCCCCCTCATCTCCTTTTTCATCATTTACAGATGCTTTATTCACAGTTCCAAAAGACTGGCTGGGGATTACTCCATCTTCTCCTCAGCCAGGCTGAAGTTTAGATGTGCAGCTGTTTGAGGGATGAAAAAAAAGGTAAAACCACCTTTTTTGGCTGTTTGTTTTTTTTTTTTAGTCACTCCCCAAGAACTGGTGTGAGTTTCTTTGCTTGTTGAAGTTTTCTTATTAAAATGTTCTGTAAAGGCAGGTCTGGGGTGTGTTGCAATGAACACCCCACATTACCTCCTGGGCTGCAGCCCCAGCCTGCTTTGAGTGTTCCTCAATGATCTCTGGAAATGGGAATCACCACCCTAAATTAATTACCCCTGTTCATTACACAGCTGAATAGGACCGGCCCCAATCAATAGCATTAATGAAATGTCATTTATTTAACACCCAGCCCTCCAGGGAAGCACTTTGGGGATGCTGGGGCAGGGTCCTGCTGTTTGGGGCACACCAAAGCTCAGAAGGCTCTGTGTGGGTGATGCTGGAGTCACAGCTCGGATGGTGGGGACAGGAGGAGCATCCCTGGAAAAACAAAGCATTCCTGGCTGGACAGAGCAGCCCTGGGCAGGCTGAGTGCTCCTGGCTGGACAGAGCACGGCTGGGTGGACAGAGAACCACTGGGTGGACAGAGCATCACTGCAAGATGATGCTGCAAAAGAGGAAACTTTGGCTGTGCTCCCTCTTTTCAAAATGCAACTATGTAAAGGTCACAGAGGAGGAGATGAAGCTAGGAGTTGTAATAAGGAAGGAGAAATAAAAAATAATGACAGAAATAAATTGTCATAAGAGGGGATACAGTTATGATTTATTGTGATATTCTACAAATTTGGAGGTGATTAAAAGCCACCTAAAATTCACATTAACAAGTCACATAAAAATGGAATTAAACTAGTGGGCATAATGTGGCAGGGTATAAAGAAAAATCATGACAGAAATAAATTGACAGAAGAATGATACTATTCAAGTTTTACTCTGTCGCGTCACACTGACAGGAGACTAGTATTTTAATTTCAGAGTTGTGGTTGAGTTTTTGGAGTTCATTAAAGGCCCACATTAAGAATCTCATAAAAGTGAGAAGAAATTAGTGACCATAATGTGGCAGAGGAAATAAAGAAACAATAATGACAGAAATAAATTGACAGAAGAATGATACACTTAATGTTTCACTCTGACACCCTCTATTAATAGGCCGCTGCAAGCTGGAGCAAATGTCATTCATATTTTAGCCAAAGTATACCACTAATTAGGCTGGCTTTCTGCACTGGAATTAAATTTGAGATCCCTCACCTTTAGAGTGGGATCATTTGAATTCGAAAGAAAAGAGCTGGTGACAGAAAAAAAAACTTTCTGCTCGGGCTCTTCTAATGAGATAAAATTCCCCCTTCTCCCCATTTCCTAGCTATAATTGCTGATTATGTTGTTACACAGGAGCGGCTCTCCGCTCTCTCCTCCCCATCATTATGATTTAGTCTGGCATATCGGGGTGCTTCAAACACGGACTGAAGTGGTTTGAGTCTAATTTAGCACTCATTTAGGCCGCAGGTACTGACGAAGGTAAACACCGCATTGTTATAATTAATTACCCCTTAGGCCTAGCCAGGCCAGCTCTGTTTCAGCTGACCCTTATAATAATAAGGCTTAGGGGCATATTGTATTTCTTTTGACAGATTAATTAGAAATTCAGCCGTGGAGGTACAAAGCAACTCTGTCATGAATATTTAAATGGACTGACACAAAAAATCATGAAAGGGCTGCTGAACTACATGACAGACAGGGGATATTAGCCAAGTGATTCTAATCAATAATCTCTTGATCTCTTACATATTAATACACTGCCTGCTGTTATTAAGCTCCATAATAAGGAAGGGGAGAGAAAGTTAGTGTAGCTCTGCTGTAGGGCTCGCCGGGCCCCCAGTGTATACACTAACTGACGGAGAAAATGCACAGAGGAGCCGAGCCTCAGCCTCTTCAATCTCATCCAATCTTAAGGAATGGCAGCTCTGAGCATCGCTGGCCGGATAATTATTGGCCCTGACAAGGTGAAGGCGTTTGCAGGCAAATGAGATGGGAAGTAGGATAAGTCCCCAGACCACCCAGCGCAGGGCACGCTCAAAACCAACCGCGCGCTGCCGCTCGGGCTTGTATTTGCTTTAGCAGGGGAAATGCGGGAATCACAGCGCTTTTGAGGAGTGCTGAAGGGTCAGTGACAGTCGAACACCGCCAGCTCGCTGCTGCTGTTGTTAATGTTAACTTTAACACCAAGTCAACTGGATTTACCCCCGGTCCCTTTGCTCATCTCCTATAACATCAAGGCCACCGAGTGAATTAAGCAGCGGAGTGGAGCTGAATATCATCTAAATTCATTACAGCCGGTTCCTCCCATGAACGGGGGAGGAAGGGCCGGCGTTGCTCGGGAAATGTGCCGCCTCCACAGCACCAAAGACTTTCTTTGTGCTGCTCGGGCTTGGGGAGAGAGAGAGAGAGAGGGAGAGGGAGAGAGCGGCGGCGCCGCGCCGGGTGAAGCGCGATGCGGGCTGCGAGCGCTGCGGGGCTGGGATGCTCCGTTATCTCCCAAAAATGAGCCCACAACGAGCGAGGAGCGAGGGAAAGGGCTCAGCTGGAAAAGGGAACTGGACCGGCTCCAGCCTCTGCCTAAACAACTTAAAACAAGAGATTAAATGACAGGAGCGGGGAGTGATTATTAACGTATTTAAATCGCATGCACACTGTGTTCAGATGGGATTAGAGGGAGCATGCCGGATTTTTAGAAAATCATTCAACAGCCAAAATATTAGATCCACTTCTCTCTTTTTTCCTTTTTTTATTTTCTTCTCTCTCTCTCTCTCTCTCTTT
>VXBR01001568.1:4283-17637 GCA_013400215.1 Cisticola juncidis | reverse complement strand
TTTTTTTTTTTCCTAATTAGAAGGGAGTCACAGGGTCAGTGCTCACCCTGTGTCCCCTGCAGCCCTGCCCATGCACATGCTGTGGATGCAGCATCCCAGCCAAGGCCAGGAGGAGGAAATTTGGATTTAAGAGCTTGGTTTGCTTCATCACAGAAAACCCCACAAAGGTTGCAGGATGCAAAGTGAATTTGCCTAATTTCCCTGGGACAGATGAGTGGAGGAGAGGGTTAGACACATCTCTGTGTGCAGAACAGGTTTGATGCCACCTTACTCCCATGGCCTTGGTGTCCAACTTGTAAAAAATCCAGACTGGAACTGAGAGTGAAATCAGAAGCCTCTTAGCCCCTAATAGCTCATCCTGTATGTCTACCCTTATTTTGTTCTGACTGGGTATCACAGAGCTATCTACATAAAAAAAAACAACAAACCAAAACCCCAGATAGAAGTGATGAAACAGTGGGAGCAGCTTGATAAGCAACCCCAAAACACCAAGGACCCCAATGCCAGGAGAAGAGGACTTTAGTTTTATTACACCACTCCTGATCAGGTGGGAACCCTCCTGGAATTGGGATCTGCCTTGGGAGCATGCTCTGGATCTCACTGCTTTTTCTGTCTCCAGCAGGTGCTGCAAAAGGGACTTAAAATATTTGCCTGGGGACAAGGTTCAGAGCAGTAGGGAATCATGCCCAGCTCTTTGGCAAGCTGTGACAAGATGTTATTTCATGTTGTGATTGCAAGTTGAACAGTTTCCTAAACTCTGTTTCAAAAATCATACATTTGTGGGCACGGTGCCATCATAGTGTGAGTAGAGAAGCCCTGTCCCATTTACAGGCTTCATCTGGTGAAGCTTCACTGCTCTGACTGAGCTCAGTAAATGTCTCAGGTTTTGCAGGAACACTGAGTTAAAAATACCCAAGTCTGAAAAGCGCTTTTACACTTAACAAAAAAAAAAAGCTACCCTGAATTTATCAACACTTATATTTGCAGGTCACACTTTGCTTGCACTTATAAGTTTAAGCCTAACCCTTCTCATTACTTCAATGCTGCTTTCAAACCTCTAATGCATATTTAAGTGGTAGCATTAAAAAACAGTGTGTCAACTGCCATTGATGTGCGATGTAGGGCACTGACCCTTTGAAGGCATTATCATGTCATTGGACCCATTAAGTGCAGCCATCTCTGTTGCTCTTAATTGGGTTGTGCAGCGTGGAGCAGTTGCAAGTGGTTCCAGTTTATACCATGAATTATAATAACAATAATAGCGGGCAGAGATCTGTGTGGGCACCAAACACGTGCTCAGAGGTGGCCGAGAGCGTCACCTCCACTCAACGTGTCACCCCCCCCTTTTAAAAGGAATAGAGGTTTAATTTACGAGCTCAGAATCGGTGTGTGGGCACTACTCAGTCCATGGCTGTTAATTAAACAGAGCCTTGTCTTCCAAAGCATCGTTAGTGGGCTGGTTCTGCTCATGCAGTAATGTGCTGTTCCCCATGAACCCATTTTTTTTTAAAGTATCTGGCCCCAAAAAAGAAACCTGATACATCCTATCTGCTCTTGGTCAGAAACTGCAACTTCTCTTTCCTTCGTTTAACTTTTTTTTTCCTTTTAAAAAATTGGATGTCAGGATTCATTTGGACTAAGGCCAGGCTATTTTATGGCAAGTTTCAGCAGCTGAAAATATTTGCATCTGATTTATAAAGTTTTGCAAATGGCTGTAAACCTGAGACAGAGCCTAACGATGGTGGCACTGCCTGCCATGCTGTTACGATTAGAGCTTGGCCCACACCGAGCCCCTGGCATGGAATGACCCAAACTTTGGAGCCTGGGATGTGTTTCCAGGGGCCAAATCAAACCTCGAGGCCCTGCTGCTCCTGAAACGTGGAGATTTCTGGATCTGCCTCAAAATTTCCCAGCCAGGCCCCATCTCCAATAATTAGTAGCGTTGTCTTTAAATATCAATGGAAGTCATGATGGTTTATCATTTGCAGCTGGACATGCATGAGTGCCCTTCTTGCTGGTCTGGTGCTCCCACAGAACAGATAATTAAGGACAAGGAAAACAGACTGGGAGCAAGAGCCAAATGAAATGTCCAAATGCAAACCGTGCAGTAATTGCAATGGTAACAGTGGTGATGACAGCAACAATCATTTTGAGCCTAGCAGCTTTGTTTATAAAAATGTTAGCAAAAGGTGCAGAGCTGGAAACAAATAACTTTACCTCAGCCCTTTTATTGCAAAAACATAATAAAGTGCAAGCCAAGGAGCAAATTCATTGCAAGCCATATGAAAGCTTTTGGACCAAAGTGAAGCTGTTACAAACTACATCTGTAAAAATTGTGTAATTATTATGGGTGGGTAAAATCTGGCAAGAATTATTTTCTTAAGTAAAGCGTAAAAGAGAACAGATGTGCTGTAACTGACACATTTATTTTTTGCCAGTTTCACTAATTCTGGACAAAAAGTTGCTCTCATTTATCATATTATTCAATGGATTTCAAATTAGCGAGGCAACGGTGACTTTTTACACTGTCCCAATTTTAATGCCTGAGAAAAGAAGGGGGGGTGGGCAAGGCTGTCTCACTGAAAGAAAATTAATTTGTTTTATTGGGCACTGAAAAGCCAAGCCTTTTGTCAAACAGAGAAGCAAACATATATTTGGAGGGAGAGCTAGGTCACTAGTTAAATGTCAAGGTCTGCTAAAATCAAAAGGTAGGAGGGGTGGGTGACAATGAAATCTAAGTAGAAAACCATAAATGTAAAGAAACACCACAGTTTCTGGGCTGGGGTGGAATGAGAAAAATGGCCAAAGACAAAGATAGGCAGCCTGGGTCTGGAAGTAATTATGGCCAAGTGAAGACAACTGAATTCCATATTACTTTGGTGGATGTCTGTAAAGGCAGTTTGGGGAGGTATTTTGGTAAGGTTTACTTTTTGGAGCTTAGCAACATAAATTTGTTGTCACTGAACTATTAAATAAAATAGACACATGTTGGCAAAGAGTGCACAGCCGAGGGATGGAACTGATTAAGGGACAGCCTATGAAATAATAGCTTAAATGGGCCCACTGCAGGATTTTAATATCCCATGACAACACTCAATTGTCAAATTCTGCTGGAGTGTCCAGGATGCTACTAAAATTAAGCCAGAAATTCCTAGATTTATTCTATTTTTTTTACAGCTAAGAACAGGAAATGCCAGTAAGCTGTGAGAATCGGAGCAAGAAACAAGAAACTGGGAAGAAAAGAGGATGGCCTAAAATTTTATGAGATTTCTGCCATTAAATCTATAACAAATGTCTTTCACCTACACACGATAAAGAGGCAATGTGGGATTTTAATTGGACTTTTGGCTTTTCTTCATTTGATTTAAACCTAGGTAGAGTTTCAAACAATAACACTGGAACACCTGGTTAACACGTTAGATGATATGTATAGTTGTAAATTGTGGTTTTAATAGGTGCTCACTGGGGGATTGCAAAGGGTCCCATTGTTCAGCTTGGCAGATATTAAAAAAAGTTCATGAACTACTGGGATTTAAAACCCGCTCACATGATTTTAATATTACTCCAGTAATGTAATTTGATAATTTGACCAAACTTGTGGCCAATTTGTGGACAGAGAATCTGATGGTCACGTTACGTGATTAAAGCACCCTGATACAGGACTAAGCATAAGGCCTGGGTTAATTTACTGCAACAGGCCAAGCTGGAGAGCAGCACCACTGACTGAAATCTGATAATCATCATATTACATGGGCATAATCAAAGAAATATCCAGAGGAAACCTGCTGCCAAGAAAAAACAGCCCAGGAACACTCAGCACATTTCTCCACTGCAGGAACCACCTTAGCAAACCTTTTTGGCAAGGAAGCTTCCTCTTCCTCCCTGGTTCAAGAATAAAGACCCATCAGGCTTAAAAGACACCAGTCACTTGAAATAACACTTTTTAAAAAGTTTAAGAGTCTTGGGTCTATTTATGCCATCTGAGTTTCCATTCTGACTTTTTCACAACCAACAGAGGAAAGAGTGGAAGGATTAACAGAGCTGGTTTGGATCAGGAGAGGACATTTCAAGGAAATCCCACCTCATTCCCCTCCCTGCCCTGTGTTTCACCTTGCAGAGAGGTTCTCCAGCTTGTCAGCTCAGGAGGATTTAACCTGCACAGGCCCAGCTGGCTGATTGGTCCTCCACCCTCCCCAAATCGAGGTGACCTCCAGCACAGGATGGCATCAAATGGTTGAGAGCACCATAAAACCCAGCAGGGATGGTGGGGCTGAGCCTCCTGCCAGGGCCAAGCGTGGTTCCCCACCCTGCTCCTCTCTGCCTGCTCAGAGCAGCTCAGCCCCTGAACGTGCCTCTGCTCCCAGGGGAAAGGCCAAAGTAAAATCTTGAATTACAGAACCACAGAATCGAAAACTAAAAACCTGAATTACAGAACCACAGAATCGAAAGCTAAAAACCTGAATTACAGAACCACAGAATCGAAAGCTAAAAACTTGAATTACAGAACCACAGAATCAAAAGCTAAAAACCTGAATTACAGAACCACAGAATCAGAGAACACTTTGAGTGGGAAGGGACCTAGAAGGATCAGTGAGTCCAGCTCTTGAGTGAATGTTCCATGCAGGGATCAAACCCACAGCCCTGGTGCTATCACCACCATGCTCTGATCATCTGAGCCCATCTCAGGCTCAGACTGTCAATATTTCCTCCTTCCTTCCTCCTAGAGCTGATGCTGAAGAGATCTTGGGGAGGGTTATAAATGTTTATATTTATGATATAAATGGAGTTTATTTATATGTATAAATATATTAGGTATAAATATATTAGGTGTAAATAAATAAATAAATAAATATAAAATAAATAAATAAAATATAAAAATATATATAAAATATATATATAAATATATTTTTTATATAAATATATATATATAAATAAATTAGGNTATTTTTATATAAATATATATATATAAAAATAAATTAGGTATAAATGAGATAGGGGAGGTTTGTTTGGCATTTTTGTTGTCATGTTTGTTTGTTTGTTTTGGGGTTTGTTTGTTTTGTTTTTATCCAGAGTATTTTATCCTTCCAGGTACAGCAGCACAGTTTTCCTCTGCTATTCACCTGCTGGAATGTCCTTTCTTGTTCCTCCAGCTCCCTCTCCCTGCCCAGTTCCCTTTGTTCCACCTCTGCTTTCATTTGACTGGATGTTTGCTCCTTCTCATCTTCGCTGAGTTTCCTGAGCAAGTTCAAATTGCACAAAACTTTTCCCACCTCTCCTTTTCTCGTTACACTCCTGTAATTGTGCACCTTGGTTTCCTTTTCCACGTCCCACTTAGAAATCTTTCATAGATAACAAGACCTCCCCCAGGCCCTGATTCAGCAGAGCACTTAAGCATGTGCTTAACTTTAAATACCTTTGTAAAAGCTTTTGCTGAATCAGGATCTCAGCTTTTCTCCTCATCTAACTGCTGTTCTCCCATGGTTATTTCAGTATTTGCTTACAGGAAAATCAGAGCAGAGTCCACGGATGATGTCAGCAGATTTTCACCCCATCCAGCTGAAGTGTTTAGATGCACTCAGCACAAGAGGGTGGTAAGGACATGCAGCAGGTAACCTGATGCCCACCAGGCTCTGTTCCGTGGGTTTTGTCTGTAAAAAGTTTTGGATACTCCCACTACAGAGTCGGTTCCACCAATGGCTTGTGGCAGTGAGGATGACAAACCTCCCAGGCATCCGAAGATGTGTAGGATTTCATCTCCAGTTTCCAGTAAGAATTTTATATCCGAATACCAGGCACATTCAATCACTTGATTTTTACAAATTTGCTTCAAATGGCTGAGCTAGAGCTCTCTGTTTTTTTCCCTAACAGTTGCTAAGTACAGTTGTTTTTAAAAAAGACTTTATTGTCTTTAATAAACTGTTGATACATTAAAGTTTAATTCTGTTTGCCAGGAGGCAGCAGGGTGATGAGTCTGTAATTTATTTTAAAAGATATCCTGGACCAGTGCAAATATGACTGTAATTATTCACTGCAGCTGCAGTCAGCTGTCATCCACACCACCCTGCCAACCACTTCCTTTGGAATATATTTTATATTCTCTGTTTGTACACAGCACCTTCTAATTTCAAACTGCATCAAAAGCTGGTCTGGCACTCTGGTCTGGTGGGGTTTGGACTGAGATGGTCCTTAAGGTCCCTTCCAACCCCAATCATTCTGCATTTCCACCAAAACAGGACCATTATATTTGGTATTATATTTTAATATTCCTGCTTTAGCACAGTTTCCCACTCTCCCTTTCTCTGCTCAAGGACTCGAGGGCTCAGAGACAACCAAGACCAGAGAATTCTTGGAGAAAATATTTATTTGATGTCTGGGAGCAAAGCTGGCAGAGGGAGGAGCTCATGGAGTTCCTCATGATCACACCTCAGCAGCCTGGGAAGTACAGGGCAAATACAAAGAACTCAAATGGTATTGAATGACTTTAATTTTTTTTGTCTCCAATAAACAATCAAGTTAATTCAGGGGCAGCTCTAACATTTTTTTCTCCCCCTGCAGTAGCTTGGTAAATTGTAAATTATTTCTTGAAGTTTTTCCTCTTTTCCTGTCTCAAATGGGAGAGGAATTTGATGTTTTCTAAAGGGCCATTTAATTAAAAAAAAAAAGAAAAAAACAAAAAAAAGGGGAGGAATTTCTTTCCCNAAAAAGAGAACAGACACCCTCTTATAGGATTTAGAGCCTGTCTGGGTTGAATACATGTTTGAGGGTAAATTGAAAATACATTAAAAAATCTTTTTGCAAATTTCCCACCTTTTCTTTGATGTGTATTGTGAACTGGATAATTACAAGGTGAGTATTTGGGTTCATTAAACCCCATGATATCAAAATAGGGTGTAACTTTATCTCAAGAATGTTACGTCTCCTCCCTTTTCTCCTGCCTAAAAGTTTTTATGGACTAGATTTGATTTTCTTAGTTTTTTAAAATTTGTTTGACAAGTTCAAAATTTAAATAGAAATAAATTATAATTAATAGAAGAAGGTGATCCCTCCCAAATACAAAGGAAATTTGGGATTAGACTGGAATGTGCTATTTAACACCAAAGGACATTGTCCAGCACTGACCTTTGAACAGAAGAATTTAGAAAAATAAACAAATTCCTCCTTATGTGCTGAAGACTCAACACTGACCCAACAACTCCATGGGAAGTTGAGGTTACTCCAAGAAATTCACAGGAATTAGTGTTTGTATGGATGTGAGGAAATCTGTGTGCTGGACAGGAGACTGGAGGAGATGCAAAACTGTCCTGGTAGCTGGAGGAAGGCACTAAGAGAAGGATTTTTCAAGATTCTTGAAAAAATATTTCTAAATTAAATGGTTTTTAAATAGAAAGACATGGATTAGAAGAAGGGAATCACTTTTGATCAGGTCTGTAAAGAGGTAAAATTGAGTGGTTCTCTCACCTGTCCCACCAGCCACGACTTCCAATGGATTTGTCACCTTCACAAATTTTACAGGTGTGGTTCAAGAGAAAATGAGAATATTCCTGCCTGTCTGGTTGATTTTATGCAAGATTTATCACCCCTTGGAGGGGCAGCTGCCAAGCCCATGTTTGGGAGAAACCCTCCCCAAAATGGGTGTAAATAAGGGAGGATCTGATCTTTACAAGGTCTTTTGGTAGGGGAAAAAAAGCCACTTAAAATCCAGGTGGTTCAAACTAACAAGACAAATCTCACCCTGACATGTTTTGTTTATAAAATATCCAAAAGCTTCTGAGAAGAAAGGAGCACTAGAAACAGGAGTGGAAGGATAAATGTTTTAATGAAACACATTTCCTGTTTATGTAAAAGAGGAGTGGAGAAATTCTGATCATCCAAGAGGTCCAAGTCAAAGGGATCTCAAGCAGACCCAACATAATGTGGGGCATCTTAATGGACTGTGGAGTCCTGGAAAAGGAGACACAAAAGTCCACCTCTTCAGGGTCCCCATTGCACTGCTGGGAGACAGCAGGGTCTCTGAAGGCCCTCTGAAATCCTCAGCAAACCCCATGTGTTTTTCATTCATTTCAATAGGAAACATTGTGGGACTCAGGAGATTCCATTCATTTTTTTTTTTCTGATTAAACCCCGCGCGCCTGCGCCGCCGAGGAAGTTCCCTCCTCACCATGCAATTTAACACTACTCAGAGATGAGGTTTAATTGGGATGTTCTTTGTCGTGGGCAATGCTGGGTTTATTTTTGCAGGGTTTGTGAGGAAGGACACGCTGTGAAGCCGTGTAAACATCGTGTGTTTGGCTGCTGAACAGGAGTAAACAGCAGCGGAACGGCGCTATCAGATGTTCAATTTAAACGCTCACCCAGCTACCTCTCCTCCTCTAAATCAACAGTTTCCCTCCAGAGTGATGTCAATAGACTTCTGCACATGGTACTTTCTTTTTTTTAATAATATCTTCATTTTAATGTGGATATTGCCTTTTCACCTGGGAGCAGGGCTCTATTGAAATTCTAATGGGAGAGTGTATTCTTTAACATGAGAATACCGAGGGCCTGCGTAGACGCGGCGCGGAATGAGAGATGGAGCATTAACTGATTTTTCTCCCTCCAGAAGAGGGGCCTATGTGGGTCAGACTGGAAGGGTTTTTCCCTTCCTATTTGCCTTCAGTTTCATAGCAACAATAATTTTAAACTTTATATGCGTCGGAAGATAAAGGAATCCAAATGCACCTGAATTACTGTACTGTACAAGGGAATTTAATTAAGAATATACACATTAGAATTTCAGTGGGAGCGCCTATTTAATGTTACTTTATTAAGCCTTCTATCAAACCCTTTTTTATGTATATCAGTTGATATACAATTAATCTGCTCTCTTGTGAGAAAAAAATAGCACCTGAGGTGGATGAAAAGTGTCAGATTATAATAATTATAAGCAGCTGTTCACTTGGAATCACCTCTGGCCTACATGGGGGATGCTGTGAGCTACCACTTCTCACAACAGACCACCTCATTAGACTTGACCTTCCCAGCTGGGTATTTCATTTGTGTTTTTTTAATGGGTTTGTATACTGCAAATCACAACCCCTCGCCAAGGCTGGCTCTTTGTTGCTGCAACAAAAGGGAGCAAGGCAACTTTGGAAAAAATTCCGCTCCTGTATGTGGGTGCCATGCCATGGGTGGAGAGGGTGACTCCCCAGGACTGGGGATGCAGAGGACATCAATGCCTTGCTTGGGGTAAATGCCTTTTCCCCAGTTTCCAGGCAGTTCTGTTCCTCTCAGTCTCCCAAAGTTGACAAAAACTAGATGGTTTTGTGTTCCTTGGCATTCCAAACTCTAGTGCCAACCAGAACCAGAGAGCAGCGCCCGTGGTGGAAAACACCCTGCTCCAGGCAGCCAGGGAAAAACCTGCATTCCAGTCTCTCCTGTGGACCAGAGCAAAAGCAGCAGTTTGGCCTGTGGACCAAACTGGAGGGCAGCCCCAGAGAAGATTTATCCATGCATGGATTTTCCACATGGAAATGCACACGGACACAGAGCGTTCCCACCGACGCGCTCCGTGCGCCACATATATACGTGCACATGTACATATAAAATTAAGAGATTAAAAAAGCTTCTGAACAATATATCTGGTTTCTTTTCCCCTTCCATTTATGTTTGTAATAAACTCACTCTCATACAATTAGCCTCAATTGTTTTTATATCTTCTGAGGCAATAATATAGGCAGCCTGGGGAATACAGTAGTAATCCGTATACCTGTGTTCATTTACCCAAATCACTATGGTTACAGCCAGGGCAAATTGTTTACTGTGAGAATCTTTGGAGCCCCTTTCCAGATACTAATGACCTTTCTGTTCATCCAATAACATCAACAAACCAGGGAGGCTGCCCACACCATTAAAGCCAATTGCCTCTCAAGTTACTGAGGGAGTTGTGCTTTTCCTCATTTATTTTCTCTCATCTGATGTAACTCACATGCCACTTTCTTGTCTTTAAAGAAGGGGAAAAACTGTGGATTATTGATTTGCTTCTGAACAGAAGACCAACCTAAAAGCCCCAATGAATTGTCACTCATTATTGAAATTACTGAACACTAATTAAACTGGCAGCTCAAATCCCAGCAGGCCACACTCATCTGAAGCTGAAATTCAGACACTTGGACAGTGGAAGAGAGAAAGCGTTAGCAACCACCAGGATTGTAATAAGCTTTGCATTAATTTTTGTTTCTTAAAGGCACATGCAAGGTTTGTCAGAGAGCAGGCAGCGTGCTACCTGGGCTGAGGTCAGATTCACAGGGTGTTTTTCCTGGTTCCCTTCCAGCAGGCATCGTTTCAAACGGGAATCCTACAGTTCCCAAACAGTGCTCCTCATCCTACAAACCACGGGGCAGCACTGGAGGGCTGTGACAGGATGCAAAGCCTGACTTTGGTGATGCTGGCAGAGAGCTGAGCATTTAAATCGAGTGGCTGGGAGGAAACTGAGTCAGACAATGCAGAGCCACACGCCCCCGACGCTGCCTGAGCAATAATAAATGCTAAAGATCATCTCCAATTCATAGAGCCCAATTTATAAAGAAACATCTTTGGCCCATTTTCACAGGATGTTCAAACTCCGTATAAATTATGCATGCCCATGGTTAATCAACCTCAATTTTTTTTTCCTTGCCTGAGAAGTAACCCTTCATTTGTTCAACTTCAAAGAGGGCAGAACGAGCGTGGAGAGGGCTGGGCTAAGTATTCAATTTGCACTCTGTATTTATGAACAAGACTTTAATGCTGGTAGGGAGGGAAGTGGAGGAAAGAACTGGCCTCTGTCATCCTATAGATCCCTCTTGGCTTTATGGCCCGTGCCATATAGTCCTCAAAAAACAGGGATAAAAACAAACTACAAATGTTTATGAAAAAAATGTCGGCTCTTGGGTAGTTCTAATCTGTTTTTTTGGAATTAAGGCTGTCAGAGGGACACACCCAGATCCAGCACTGCACAGGGAGTGCCCTTTATAAATATGGCTTCCTATCTGTGTTCATCTCATGCCAGAATTGGTTTGGAATAAATGGCAAAACAATTTTCCCTCTTCTCTCTCTATACACATTTCCACTAAATTTCCCAGCAGCTGATCCTTGGGACACAACTGGCAGAAGGTTTTCGAGTGAAAGCTGGAGAGAGAAATCTTTTAGGCAAATATCACTCTGGGAGCAGCACTTTGCATGTTCCTGAGAGGAGCAGGGCCCTTTTTCATCTGACAGCCACAGAAATTGAACCTCACTGCTGGTGCCGGAGGCTGGAATTGTTTAAAAAGTTTTTGCAGGGAGCAGATCCGTGTGGTGCAGGCACCGTGAGGTCCTTCCAGCAGCGGAGAGTTTTGGAAAGTTTAAGGGAAAATTATTAATTATTTAATTCCGCTAATAAAAAATTAATTGAATTTTAGAACAAAAGAACGTGCAAACATCACCCTTCTATATTTAGGCGTGGAAACGAAGCTGTGGGTGGTGACTTAGGAAAGAAAGGAATGAAAATGCAAATGTCCCATTATATTCTGCTGAAGAGTGAGCTGATAGCATCTCCTGTGCCTTCGAGTTCATCCCGTGTGAACAGCAGGAGACCTGAGGGGATGGAATTGGCAGTGCCTTAATGTGGGATGCACTGTCCAGCCCTGCTTGGTGTCCGCAGCCACAGGGCAGTGCAAAGGATTTAGAAAGGATGCCTTGGACAGAATTGGGATTTTAAATGAAGCCTGGATCTCTGGGATCTTTAGGGAGAAACCTAAAGCGTGTCTGGAGGTTTTGTACCAATGTTGCTCTGCTTTTCGGATGGCACAGGAATAACAACATGACTCTCTATGGTGGTAAAAAAGAGAGCAAACTTTATTCTTCTAAATTCTACTTTTATAGAGTATTTCGGTACAGAGAACATGATTGGTTATTCAGCATCTACACCCTTGTGTAAACATTTCTTTCCAGTAAACATGTTGGAAAAACACTACTTGCAGATGGTTTCTCACTTCTTAAGGTTTGTTTAAATTTTTCTTTAAGATTTCTCAAGTTAACATGAGAAAGTTGATTGTCTGCTTTTCACACAGACACTGGCAAAGCTTGAAGCCTTAATTCAGACTAATGTCAGGGCTACATACCAAGCTGCATTTCTGTGTCACCTCGACAAGGAAGAGGATTGGGATGGCTGTGAATGGTGGGACACACCTGGAGAGATTGTCCCTCTCCAGCATTGCAGAGCTCAGGGGGTGTTTGGACCTCCATGCTCTTAGGGTGGGATTCTGGGGATATCATGTGCAGGGACAGGACTGAACTCAGTAATTGAACTCAGTATTCCCTGTGAATCCCTTCCAGTTTCGGATGTTCTGATTCCATGCTGCTGCTGGAGCAGTCCTGCAAGAACATATCCAGATATTCCACATCCCAAATACCACTTCCTTCTGAGCAGCCCAGAGATGTTCACAGCTGTCCTAGGGTCAGCTTCCTGCAGCAAAAGGAGCCAATTCACACTGAATATTCACCAAACCTGCCCCAAGCCTTTAAAATCGAGCTCACCCCGCACTTATCCCGAGTGCTGAGTGAATTCCAGCCCCTGCAGTGGCACCCAGACAGAGGGGAGGGTTTCTGATGGCCCTGCCGGGGCTGTTAAGTGTTTTAAGGACTTTATTGTCCTTGCGGGGGGAGCAGTTTAACAGGGCTGCTACCAACAAACAGCACAATTTTTCCAGGCGTCTCTTCTGCAAGTCACGGTCAAGAGGAAAATAATTTCCATATGCTGGCCTTGTGTCTTGATTTTTATAGGTGTCAGAGGGGTATTTATTCTCCAGAGTGATGCTTAGTTTTCCTAAAAAAAAAAAAGAAGTCATGCTCCATAATCTTTTAAAACCTTGGAGTAAACCAAGAATTGGGTTTTTAAGTAAAAATTAGGACAAATTTGTATTTACTTATTTTAAAAAACCCTCTGTAGCTTTACAATAAACGGTTAGAGCACAATGCAACCCTCCTCCATACACGAAGCATCTTTTTAATATGCCCTATCATGAAATTAATTGGACATTAAATAGCAGGAGAAAGACATATAATAAAACCTGCAGTTATCACAGTTCCCAGTGTGACAATACCCCAAGGTTTGAAGGTTTAGTTAAGCTCCAAAAGTTTAAATACTTTTGCAAACCTCGTTGGGTTAGAAACGAGAAGCTTTCTCATCAGGATTCCCAGTATTCCTGGGTTTGGCCGTGGCTGTGCAGACTGTCAGAAAAGCCTTTGTTACAAACCTCCACTAATCCCACTTGTGTCAGAAATGAGGAAATGCAGTGCTGGTGCACCAGCAGTGCAGAGAGGGAAGTTAATCATTTGGAGTTTTCAGAAAAAAAAA
>VXBR01001567.1:369639-391718 GCA_013400215.1 Cisticola juncidis | reverse complement strand
ATTCTTCTGGACTGGAAAACAAGTGTGCCATTAGAATAGGTTCTCAGGACACAAAATGTCAAAACAGGCCCTTGAATGCAAAGTACACAGAAGCAACCAAAGTAAATCATCAGGCTTTCAATATCTACTTATAGAGTATGATTCATAAGCACCAAACCCCCAGATGTAGTAGAGATGGAGTATATTAGAATGTGGGATTTAATACAATAGCTTAATGCTCCACAGTGCCTTCAAGTGAAGCTCAGGACTGGAAAACTTCATGGTGTTCAAGCTTGAAGACTCAGATAGGGTTCTTAAATTGCCCTCCTGCAAATTGGCCACCCACAGACCCCTCCACCAGATGTAAATGGTGGCAACAAAAATTGGTTACACATTCACATTATGTCATCTTGTCTTCTGATTTCAGCAGTTTGGGCTATCTTAGGAGCAGCAAGCAAATAAGTGAAAGCCTTAGCTAGGAAAAAAGCTTCTGCACTAGAAATTCAGTCAGATTAATCTGAAAGTCATGAAACATCACAATAAAATCCAGCATTTCCTGAACTCGTGTCTTGGCAGCACAGCATGGCTTAAGAGCAAATTAAGAACCTGCAAAAAGAAATCTGAGGCTCAAAAAGGACAAGTAGCTGCCTCAGACCCATGCAGTGAGCAACCAAGACGGCCTCAGTTCCTTCTTGTGCAGTCAATCTACTGCCCTGCTCGGCATCCACTTCAAGGGCATTTCTGGCAACCTCTCTTGGATTTTCATCATCTCATTGCCTTCTTCTGGGTTAGAATTGCTCATCCTTGCCTACATGGAATTTCCTATGGATGCAAAGAGGGTCAGTGGTATCTTTTAGGGAAGACAGATGCCACAGATCTGTATCTTCCTTACCTCCCTGGCACACAGTTCAGCATGAGCATCTACAGCCTGGCAAGCAGCATTAACCCCATGTGCTAAGCTAAGGAGCTGAGGCTTTAAGCAATACTCCAGCAGATTAGGAGCAAGAGTAAGTGCCAATGACCTGGGTTTCCACCCTCTTTCTGAACTTGTTTTATTGCAGAGCATAACCTCTACAAGTCTCAATTCTCACACTTGAAAAAGTCAGATAATTACACCTCTGTACGTCATGGGGACTCTGTGAAGTTTAAATTAATAATGTTTGCCAAGTATTATGTAAGTGCAAAGAATTATTAAGGTCACTCAGCATCAAAAAGCGGACCAGAGTCCAAGGTTTTATGGCTTTTGGCCCCATATATAAAACACAAGACTTTCCACTCAAGCAGTTGTATTAAATAAATCCGGGGCTTCATTTCTTTACTATTTAATATGTGAAATGTCTAGACAGCTGCTCATTCCAAAACTGATTTCTACAAAACACATACATTTTTACAAAGCAAAATTGTACTTTTTTTTTTGGGCTGCCTAACTACTCACTAGGACATTTTCTGGCAGGTTAAGCAACAGTTTTCCTCCAGCATTTCTATCCCACAAGCAAATTATTTTTTCTACGACATTAAATAAGAATCAACACAATGAAAAAAAGGGATAATTCTTATAAGTAGATAAGAAATAGAAGCTTGTTTTTATTTACAAACCATTTTGAGAATACATTTATTTGGGTTTTTTTTAAGCTCAAAAATAATGCTTTTTATTGGGTGGAAAGAAGAATGCAAGATTTTTTATGTTTATATTCATGCAAGTATTTGATCTTAGGAAAAAATCCAACTCATTAACAACCCTTAACTTCAAATGATGCTGTTACAAAGAGGATTTAAACATAGTATAAATATACCCTTAATAATATCTTGGCCCATTCATTTGGGAGGCTCTTGGGGAAACACAAAGGTCAGGACTAATTTTTCGTTCAGACTGGCTCACCAACAGGGGGAGATACCATACATAGCTACAATATTAGAAGACAAGGTGATGGAATCAGTTGCTGTTTCCATACTTTCTCTTCCAGACATTCAATGACAAGTAATTGTTCTCTGGAATATGGTTTAAAAATTGGTAAAATGCATATTATCCCTTTCCATCACACTAAGAATGACCATCTCCAAAACAGTCAGTTCACTCCTTTCCATGGGCTGGGTAGGGGAGATAAATTGTGAGTACACTTTAAAAAAAACTCTCATTGAAAATGGATAATATTTTAAAACAGTGACTCTGTGTAATATGTTCTCCATCTCACAGGAATCCAGTAAAATTTGCAAATGTCCAACACCCAGGATAAATTTTCTGTGCATTAAATTGATTTCATATTTTAGACTTTCTGTTAAAGAAATAGGAAGCATGCCTGGAAGTTCACAAATAATCCTGAGATTACCCTCAGGACTCCATCCAGACTCTGCAATACACAAACCCAGGTTTTATTCTAACCTCCTTTACTGACATGGGACAATACATGGTAGTGATTTTAAAATAAAAGACATCTTTTTTTTATTTTATTTGTGTGTTTGCTTGTTCTGTTCTATGGATGGGCCAGCATGAGGTTTGAGTGGTACTTTCCCCAACTCTCAATGATATTCTCATTTTAATTTTTAAGCTAAAAGGTCATAAAAATCAAAAACAAGTTGAGATTGACATTAGACCAGATTATGATATTTCTTCAGAATTTAAGGTCACTAAGGAATTCACAGCAGTAGTGTTAAAACATATGCAGACTTCTTATAGATAAAAGAGAGCATGAAAATTTCTGGCATCACTGTAAGATCTAGATACTAAAACTAAGATTTACTTTCACATTCCTTTCATTGCCAAAATTATGGAATGTTAAGTGTCGGAAGGGCCCATAAAGATCATATAGTCCCAACCCCCACTGTGAAGGGCAGGGATATCTCCCACTAGAACAGGATGATTTTAAAGCTTTATCCAACCCGGCCTTGAATACTACCAGAGCTGGGACAGCCACAACCTCCCTGGGCAACATGTTCCAATGCCTCAAAATGAAGAATTTGTTCCTAATATCTAGGCTCTTTCAATTCCTACTCATTACTCCTTGTCCTATCACTACAGTTCCTGATGAAGAGTCCTTCTCCAGCTTCTCTGAAGGCTCCTTTCTGTTATTGGGAGGTTGCTGTGAGATGTCCACGCAACCTTCTCTTCCCCAGGCTGAACAGACCCAAATTTCCCAGGCTGGCTCTGTCAGGGATTTGCTCCAATCCTCTGAACAACTTTGTGGCCTTCTCTAGACTTGTTCCAACAGTTCCATGTCCTTCCCATGCTGACGACCCCAGAGCTGGATGCAGGGTTCCAGGTGGGGTCTCACCAGAGCAGAGCAGAGGGGCAGAATCCCCTCCCTCCCCTGCTGCCCACGCTGCTTTGGCTGCAGCCCAGGACACGTTTGGCTCTCTGGGCTGGGAGTGCTCGTGGCCCAGTCATGGAGTTTTCCACCAGCCATCATCTCCAAGTCTTTCCCCACAGGGCTGATCTCAATCCCTTCTCCACTCAACCTGTGGGTGTGTCTGGGATTGCCATGACCCAGGTATAGTACACTCTACTTTAATTCAATAAATTTAAAATAAAAGCTAATAAATATTTAAACAAAACACTCCATCTGGAAAACAATACTCTTACTAATACTATTGGGCCAAATGTTTACTTTAAAGAAAAAAACACAGAAATAATGTTATCCTGGACCTTGCTCTTTCACTAATAGTTTTACAAATGAATCAGTAGCAGTTGTTGGAAAGCTTAAATTAATCTGAAAATGAAAATGTAAAAATATACATATGTTGCCTTAAACCAACTCTGCTGGAAGGAAATTTTTGCCAGTATTGTATCCAGGTTGTCCTTTCTGAGGAAATATAAAGCTGTATTACTTTCTATGAAGCTGGAAGAAAGGACAATAATTTAAAGTGAAACCTTACATCCATCCTTGAAACAAGCAAGTTTGTGATGAAGACAGCCATGAGAATTTGTTTTGGCTTGCTGGAGTAAAGCCATTAGAAGAAGTATCTCATATATTTCTGGTTATGAACAATACCATTATTCAAATGTTTACTTTCACATTTTTGTTCACTTTGTAAGTCAGGTTGGAAAGTTCTTGACCACAAAACCCACACAGTCCTCAACCCTTCTAGACTGACAGCAGACTAACATATTTCCCATAATGTATCTTTCCTTAAAGAGGCAGAATGATCTATCTCTAAGTGGTGAGAGGGGAGAACCATCTAAGGCCTATCTGATTAACCAGATATTTTACAGTGAATATTTTTCATCAGCTGCAGAGAGGGAATGAAATTCAAAACTCCTTGTGGTACATTTTTTCTTCCTTAAGTTCTCCAAATTTCATCCCCAAACAGATATACTTCAACACTGCAAGGTGAGTGTAAATTATTTTGATAATGCCACAGAAAAATAAAAGCTACATGCTTGAAATCAGCATGGTGAAAATAAAAAGAAGAGCCAGCTACAGCAGTGCTGCACATGTGGTGCTCATCACTCTATTAGTCCCAAGGAGACTGTGTCTTTAAACAAGGAAGCCTTTCAGTTTCAGTGCATTGTCTGGTTCCTGTCTCCTTCCACATTCCGTATGTCAACTCTGTAACTATTACTTGAGCTAATCTAAAAGAAATAACCTACCTATTCAGGAGAAGTCTGAACATTTCACGTAAGATTACATTTCTTCCTTTCCATGTCAGGAGCGATAAGCAAAACCCAATACCCTGAGCAAAGAAATGATAATTCAAAGAGAAAGAAAATACTCTTGACATTTTAACAATAACAAGTTATTAATATAATTCACTTCAGTTGAAAGAAAGTAGAATACATTTACATTACAACTGAATAAAGGTTAAGTGTATTTTGTGTTTTGCTCTGCATTAAATATAAATATCTGTCATATCAAATCCTAGACTAGTTGTAAGCACCCTCTTAAAATCTATGTTTCTAGAAGTAAAGAAAGCGATTTAAAATACCATTTTTACGAATGACAAAATCCAAATCATACGGAATAGCTCAAGAAATCTAACATCGCTATTCTGAGCAGAGTTCTCCACAAACTTGAAACATCACAATATCTTTAATACAATTGATGCTATTGAGATACAGTACCCTTGCAGCATCTCACATAGGACCAGCTTCCCAAAATAAATTAATATGAAGCAGACTTGTGGCTTCCTTTTCCTTGTTTGTTTCACATTATCCCTTTCATATGCCACTCTATGAAAGTCGTACACTTTTATATAAGAAAATATTTAACCCATTTTAAAAAACCACTGGAGAATTCATTATAAAGATATTTAAAGGTACATGCTGTATTATAAAAGTATGAGACAAAACCCAAATATAAGTAGTAACTAATCCAATGTCATTCTCTCCCTCTTGTTAATTTATGAAGTCAGTCTGAAGAAAGCATTGATTTCTGAAGGTAGCATTGGCTTCCCTACATTTGAGATCAAAGACTGAAGCTACCAGAACTGTCCACTTTCACCAGTGGCATCTTTGCTCTTTCCTGGGACACTTTCAAGTCAGCATTTGAAATGCCTTTCCTTTCCTGTAAAAAGGAAAACTGTCTCCCAAAGGTAAGAATCTCTGAAATGTAAGGGAGGCAATGGGCTTTAGACTGGCTTTCCACTACAGATTATTTTTTGAATGGACCACCAGCAGTAGAATAGCTCTCTCCTAAAGCTAGAAGACATGGCTTGTCATCACTAGCAGGAGCCTCACTATTTCGAAACAAAACCNAAAAAAAAAAAAAAAAGGTCTTTAGGGATTTTACACCATTCAGGATTTGGGCATACAACACCACCATCACCTCTCTGCCCCCCTTAGGATGCATACTCCAGCCAGTAAAGTTCTTCACAGCTAAGGACCAAACTCCACTTTCTACTATTTGCTTTACAATGTTTAGAAATGTATGCAAGGTTGCCTACACAGGTACCAGCTACTGAATATATGTATTTGTTCCCTATACCCAAATCAGCCACTAAAAAATGAGTGAGTGTAACAGATGAAGGGTATTTGTCAGCAGTATTTCTGTCTTTCTAACATGCTTTCCTTCAAAAGCTCAAAAGGTGAAGCACTTGCAGATGTGGCATCCAAAAAAATGCTTTACAGAAGGTAGGAACCCTCTGAGGAAGAAAGGACACATGAAAGATATTCATGTGCACAAACGTTCTTCATTTGAAAGGAATTTAATTGAGAAAAGAAAGAAGGAGGGAAATAGACAACATGGAATAACACAAAAGGATGCAGAGGGTAAAGAAAAATTAAAACTAAAAAAGTTAACAAGAAGTTCAGCAGGAAATAAATGCAGTATAAAAATATACAGAGGTAATTAGAAAAGCATGTTTAGTCTGTGAATGGAACACACAGCTTATATGAAACATAATTTTTGCATTAGAAAGGCCATTCCAGCATCAATAACAGGTACACGTTTACTTACTCTCCTGCTATGAGAAAACATGTATTTACAATGAGGTGAAGGTTATATTTAAGGTAGGAGTGCAGCCAGATCTTGCAAAGGACATATGTACCTTGTGTGATGCAGCTCTAAGCAAAGTAGAAACTCGTAACACTGACGATATTTGCAAGGTTTTAGAAGTCACTAGCTTGGTTCAGAAAACATCTGCAGAAACCAGCTGCACATGGACAATGCCAAAGAGTGAAGAGAAAACAAGCCAGTAAATTTTTCCTTTTAAATCTGTGATGACAAGCTCAAAGGCTGCTGAACAGCCACTTTTTACTGGGAAAAAGACATGTAAATCTTCTGCAATGAGATAAAACTGGATGGTGGAAGGAATACAGAAGTCTACTGACATGAAAGGAAAGTTTACATACAAAGGAAGCAAACTCAATGAGGAATGCAACTAGTCTATTAAAATAGATACCAACTTAGAGGAATGAACTTTAGCTCCATGTCTGCCTCTGCTGCTTCCTCTGAAGTAAAAAACAGAAGATTAAAAACTAATCCAGCTCACTTCCCTACCACAGAAGGAGGACAGGATCCCTGTGAGTTAAGCAGCTTTCCTGCATGGATGGCACAGGAGTAGTAGAGCAGCAGGAAGTTTTCAAGAGAACAGGGTGTAAAAACTGCTACTTAGATATTTCTCACTCTTCAGGATGCTTCCATAGCAAATGTCCTCTGTACCTTTCTGACCTCAAAGTGAGATTTAAACTCTGCATTTGTTGAAAGTCCTGTGACTGAAAAAAAAGATCAAACACTAACACATGTTAAGCAGTTGCAGCTGAGACAGCATATTTGCTTCCAGATTTGCCTACACAGAGAATTTAAATAATATACAGCAACATGGCAGTTTAACTCTTGCCATGAAGATTAAGGGGATGACCTCAATTTCCCTCACACACATCTGGGACTCTGGCCCAAAGGCTAGTTAGTTCTGTCACAGTCATGCTATGAAGTTACTTTCAACTCCATTGAGAGATTTTGGTTGAAAGAAAATATTTTTGGGAATAAAATAGTTCTTTAAAATTAGTAAATAAAAGGTTTTAATTAAACTGCATACCTTTAGTTATTGCAAATCAATAGATAGAGCTATACCATTCACAAGGTTCACAAGGAACTTTGGGATCTAAGAAATTACTTATAAAACTGTTGTAAAATATCTTTTCTTTAATGAACTATCTGTAAAAGAATTCTAAAAATCCTATTAGTTATATTTGTTTTTCACATAATCTCCCAGTGTATGTTCTTAATATATTCAAGACAGTCTTTCCTTCAAGTGCCTCACACTCAATTCAAGAAAAATTTCATTTTGAGGAAAACACAAGCATTCAAATCTAAAATGTATTAAAACTAGTGTTTTGTTGAGAGGGAGAAATGAAGTGGCAATGAGTGTGCAAAACTGGTGACAGGGAAGACACCCAAGAAAGAGGTTTCTGACTCAGAAAATAGTGTTACCTGCTTTTTCATCAATTAAATAGGTTCAAAGTTCTGAAGTAAGCCTGAGGTACCAAAGCAGGTTTATAAGTAGTTTGAATGATACAATACAAAGTGGCAGTAAAAAAAACCTACTGTGGTAACCAGAAAAGAAGAGCTACTATTAACTCCTAAGAGAATTATGAACAAAAGTAATTGTTTCATCACCATTTTGCCATTTTCCTCATACAGAAATAAAGTGGGTGAGAGAACACAGAAAAAAACAATATTCACATTTTCATAAAATAAGATTGTATTTTAAATTGCATTTTCCTTCTCAGAACCTCTGCATATTTTGTTTAAGGAGTGGAAAGAGATCCAGACAATGGAAACACATCTGGAGTTTACACTGTAAAAACAACATATTTTCTTGAAAATACATTTATATAAAAACTCTAAAGCTAGCATTCAGACTCAGATATACCAAAGTTATATAAAATAGGACAGCATTTTTGCTTCAAGTATTTCAACTGATCATTTTGTCTTTATCAGCTCACAAATGCTGGATCAAGTTAATGGTGTTCTTTTAAGGTCACAAGAGAAATCCAACCAGCTGTCTGTGTTCTACGTAATGGTTGAATCAGCATTATCAGATTATAGTAAAAATAGTGGCCCAGACCTGAGCACAGAACAAGAATAAAATCTGTTTCTTATCGTAGTTCTTTGTAAACCATTTGTTGACTTTTGTCTGACGAGTTACCTTCAAAGCATGAAAGAGTTAAACTATGAATACTACAGGACTGTAAATTTTTTTTGAATCTCCAAAAGCATAAACATTTATATTGAAAGCTTTTTGTAATGCAGTAAAGATGTTCTAAAGAGTCACTGCTAACAAAGACAACACACTGCCACTAATGACTTTAACACTATCGAGTGTTATGTATTATCATCACCAAGGAGAGTGTCTTCTTATTTGCTAGGGGGTAGACTGCATCACTTCACTCAGAAAGCACTCAACAAAAACATCCTGGGTTCTCCCAGAAAAATTAGGTGTACACTTTAATTTAGGGTGTTCATATCAGGTGTGTGATAACTTCATATATGTGATAAATTCATATCAGGAGTGTGATAACTGAGGTTAGCATGTCATTGCTCACTTCAAACCAGTTAATTGACAGTTGTACCAGGAAAATAATAGGAGCTGGCCAAAAACATGAGCTGAAGATGTGTCCTCCTGACAGAGGGAACAAGAGCAAGCCTGCACTTTGCCATGTCATGTTACATCTAAGCTCCCTGGAGGTGAAATTTAAATTAGGATGGTGTGTGCAAGAATGCATGACACTCCTGACTACTCACAAAGTGTATCCTACAGGATCACACAAACTTAAAACAGTCACAGTGGTAGGCCATGTGTTTGCCTTATTCTAAGAAACAAAACAAAACAAAAAGCAGCTAAATCTTGGGCATCAAGGAGAATGTGGACCCACAGATTTTAATATCTGTGGGTTACTAGAACTGGTGGATACAATTGTTGGTACTTTTAGCAATAGATTTTCGAAAGTTTCTGGAGAGGGTAGTTTTGTGTAGGAAAGGAAGTTAGTAAGTAAACGAGTTGCAGTAATTTAAATGGACTTGATGTTTTACACTATTTTCACTACTCCTGTAATTTTTCTTTCTCATTTCTTTCACTTCATATCCACTTCCATGTCCATGATAAATGCTACAAAATGTTCATAATCTGTGAATAGTCCACTAAAACCAGAATAAAATAACAATGGGGTAATTATTTTTTTCATACTGAACTTCAGATCAACAGTTTCTTTTTGGAAAAAAATCCATGTAAAAATTCACAAACGAAACCATTTGCAAAGCAAATTAAAAACTATGATGTACCTACAATACTGGGGGCAAGCTAAGATGCCTCATGAAACATTGATGATTTCTGCAGTGTCCCCTAGAGATAACATACATCAAAATAGCCCTTTCAGATAGGAGGCAAGTTTCACTGCATCCCTGAATGCTGGTAACATGTACAGAGAGAGAGATAACTAATATTAAGAATTTACTTTTATCCCTGAAGCTAGAAAGCACTTTTAGCTGATACAACATTTATAAAATAATACCTATTTAAAACAATTGCATATAATTTAACATATTCTAAATTCTGCTTTTGATTGGTAACTGCTACATCAAAATATATAGTCCGGGTTTTTGTTTGTGTGGGCATTCAAAATATAAATAATGTCTTTGTTTACCTGAAATAACCTTTTTTTTTTATTCTGACTGGGAGAAAATATATAATTGTTTGATTAATTAATTAATAGCTATTTACGCTCAGGACATAGAATATTGTGCACAGACAAGGGTTTTACTGCTGTTAGGATGGGTATGTTTTTATTTTGTATTGATTCTGACATTCTGAAAATTGAACTTGTACCAAAAACCCAGAAGGCTATCCAAAGAGTAGCAATTTCTCGTTATATTTTGAGGCTAAAAGCAGGCTCATATTGCCCCTCTAATGTCAATTTTTGCATTCACAGAGTATAATACTATTTAAATAATTTATAGTGTCTGTTAGAAACAGGTATATTGTCTGAAGCTTCTCTAATTTTAGACAATTTACATAATTCAACATGAAGACAGATAGCAACATAAGACAATTTAATACTCAGCCTGTGGGAAGACAGTATGATAGCTGTGATGTTACAAAGAGCAGGTTTCCTATTGCTTTTACCTCAAGTCAGTAATTTATAGGGTGGTGAGAAACATTAACTTCATAAAACTGTAGTGCTTAGGAAAAAGGATAGTGACCAAAACCAGAGAAGTGTGATATGCCTCTGCGCAAATCCATGGGACAGAAATGTTTTGATGCTGCATGTAATTCTGGACCTGTGTGCAAAAAGACTAAGCTAGCAGGAGCAAAACAGATGATCAGGAGTACAGAGTATCTGACTATGGAGTGACTAGACAAACAAGGTCTCTTTAGTCTGGGAAAAAGTGGAGAAGGTTTTGCTAGGAGGGACCTGCAAAGTTTCGTGACACTTGGAGAAATGAAAGAACAGCCTTTGCCTAATTTTTGAGATCCCAAAGACTGGCAAAGCAAATGACACAACCAAGGTAGTGCATGTGCCCCCTGATTTGCCTCTCAAATGGGCATTCATGACATCAACCAAGCTTTGGAAATCCTTGTCATTGGGCCCTGTGACTTACAGGCATCCACAAAGCAACTGGACTACTTGATAGGAGAGTAAAAACCACCAGGCTATAAAATAATGGACAGACGTTCCCAAGATACAGGTTACTGAAAATTGAGACCTTGTTTTGGAGGAGGTGTACTTACTGTAATGCTACACCATGGTGCCCTCCATGTCCTGGGGGGACTTCAGGCTTCTGCTCCCAAATCCTGGCTTGGCAGACTTGTCTCACCTAGGTAAACAATTCACATAATTTTACGTAATGAACTAGCAGTCATCTGCTGCATAGTTCTAAGTACTGAGGCTGTTTAGCAGGTATTATACAACTCTATTTACCTAACAGATACATTAGTAACAATAACGAAGAGCACCACTGAACCTAGACAGGAGGGGTTATCAAAAATGTATTTTATACATTTTAATACATTTAATAATTTTTAAGGAATTCCTTTAAAAGAAACAGTGCACAGCTTAAGAAGATCCACCAGGAAGGAGAAAAATAGAGGAAAGGAGAAAAGGAGGAAGGGAAGTGGGAGGAGGGGGCAGAGGGTGTGTGTGAAGAGAGAGGACAGCTATAGAAACTGCTAGGTAAACTGAAAACAAAGCAAAAATACAGAATATTTTATGAAATACATAAACCACAGGTGAGGTCTCCTGTTCAAACCCACCAAATTTTTGAGCCCTACCCAAACTCTTGTTTTCTTGGTATTTGTTGGGTTGAACACTACAGTTTATCAAAATTATGAAGTACATACTCCCCTAAATGCAAATATTTAATCTACAAGAACAAAAATAACTAAAGTTGTGCCCACAATTAAAAAATAAAACTCTTTCTTGTGCACAACTTATTAACTGAACTGTTCAAACCAAGGAAAGAAACAGTAAATAACTGTTTTCCCACTTTCCAAAACCAACCTCAATATTGCAGAATTCCATATGTTGAAGACACCAGTAAAAACAACTTTCTTAGCCAATTTCAGTCAAATTCCCAAGACATCTCATTTTTCTTTCTTTCTCCAAGACATTCATTTTGGAATCTGTCAATGACAGATGCTGTAACCATCCTTCAGACCTAGTTAAGCACTGTTAGTTATATGGATTTAATATATAACCTATTCAAAAGCGATGTGTTGAAAACATTCTTCCAAATCATTGGCTGCTAATGAAATATCAGCTCTTCCCCATTAAATTATATTATATTATGGTGCTGCTTCACCTCTTCACAATGTAATTCTCTGCTGAGAGATCAAGGATGCTGCCAGTCCCATGCCCTTTAATCAAATCTGAATGCTCAAATGTTTTATCTAGCTTCTACTTGCTAGTCTGGCCTTGCACACAGTCCTGTTTAACTCCAGTGTGGTTTCCATAAAGTCTGACAGGATGTCTTGGCATGATTACAGTTCCTATATGTGCTGAAGGTATTACTCTGGTATTAGAAAATGTGTTGTCGACCAGGAATTAACAAACCAGCTAAGATAAAATAACTGTAATCCTCCACGTTCATTAAAACTGGATTCAAACTGTGATTATCAAAGAGAAGGAAATACAGGTTTGCAGTTAATGCCACAGCTATATGATGAAGGCTTCAATTCCTGGTACTCTGAAAGATTTCTTGCTTCATCTGGAGCTGTGCCTCTTGGAGCCATGAGATTGTAAGCACTTGTTAAAGCATCTGGTCACGTTTGCAGATGCTTCAAAAGGTTCTTGCATATTACTATCTTTCAATATTTTAAAAACATGAAAACTAGCATTTTTTTAAAACTCCAACACATATCTACACCTCCAGAAGACTATATACATTGGAATCATTGAAAGCTGTATGTCTTCACCACTCTTCAGCTGTAAATTTGGGATATCTTTGCTAAATACATTTCACTGCAGTGTTTAGAAAATAATTTTACATAATGATCAGGGTCACTCATTGTTTTATGATCCTAAGATATGACTGCTCCACACACCCATCCTTTAGCAAAAGTAACTTCCTTTGTTTAGGAAAAAAAAGGTTACAAAAAAATCTGAGTACAAAGTAGTTAGCTACGGAGGTAGATCTTAAAGAGTAATGAATGAAACAAGGAGAAAGAATTATAGTATCACCTCTTAAGAGGTCAAAAGAGACATCAAAAGCACCTTCACTGATGAAGTGGATTGACTGAAAAAGCAGAAAGGCCAGCAGAGGTCCAAAGGCACTTTCAGTATTGGACCTGTATCTAGAGCTGTGAAAGAAATTAAGAAAGAACAAGAACAAGGAAATAATGGATATTGAATGAAAGCAAAATGAGAAATATCTTTACTGGATTTTGTTTTCAAAGTATTAAAGTGGAAACCTCATTATTTTTTTGTTTTAGGCAACTAGATACAGTTATGTTGTATACCCAAATTGTTGTGAAAACAAAAGGTAGCCTCTTTCTTTCTTAACACTTGTTAAAAGAAGTAGCACTAGAATTATCAGTCTAATGAATAGTACTTAGTTACTTCAATATAACTCAATAAAATCCTTTTTTAAAAAAAGATTTTTTATAATTTTATTACATAATTTCATTACATCTATCACATGAAACACTCAAAAATTCTAATTTAAGAATTAGATCTATTTAAGAAAAATCAGCAGAGTTCCAAAAAAGCTTTTTCCAAGTGCAGCCTGCAGTTCTGTAGTAAAAGCAACTCAATCAGTTCTATTCTATTTTATACCCAAGGCACAGCGTTCAAAAGAAAATTCAACTTTTATTTCCGCACTACAAGTCTAATGTGCTTGTTTCAGGTGAGGTAGAGTTAATTTTCCTCACAGAGGTCTGTATGGGGTTGTATTTTGGATTTGTGCTGAACACAGGGTTGATAACACAGAGATGTTTTTGTTATTGCTGAGCTGGGCTTACACAGAGCTTACACAGCCTTTTCTGCTGTTTGTACTTCCACACTGGTGAGGAAGTTGGGAGTGCATGAGAGGCTGGGAGGAGACACAGCTGGGACAGGTGACCCCACCTGACCAAAGGGATATTCCAGACCACGTGACAGCATGCTCAGTACAGAAAGCTGAGGAGAAGATGGAGAAAGGGGGGAATGTTTGGAGTCATGACATTTGTCTGTCCAAGTAAGCGCTACATGTAATGGGGCCCTGCTCTCCTGGAGATGGCTGAACACCTGCCTGCCCATGGGGAGCAGTGAATTCATTCCTTGTTTTGTTTTGCTTGTGTACATGGATTTTGTTTTCCCTTTTAAACTGTCTATATCTCATCTCAGGAGTTTTCCTGCTTTCAGCCTTCACATTCTCTCCCTAGCCACAATGGCAGGAGAGTGAGTGAGGGGCTGCCTGGGACTCGGCTGCTGGCTGGGGTGAAACCACGACATATGGTCTCCACTGAAAGTTCTCTTATCTCAGTGGTCACAGTCCAATTAGCAGAAAATGACACCTGGATGTAGACATTAGTTTGTAACAATTCTAGACCCCATTATAAAACCCCATTATAAAAGTTATATCCAGGAAATATCCTAAAACTCCAGCTCTTTTTGGAAGATCTTCTTTCTCAAAAGGAGGAAGATCCATTGTGTTCAGATGCAGAACCTTCGTGGAGCACTGAAAAACATCTAAAGACACTAAAGCCACTGAAGTGCTAACTGAAAACTGTTGAATGTGAGGTGTGCTGGATAACTTTTCCACAACATAAAGAAAATGGGTATTTTTGGCAGAACTTTGTCTCATAGGTTTACTGCTGCTTTTCCTAATAAAACAAAAAGCAAACACCACTCTGATTTTTCCCTTATAAGGTCTGATTGTAATTTCACAGTGAGATAAGTGCCCTCACATTGAGAGAGGCAGACAGAGGCAGGACAGGCTGCCCAGGGTGGCCATGGAGCCGCCCTCTCCAGAGACCTTCAAAACCCAACTGGATGCATTCTTGTGTAACCTGCTGGTGACCCTGCCCTGGCAAGGGGGTTGGACTGGATGATCTCCAGAGATTTCTTCTGACCCTATGTATTGTTTTGGCATGGCCTGTTTTTTGGTAGCAGGGGGGCCATAAAGATGGCTCCCGTGAGAAGCTGCTGGAAGCTTCCCCCATGTCTGGCAGAGCCAATGGCTGATGGCTCTGAAGATGGACACGTTGCTGGCCGAAACAGCCAATGAGAGAGGCTGGTAATGCCTCAGTGATGACCTATTTAAGAACAAAATCAAAACAAAGTCATGGGTTTTGCTTCCAGCCAGAGAAAAGGAGGAGGTAAGAAAATGTGAATGAAACCACATGGAGACACCAAGGTCAGTGCAGAAGGAGGTGCAGGAGGTGCTCCAGGTGCCAGAGCCAAGATTCCTCTGCAGGCCATGGTGAGGCCATGGTGAGATCACGATGAAGCAGCTGTGCCCCTGCAGCCCATGGAGATCCACAGGGGATGCAGAGATCCGTGGGAAAGATGCCCACACTGGAGCAGCTGGATGCCTGAAGGAGGCTGTGATCCAGTGGGAGACCCAGTGAAGCAGAGGGCCCTTGTTCCAGGCTGGAGCAGCCTGTCCTTGGAGGACTGTACCCTGTGGAAACAGTGACCCATGCCACTGCAGTTCTGAGAGGACTGTCTGTCCGTGGCAGGGTCTCATGTTTGCAGCAGGTGCGGGTTGGCTGCTGCTTTTTGAGAGTGGACCCACGCCAGAGAAGTTCATGGAGAACTGTCTCCTGTGGAAGGGACCCCACAGTCTCACAGGGGAAGGACTCCTCTCCTGGAGCAGCAGAAGAAAATCTCCGTGATGAGATGACCAAAACCCCCATGCCCTGTCTCCTCTGCTCTTGGTGGGAAGGAAGGAGGGCCTAGGAGGAAAAAGGTATTTTAAGGGCTTATTTTACTTCTCATTATCATCCTCTGATTCTGTTACTCATAAATTCACTTTGCAACTTCAGTTGAGCCTGTTTTGTCCTTGAAGTATTCTCTCCTGGTCCTTATCTCAGCTAAGGAATGCTTCATTTCCCTTTTTTTCAAACATTAAAAATTAGCATATAAATATTCAAAGAAGGCATGGCAGATGGTTTTATCCACTGACAAGCCGTTTCTAAATTTTGCACTGGAGAGCTGAACTCTGTATTACTTTAATGACTGGTTTGATAGTATGTAATATTAAATTTTCATACTTTCAAAAAATGTCTCTGTCTATAATCAAGCACAAGCCTATATTTGCTTTTTATTTAAAGAGGTAAGATCATATGTCTTAGTAAACCAAATTTATTGTTTTAATTTTTTAACTGTATGAGAGTATCTGTCTCACAGTACCTTGCAGACTATGAATATTCAAGAGATCTTCTCCTAAGCAATTTCAATTAATCTGTCTCTCATGTCATAATCAGAGAAACAGTTTGCATTTTTTACAGGAAATGGACAGGTTCCCAGATATACAATGCCTGCCAGAATTTATACTTCCCACCGTTCGGAGAAGAAACTGTGCAGGATTTACTACCAATGTTACAATCAGGTTGCAATAAATGTTACTTTGAATTAGATATGCTTTAATTTACCATGACTTTTGCATCTCTAAGCATGCTGTTGGAGTTCTGCTGTTAATATTAACTGAAGCACATGGTTCTTTTGTTACTTATTAATGGCCCTATTCAACAGAAATTGAATTTCCACAGCTGCCGTGCACAGCAAGCTCCTCAGGCTGGGTACCCAAAGTGTCTAATCCTGGTACAATAGATAGATTGTCCTTGGTAGAGGGTTAGAGGGCTGTCTTCAGGGCTGCCATACCATCTCAGATGGCCTTCCACAGCCTTCTTATCTAAATCATTTAGATCCAAGGAAAAGAACCATGGATGGAACTGTTTCTGGAAGTGCTGGCACACCTGTCCATCTTAAAAGGCATCCTCTGAATATTACAGGGCTTTCCAAGTATTTCAGGTCACAAGTGTGATACCAACCTGGAATGAAAATATTAAACTGTATGAAATTTGATGAAAGCATGCTTTTTATTGAGTGGCTGACAGGTAATAGGCAAGCATTGCAAATTCAATGCTTTCACTCTTCCATTTTATCAAAGGCTATTAAAAGTTGATCTTTACTGTTTCCGCAATATGGTACAAGGCTCCTACTTAACTGAAAATTCTCTGAAAGTCAGAAAAAAAGCTGAAGACCTTCTCACAGATGATTCCTTAAATTTTAGCTTTCATGTTTTCCAGATTCTGTGCTGCCTAGGAGTGTAGCTCCAAGCCTCATATTAGGTGTTAGTAAGCTCTCTTCACAGAGTAGGTAGACAAAACAAATCCCTTTCCAGATGAAGACCAAGGACAACGGTTACAACTTTCAGGCCCAAAAGCATGAACAAAGGTGGACTGAAGGGAGACACAAGAAGGATGGGACTTCATAATCTGAAGCTGTAACTGGACAATTAACCCCAGTACGCAAATGGACCAAACCTTATAAAAGTGTAAGGCCTTGTGACCAGCTGTCCATTTTGTGACCATTTTGGGTCCATCTTAGGTGTAGCCCTGGCCAGACTCTAGTACTACCCAAGGTGTATCCTTAAAGGCCTCTTAATAAACACTTACTTTATTCTCTATCTCTGTCTAATCTCTGTTCCAGGTTAGCCTTCCCAGCGAATCACAAATACTTCACTTTCACAGCCATTTGACCATTTCATGTTTCATAGTTTATCTGAGGACATGGTACTTGTTTCTGCATGACAGCATTTCTAACAATGCAAAACATTTCTGCTTAATATAGGAGCTTAAGATAAATTCATTTGTGGTATTTGTTTCTCATGTAACCTGATCTTGACTAAAATTATCTGAACCTCAAAGAAAGCATTTTGATATAGCACTTGTCAAAGCATATCTATAGATGTAGCTCTTCATATCTTTTACTTTGTCAATCAAG
This sequence comes from Cisticola juncidis, assembly GCA_013400215.1. Classification (NCBI taxonomy): domain Eukaryota; kingdom Metazoa; phylum Chordata; class Aves; order Passeriformes; family Cisticolidae; genus Cisticola; species Cisticola juncidis. The sequence continues at coordinate 373,879 of VXBR01001567.1, read as the reverse complement.
TGGGCTTATGCTGGGTTTAGAGAAAGACATTAAATACCAGCTGAGCATCATAATTTATGGAGATGGAATACTGTGACAAAAGCAGCACCACCAAGAAAGCCTTTACAGCCTCCCCAACCTGTTTCCTGCCTGAAAATATGTCTTGAGCTATCATAAAACCATTAAATCATAGAACAGTTTGGGTTGGAAGGGACTTTAAATACCATCTTGTTCCAGCCTCCCTGCAATGTGCAAGAACACCTTCCACCAGACCAAGTTTCTCACAAGCCCATCCAATCTGGCCTTAAACAGCTCCAGGTATGGGACACCCACAGCTTTTCTGAGCCTCTTCCAGTGCCTCACCACTCTCTCAGCTGAGGAATACTGAACCATGAATCTGAAGCATGTAGCTCACTTTGCAAGCTGCAAATTGAGATGACGTTTGAGACACCCTGGGTAGGAGCCTGAACAAAAGGCCATGAACTGCCAACCCCATGGATAAAAGGGGGAACGAAGACAAGTGGTTCCAGCCAGGTGAATGGACATTGAGAGACACAGCAGGAGCAGCAGGAGTCAAGAGAATGAGCAAGACTTGGGTGGGGATAGACTGGGAGAGTTTAAAAGCCTGGAGGTTGCTTTGTTGGGGGTTCCTCCTCAGGGACACCAGCTCAGGCTATTTCTGTGTTACTGTGCTGTGAACAAACTTCTCTGTGGAATGAGACTTTGCTAGGTGAGACTTTGCTACGAGGAAATCTCGACTGAATGTGTGGGGGTGTGGGGAGCAAAGCAGGGTCCTGTCAGGTCACTGGAGCCGCTCAGTGTGAAGGGGCTTTGGTTCCATCAATGAAAGACTCTGGCCTTGAGAGTGTGATTGCCGAGAGAGGCTCACGAATGGTCAGACTAGGAAATTTCCTTAACATTGACAGTATGATGTCTAATCTAATCATACTGTCTTTTAGTTATCTCCTTGTTCTGTAGCTACACACCCTTGTAAAAAGCCCCTCCCCAACTTTTCTTGTAGGTTCCTATCAGGAACTGGGAGGCTGCAGTTAGGTACTTCAAAGCCTTCTCTTTTCCAAGCTGCCCAACCTCAACTAAGATTTTTGTAGTGGAGATGTGCTCCGTGCCTCTCATGAACTTGGTAGCTTTCCTCTGGACTTGTTCCAGCAGGCTGATGCCCTCCTTGTGCTGGTCCTTACCTATCCATGTCCCTCAGGACTGTGAACTCCACCAGTGCAGGGTCACTGCAGCCCAGGCTGCCTCCCATCTTGACAGCCCCAGTTAACTCGCCTGTGTTGGTGACCAACAGACCCAGTAACGCAACATCTCCACTACAGCTGGTGTATTAGCCCTACCCGCAGGTCAGGAGGTCATTTTCCATGCATTCCAAGAGTTTCCTGGACTGACTAGAGTTTGCTCTTCTCCTTTTCCAGCTGACACTGAGGTGGCTGAAGTCAACCAGGAGGAAGAGCCTGCAAGTGTGATCCTTCCTGTAGCTGGAATAAGAAGGTCTCATCAATAGACTACCCTTGGTCAGGGACCAGTACTGACACCATCCACAAGGTTCCCTTTGTTGTCTCAGTCTCTGTTTCTTACACAAAGAAACTTATTGTTTCTGCTTATTGTTCTTCTTCAGTTCACAGATTGTTTTTCAGAGATGGCTCATCACACTCAATCCACCTCTTAATGTAGAGGGCAACCCCTCCATCTGTCCTTTTTCCCCTGTCCCTCCGAAACAACCTCTAGCCATCAACAGCTGCACTCCAGTCAGGGAATTCACCCCACCAGGCTTAGGTAATGGCAGCTAGGATATAGCTTTCCAGCCATGTGGTGGCTTCCAGCTCCTCCTATTTGTTGCCAACGCTGCATGCACTGCTGTAGAGCCACTTCAGCTGGGCAACTGGCCGTGTTGTGTTCCCACATGTACACCATTTACTTCCTGGCAGATCGTTCTCTGGTGTTTCCCTGCTGGCTCCTCTTACCTCAGGAGTCCCTGGCTCATCTCCATAAGACTGAAAGATGTCTCAGTGTGGACAGCACTCTGTGACTTCTGAGTCAGCAGCAGAGAGCCCTCACTTGCACCCTGTCCCTCCAGCCTTTGCCTCTCATCCTACAGCTGGCCAGGGATAGGTCTGATGTTGTACCTCTGTCCCAACACATTTAGCTCTGCAAGTGAGACACTAGTTTTCCAAGCAAAAAAGCTCCTCCTTCACTGAGAAACATCCAATGCCAGCATGCCTGATGCTGCATAAGCCTTTCCACTATCACAGAACCCAACACTTTTGCAGTGACATCAGCCATGGAGCCATATATTAACGGACTCAATCGGTCTGTTTCTTCCAATGTTGCTGCCTACTACTGGAAGAGTAGAGGAGAATATAACTTGTGCCCCAGATGCCCTTACCCACTGGCCCAAGACCCACAAGGCATTTTTGGTCACCCTCAAACTACATGCTGCCACTTCATCACCCCCTCCATGGAAGATCAGTAACAGGTAGTAAGTAGCCCAAGACCCAGCAATTTTCAGCGTATTGTCTGCAGGTGTTTTACAGACTCCACCTACCTTAAGGAGGGAGAATCTGCAGTACAAATGTTTTATTTCCATGCTAATTAGCAGAGAAAATCCCCCCCCCTTTTTTTTTCTTTTTTTTTTCCCTCAAAATACCAAGATCTCAGTATCATCAGGATTGCATGCAGGGTTCCTATTTATCTCTGAGATAGAAATTGACTGGAATTATACCATTTTTTGCCTGCTGCAACTTTGATTTTCTCATTTTTCCAGATATACACAGCATTCCAATAGCTTTGTAAATTCATGCCAAGAATGTATGTTCAGATAATCACAGCATTAAAATTAATAGCTATAGATTAAAATCTTAAAGTTTAAAATGCAATAAAACAAACTAAATACAAGTTAAATACACCAGAGACTGCAATTCTTAGCCACCATGAAAATTCATTATATTTAGTGAGATTGCTCATGAGCTCCAGGACTGATTTTCAGTATTTCCAGAATCTGTAGCAATGTTAGTCTGCAGATCACAGAAAGCACAACTTCACAGTCTTTGTAATTAACACGAATTAAAGGTTAGCAGCAGTGGATATACTTTTTAAAAAATTCGAGTATAGAAAAAAATCAATATAACTTAACAGAAAATTGCTGCTAAGCTTCATGTTAATTCAATATGCAGGTGGGGTTTTTTTAAGTTTTGTTTTGATTTCCTTGGGTAACCCCTACATGTCAGGATTAGAGACTTTCATACCAAGTAAAGTATAATTAAGACTAAATTCAGCTGTAGGAAAACAAAGTCTGGACTGTTTAACATTAAGTTTCAGACAGGGAGTCCTTAGTGAGCATCAGAAAACATATCTGCCTTTGCCATTTTCTTTACATTTTCTGCTGTAGCATCTGGCCCAATAAAGTCTCAATTGCATATGTACAGAAGGACATTACTATTGTTATTGTAATAATTGTTAATGCTTTTTTGTTTCCCACTCTCAGAAGGGTTTACACTGTTCAGATGGGGTTTTATAATTAAAGAATCAAAAAATATTTCAGATAGAATACTGGATTATAGAATCACAAAATATCTCACACTGGAAGAGATTCATAGGGATCAGCAAGTCCAGCTCCCCACTCTTCACAGGACTACTTAAAATTAAACCATAAGGATCATCCAGATGCTCCTTCAACTCTGTCAGACCTCTGAGCACTTCCCTGGTAGACTGCTCTAGTGACTAACCACCTTTTAGGTTCAGACCCCTTCTCTCTACAAGATCCCCTCTATCATCAAGGAAGTCCACAGCTCCTCCAAATTCAGAATCATCATCAAACTAACTTATTGTACATTTGAATCCTGCACCCAGATAATTTATATTAAAAACTAATGAGCACTGGTCCTAAAATTGAACCCTGTGGAACTATGATCAACTATTTCTCGATTTTTGTTTGCTTCACCTCTACTTAGGTTACTTTCTTGCTTTGTAGATTTAAAAAAAAAATCTTTAAACACTTGTGAAACAATTATTTTTAATTAAAGGCAAACTCACAAAAGATTATTCTAGTTAAACAGAATTATTTTTATTAGGCTAAAATTTCAAGAAAGATCAATTAAATTCTCAGAAGTAGTCACTATTCAACCCAAAATCCAGTTCAAATTAGCAGCCGCTTGCACTACATGGAAGGTATACAGACAAATAGTTTTGAAGAAAATTAAAAAAAAAAAAAAAAACCAAAAAAAAACAAACCACCAACCCAAAA
>VXBR01001567.1:291323-369590 GCA_013400215.1 Cisticola juncidis | reverse complement strand
AAAAAAAAAAAAAAAAAAGACACTAGTGAAGAAGTTTTCACTTAATCTTCTGTGGATCAAATATACCAGACAATGCATCTATCAAAATGAACAGAAAGATCACCAGAAATGCAAAATCTATAACATCATGCAAGCCTTATACTCTAGTGTTTCAATGGCATTACCACTGGAAAGGTTTGGTTGCTGATTTCTACCATGACCTTTTTTCCATCTTGCAGTCTGGGCTCATTAGCACTCTCCATGGAAGGGAGAACAATCCATCCTTTTCCTTTTAGCAAGCACCCTTCTAATTATATCAGTAATTGGCTGATAAACATTTACACAACTTTCAGTTATTGCTCTCAGGTCACATTTGCTCACGCATTGTCCTTTTCTGGATTCACCTCAGTTTATCTATGATTCTCCTTACATACCTGTCTTGGTTTGAGAAGACAGTTATCTGTCAGGGAAAACCAGAGTTTCCCTTGGAATGGAGAATGTAAAACCCCCTCCCTCCAAATTATTATAATTATGCAGTTACAGGTTTTCAGGCAAAGTTTTGGGAAATGGAATAACAATTCTTTACTAAGAATATTAAAAATACAAATGTAGTAGTACAAAACCAACCAAACAAACAAGAAAACAAACAAAAAAAACCCTAAAAACCCTGACAGAGTCAGAAATACAACCTGACACCCTGTTGGTCAAGATGTCGGAAGCAATTCAAATAAATCCTCCTGGAGTAACAGATGTGGTTCTATTGGAATAGAGATGATCCTATAAAAAGAAGGGTGATGGTGAGATGGGTCCACCGATGGTGAGATGAGTCCAATTTTCCTCCAGGAATACAGTGGAAAACCAGATATCTGGTGTTTCTGGATCCTCCCCACTGGGTGGTGCATCTCACAATGGCATGATGCAATGTGTCATGTCTTTGGTGAGCCTTAATGGCCCACTAACAGAAGATATTCCCTTCTGATGGTGGAGGGGGGTGAAAAAGAGAAGAAACACTGCCCCACCTGGTTTTAACAGCTGGTCTATTATCAGAAGGCATCCACCCTCCTCTCCCTGAAGTTACAAGAGATAAAGAAAAAAGAAACCCTTCCCCTACTGCTTTCTACAGATGAAATAGAATACACTTTTTTTTTTTAGTTACATAGCCCAAAGTAATGCCCAAACCCAGATGTTCCTTTGGTAAGAGATCACACATGTTACTCCAGAAGCAATATTGTCACCCAAATATGTCACCCATGTTTTTCTTGCATGAGATAATAACCAAATTTTCCTTAAAAGCACCTATCCTCTGTCAACATGTTAGCTTGTCCTCTCTTGAGTTTCATCTTAATTTTTCCCCAGATCATTCTATAATATTTTTTCTCCTGCATTTATTCATCTCCAAATGTAAATAATAGTTTTCAATTTCCATTAAAATCTGAAGAGCTTTATACCTTTTATGGAAGTAGGAAAGATACATAAATCCTTCCCAACAGATTCTATAAATGTTGCTACTCACCTCTGCAATATTTTCAATTGAGACAGTGTTTCAATTTTTAGCAATTTTTGGCTACTGTATTAACCAACATCAAAAGCTGGTGGCATTTATTATACCTTCCCTATCCACAAGTCTTTTCACCTATAAATTGTTTTGACTTATTTTGTTCTCAATAAATCCAGGCTAGTTATTACTCTGCTCCTTGTTATTTTTCAAAATCTCAAAGTTTTGGAACTAAACTAACTCATCAGTCCATGTTTCCCTTTTCTACATAAGGGAAAGGATCTCCCTTTTCTACATAAAAGTTAGTACCAGGCACTACATGTGATATTTTTCTAGCGCTCCTGTTGCACAGCAGCCCTCCACCATTTCTCAAAGCCAAATTCCAACCATTCCGAAACCGCTTAGACAACATCACTAAACATACTGTTATGAAGTTTATCTGACCAGATAGTTTGAAAACATCTAATTTATTGAAGTGATCTCTTACCTGTCTTTTCCAGAATTCAGCTTGAAACTTTTGTCATCAGTATTGTGTTACCCATCTTCTCTTGACTGATCTTTTTGTGAAGATTAAATGTAACAACTCGTGTATATCATGTGATGGTTGGAAAAGGTTTTCTTTTCCCATCAAATTCCTTTTGCCAGCAATGTATTTGCAAAACTTAAAATTAACTCATTTTAAAATGTCTTCTTTTTACCCTTGTCATTTTCTGCTACTTAACCTCACTTCATACCTTGACTTTCCAACTTTGGTCCTACATATTCACATTATACTCTGTTTCCATCAGACTGTCAACCAGGTAACCAAGTTTGCATGTTGTGTTTAGTCACTCCTTGAAGTCAGTAAAGCTGCCATGACTTGGGCTTATTTACTCTACCTAGCTGTCCTATTCTATCCAGTTTTCTTCCTGTGTAACCTTAAGTAAAAATTCCGAGAAGTAATTCAAATCTGTTTTCTGGAAGTCTACAATATTTTTTTGCTTTCTTCTTCCTCTTCTCTTCCCAAAGGTCACAAAATCTTATTTCAGTTTCAATCATTTTCAGTTCAAAACCTCAGTTTCATCCTTGATTTCCCTCTCAACTTGTTCTTTAGAAAAAGAAATCTTTCACCTGTCAGTTGTTGTATTCTGTTGGACAGTCTGGGTCTTCACTTGGATTTGTTACAATCTTCCACTGAACACTGTTTTCACCTGGTGCTTTCTACAGTTTTTGACATAAATTATCTCCCATACTTCTGCCATATAAGTCTACATTTTTTATCATAGACTTGGAACAAGTCTAACCTCACATGTACTCAAAACCTCAGGGAAAGCATATTGTCTTACTCATGTTCAAGATCACACTTTTTTTCTGACTGAGCAAAATATGCACAGGAATACTAGCATTCCAGTGAGGAGTAATGCCATGAAACCCATTATACTAATTAGGTGATATTTCTGACAGTGTATTAAGATTTGCAGCTTCTCCTGTTTATAACCCACGTTTTTTCACTCGTGTGCTGACAAGCAAGATTTTTTTACTTTTATTAGCTTTCTTGAATGAATACACCTAATTTTGCTATCTTACAGGGTTCTAGAGCAGCCAGAACCCTGATGCAATAGTTTGAACAGTCCTTTTCAGATGTTCTTTAGTCTTTTTTGTCCTTTTTTTCACTAGGGGCCCAGCTGTTCTCTTAAGGCCAGAAACCAAGTAATTAATTACTACACATTCATCAGTTTTTAGACAGGATGCTGAAGAACTCAAGTAGTAAGCAGGTGAGTACCTAAGTACTATTTTTCTGATGTGCAGACTACAAGGAAACACCACTGGATCAGGAACTGGCAGCTGTGCACCAGCAGAGCTGATAGCAGTGTTTGGGCCTGACAGCTACCCAGGTCCCAGTGACAGGAGGGGTAGGCACTCCAAAAACCAGCAGAGGGAAAGGAACCAACACACTCACATGAAAAGCAGTTGAGACTGCAGGAAACACGGATGAAAACATCAGGTACTGGATATGATTACCAAGGTCTCATACCAAATTAACTGATATCTCAAGGCATTTCAGAGTCCCTAAAACACAGGAAAAATGTCAACATCTGCACTCCTGAAGTGATTAAAGTATCTGATAAGGATGTCAGGGATGACAAGGAAAAATAAGAACAAGAAGGAAACTGCTTAAGAGAGCATTGGGTGCTGTAAAGTCTTCATGTCCTAACTGAAATTATAAAATCTCCACTTTTCTGGGAGTTTTAGAGGAGCACACAAGAATTGTTTACTATGGATGTTATTATAATGCACATTAAAGTAAAACCTAAACAAATCAATGCTTCCTGAAACCACTGAACATAAGTAACCTCTTAGCATATCCCTTTCTACCTTAACTTATGAAAACTACAGTTGTAGATTGGTACCTATGACTTGTGCAAGAAGTCTGTTTTTTCTGAATTCCTCTTTTAACCTGATTTACACATTGTGTTGGGCAAAAGATCATCTGAACAATGCAGGCTCGGTAGCTGAAGAATTTTAAACCCAAAAGGTTTGCTTTTTCTCATAAAATCCTTAAAGCCAGTACACTTTCAAGAACAAGCAGTAACAGATGTTACAGATGACAGAAAAGAAGTCTTTGTCCAAGGAAGCATAAGAATAGTTCTGTGACAAAATCCAGCTCATGTGTACCATCAAAACTAGGCAATTAAGTTTTAAGAGAGAAGATACTTTTCAGAAGTCTTATGAGCTGTTTTATGTATTGCTCTTTGTGCTTTGTTCCTTCTCCCCAGCCCAAGATTTTAGTCCTAGAATGCCCATGAAGAAAAAGAAAAGAAACCTATTTTGTTTTTTAAAAACACTGAATACCTTATTCTATATTTATGTGCTATTATTTATACTGCTAACTGGTTTCCCGGTTGATAGAATCAGGATGGTGACTAACTTAGAGCAGTAGCAATGGCAAGCTTGCATGGAAAAAAAAAAAGCAGTGGAGTTGACAGAATGTAAATGGGGATAGGAGGCATCTTCCTTAAAGGACCTAATGGCAATTAGTATCAGGTCAAACTGCCTTTGCTGAGGAACAGACATGTAAGCTTCATCTGGACCTTACACAATTAAAATAGTAAGCAAAACTGGTCTTAACTATGTTTTCAAAAAATACAGAACATCAGGCTCCCCAGCATAAGCTGACTGAATTGGTGTCAAACTCCAAGTACGGCAATTATCACATTAATTAAAAGATGTGATGGGCGGCACATACCCTAGAGAATTCTAGGGAGTGAAAAGATTAGGGATTGGCATTTCTCAGACACTGAAAATGAGTAAGAGACAATGTCTAACCTCTAAGGAACTTCCATGTTCTTTAAATGGGACAGTTGCAACCCTCTAGAAATGTAACTCAAAATTTCAAATGGGCTTAACATAAATTTTCAAAACCTGGGGTTCTTATACCTTTTATCTCAAAGGAATTATCTCGATAACTGCAACACATTTCATAAAATATCTCAGGTAAATAAAATTTCTTTGTTCTAAAAACAGATTTTAGAATATGCAGACACACCTACTACAGTCTCTAATTTGAATGACATATTTTATCATGTTGATGAGAAACAAATCAAGTCTGCAAGTTTCTTTTTCACTGCCAATTATTGTTGAGAGCCAAATCTTGTTCTACTTTTCTTAAACCAAAACTGCCCTTTAGTCTCCCAGTTTCTTAATTGTATGAGGGTTCAATGCAAACCACAGACTGAAAAAGAGAGGAAAACAATTCCCTAATTTGGGTGTTGCAACCCAAATTGGAGAATGTCCAATGACTTCTTTGTGACCTATAAGCAATTCCTAACTTGTTCTGATTATAAAAACAGGGGACAAAAATCTTGAAAAATGTAGGATTTGGGGATTTTTTTTTTTTAGGTGCTCATTTCTGTAGGCACAGCTTGACCGGAGTTACACCTCTGAGCCATAGGAAGAAGTACAAATTGAGGCCAAATGCTCACTGGACTCCTACCAGTGACATTGAGGAAGAAGTGGTGTGGAGTAGGTCTGTGAGGTTTTCATGGTCTCTGTGGATTGTCATCATCATGTTCAGCTCTTACCTGCCTGTGAGAGACAGCCAGGCAGCCCACTCTGGTCACCAGGCTGAGAAATGCCACCAGCTCATAACACAAGAGTACCAGACAGGAGAGTTTTCCAGTTCCAGCTGGACTGTCAATACAGAGCCATTTGCTCCGAAAAGAACAGGTAAATTCCACACATCTTCTAGATCACTGCATCAGCCTTTTTTGGGTTTTTGTTTTGACAACACAAGATGCTGCCCAACTAAGAATGGGTTTCTTTAGCATCACACAACAAATAGCAACCATGACTTTTCCATCAGCTTTGTGATAGTAAATTAAATTAATTCATATCATTGTCCAGAGTTTGAAATGCTGCCCTGTCAAATTATAACTCTTTATTTAAAAAACAATTTATGACATTTTAAAATCATTTTATGTCCCAGGGAAGATGGGATCTATTTTTATGTGCACTCTTTTATTCATTATAGCCAAACACACTTCAGAACTTGTTTAACTTTAAAAAAAACCAAAAAAAACAAATACAGATGATTTACCTCCACGAAGTTCAAACTGAGCAAGGTAAACCTTGATAAAATGTCAGTATGAATTCATTTATCAATGGGGAAAATATATATATAATATGGTAGAGCCTAGAGGATTAGGGAGAAGATGTTTTCTCCAATTGAGATTTTAAATCTATATCATTGGGTCTTCAGAAAAGGGAAATTACTTCTTTCTTCTTACTATATTACTTTGTATTTTCCTTCCAGGAAAAAAAAATAAATACAAGGCTTGCAACTTCCTTAGGGGGGGGAAAAAAAAAAAGAGGAAAGAATAGAAAAAAAAGTGCATTGTGATAGTAATCCTATTGAGAATTGCTGATTAACAGTTTTCTTTGAAATAGATTTTAATTTAGATATCTAGAGGAGATTTTGTGAAATCCACTTGAAGTCTGATATCCATACCTCAAAAAAGAAGCAATTTTGCTGGAACCTGAAATTGCAAAGATTTTTGTTTCCACCTATTAGACAACCATGCTATAATTTATCCTGTCATTCCAAATCTGTTTTAAAAAATGCGTTCTTCACATATAGCCCTCCTTGTTCTGTCAAAATTACCAGTGTGAAATTAGAAGGAAAAGTGTTGTCACAGTGACAATAGTTTGACATCATATTGTACAGTGGTCTGGAAAAGTGAGTCACCCTGAAGGAGCAACATGATTGTAATGGAATATCTTGTCATGTTTGCACACCTGCATTGCCTATCCAGCACCAGCATTTAAACAAACCACTTTACAACACATTGTCACATTACATGGCAATGGCATCTTGCTTTCTAAAGAACTTCCTCACCAAGAGCATAACAGAGGGGCAATAACACTCAAGTCACAACCCTCCTGATGACGGGTAATTGAAGCAGTTCACACACACTTGAGCCCTCAATTCTGGGCACAGTTGTAAGTTGTGTTCTCTCAAGCATCTCATCTGATATCAGGTTTCCCAGATCTCAGTCCTCCTTCTCTAGGTTGGGCTGCCAATAGACCCTTGAAATGTGCAGACAGACATGGCAGTGAAGAGATTCCCTTTCTGAAAGAAGGAAACCTGGCAAAGGATGCTGTGGTTCCAGGCAAACAGAAACCTGCAGAGATATGGCTAAGCTCAGTGGCACCTGGTAGAATGTGCAAAACCAAGACAATCTCACCAGCACCCATCGGAAAAGTCCTGCTTGAGTAGAGCAAAGCAAGGGAACCACTGAGAGAGGACTTCACCACTACTGCAGTGTGCCTGACAGTTTGCTTACCAACCTTGACTTATAGTTTTCACCCTGGGTGATAAATGTGACGTTCAAGGTACAGACACATCCATCACTGGTGGCACCCCAAACTACCAGTGAGGGACCAATGGCAATATGGCTGATAACCAGCCTTTGCTCCCTTGCTGCCTTCCACAGAAGGAGAAGGAGGAAAATAGTGTGGAACACGGATACTTAATTTTATAGCGCGACTTAAGGCCCAGATTCATTCTCTCTGTCCAAGGGCTTAATGAAGCCACTAAATCACCCTAGCTTTCCTCTGGAGTCAGTATAGGAAAACAATGGGTAGAATTACCAGTATATTAAAGGCATACCCAAGGGCAACAAGACACCTACTGTCAGTGTCTTGGAGAAGCACAAACGAGTGGGGCAAAACCCCTTGCTACTGACTTCAAGAACATAATACTTTCTGTTCAGTTTACTTTTCAGTAAATTCTGAATTTAAGCATATTCCTCAGGACTTCTTCAACTCAGAAACAGCTAAAAAGACATGAAACTCTTTACTAATATTATTAGTACTTCAGCTATATTTATAACATGGATATAGATTAAAGTTACTGGGAAGACAAAGGAACTGTTTTGTGCATTTGCAGGTAGAGTTCAATTAAGTGTGCCTCTATCAAATTGTGTTTCTTACTATAAAAACTTTAATTTTTAATCTCTGTGATTCCAATCAGACTTCATCTAATATCTGTTCTCCTATTTTAATAAATTAGATTTCCACTGTAATTATTACAATTTTTGAAGCAGGGTATTTGACCATAATCTTAACAATAGATTCATTATCATTTACACATTAAGCAGAACATATGAGTATTCTTTTGGAATCATGTGTGTTTGTTCTGTGTAATACATAAACAGATTAGACCAGTGAACTCAATGGAACATTCAATGTAAAATATGTCCTGACACTATGATTTCTATTCAAATAAATTTGGGGGGGAAAACCCTGTGTAAGCAGAATTACATTAGGATGTCATTTCAGGAGAAAAAAACAAACCTTACTAAAACTATAGAATACCACAACAGATACAGTCACCTGGCACCTAAAAATTAGGAAGAACTGTAATTGTATATCCTCAGTAACCATTCATACAAAAAAAGAAATCTCACAGTTACTTTCTGGGAACTGTGATTGGCAGTATTCTTGTGTAAAGTTAGTGTAACCTTGGAAATGTCTCAGAGTGTTAATTATTATAAAGAGCAATTGAAAAAAAAAAAAAAAAAGACAAAGAAGTGTAAGCATGTATCTTTTAAAAAAAAAAGGTGTTCTTGATCTTTTTACTCGAGCAGAATTTCACATGAACTTCCTTCCAGATTTTCTCTGTACTTGACAAAGTGGAAAATTATCCTTTTTGACCTCCATTGTAAGAACTTCTAAAGGAGATAAAAGAGTTTTAACAATATGGCTGCTCATTCTCCCAAACAAATTGCACCACTTCCTTCCACTGCTCCTGCTGCACCCCTGTGAGGAGGTGCAGGGGTTAGGCTCACGCAACATTGCCATCTGGTGATGAAGTGCTTTCATTACTTGGTGAGCATGTTAGACAGAGCTTTACAAAAAGAAAAACTAGACAAGATGGCTGCTTCACTCACCCATGACCGACCACCTTTGAGTTCTCAGTCGGGGAGATAAGGGATTACAGAAAAATGGGCAATGTCCCTTTAAAAGTGTCTTCTTATGTATGGTTCTTATCATCCACTGCAAGAAATTGCTCTGTGTTCTTCACTCTGTGAGAAGCTTGAAGCTGCATTGTGCATACAAGTAAACAGTGGGAAAAAGTTCTGCTGGTTTTAAACAAACATATTTTGCATTAGTGTTTTAGTGAAAAAGAGGAGAATGGAAAAGAGAAAGCACTATCTCTAGAATAAGAATTGCAGTTTAAAGAAAAATTAGGTAATTGTTATCACAGAAAAACAATTTCTAGGGACCTGAAAAGCAGGAAACCGCACGCTTTTTTTTTTTTTTTTTTTTTTTTAAATCCTAAAAGAATCAGTGTTGGTAAATTTCATAACTTGACATTATTAGGCCACTGTACAGAAAAATAAAAACAAGGCATTAATTTTTTTGCCTCTATATCAGTCACTAGAAATGAGTGTCAATAATGCATATCAACAGCTTGTCAAGCCTGCAGCATCACTTGTTACATCCACGGAACTGTACACAAAACTGATAACAAGTATGAAGATGCATGATACAGTAAAAAATCCCTTTTTAAAATAAGTGACAAAAATGGGTACAGTCACACAAAAAAGCATTTGAGTTGTAATTTCTGAGGTAAGATTAAGCTTTAGGTTCATGTCTACCAGTGTTCCAGTAAAGAGCAATTCCAGCTAATTTTGGTGGCAAGCCAGTATTCAGAAATAATCAGACTCATGCACAGGAAAATCCTCTTAAGGAAAGACATGGCTTTTCTACCAGTTATATGTTGTTTTCCTGGACAGACAACTAGTTAGGATACCAGCAGGGACCAGTTGTTCTCACCCTACACATTGAAAAGAGCAGGCGTGATTGTAGCGAAGGAGAGAGGAACAACTGTGGTCCGGGTGAGCTTAGGAGAGAAATTCTCAGGTTACTTTCAGCTGATCACAGCTGTGGAATACAGGAAAGAAAGAAAAAAAAAATTACCAAATTCTGGCTAAGGAACAAGAGTCATTCCTCAAGAAAGGAATCAGTTGAACCTACAGAACCTACTAATGATGAAACGGAGAGCTTCTTTTATGGTCTGGTACAAAAAAATCTATTTACACCAGACTATGTAAAAAATCCTGCCTGGTGTACCTGTAAAGAGTACCCTTATTTATTGTACATATTTAAAACCATATGAAAATGAATATACTGAAAAGCAAGTGAAGAGCCTTCCGTGTTACCCTTATGATGTAAAGATACCACACGAAATTCCTAGAAGCTTGATATCATAAGTTAGAACTGTGGGGAATTTAAGTCAAGCCACTGCAGGAACACCAGGTGCACTTGTTGCATTGCCATTTTACTGGTTTTTGAATTATAACAGCAGATTACAAAAGTAACTCAAAATAATAAAAATTTGGGTCCAGAGGCCACAGAATTGACACTGAGAAGTGAACTGCTGCTACATACCAGATTTGCCTGGAACACAAAATACTTCAGAGCCAACACGGTACAACTAGGGGGCAAAAATATTGCGAAAGGGAAGATCCTCAAAAGATTTCTAGTCTCTATGCTGTGGGATGCAATATGGGCTGCATTAAGGTAACACAGCAGCTTTCTTGTGAGCTGTTGGGCTATAAGGGTACCACCAAACCTAAAAGAAAATCATCTGTCTGCTACTCCTTTGCCTGTGATATCTATGGCAATACTGTGATGCTTTTTTCCCTCATTTTAGGGCCCAGGAAAAAGTGACAAGACTCACGTTTATTCTTTTCACTGCAACTACAGATCTTTGCTGATCTAGCTGCATTTTGACCCTCTATCCACAGAAGCTTTTGTGTATGTCCAGCACTGCTCCTGAAACAGAGTCACTTATGGCCAGTTACATAAGTAAATTAACTTCAGATGGACATATTTCTGCTTTCTGATGAGCAGATCTAAATAGGGGAAATAAGCCATCATGGGTATAATTCATTTGTATATACAATTATTCCATTTGTTCAGGCATTTTCTAAATCAGCAATTTGTGGACTCTATCAAAAAGCTGATTATGCTAAAAGCAAACTTTTTTGTTTGTGATGTTTGGAAGCAGTGTTACAGAGAGACTGGCATGGACACATGTCAGGCACAATACTTCTGTTCTTTCTTCTCCCCTTCATTCTCTCAGCTTAAAACCAAAAAAAAGAGGAGGAATACAATGAAAAAAAATTTTAAGCAGGGTCCTGTATGAAAAAGTAAAAAACACAGTGCCTGTGTATTTCTTTTTTTTAAGATGATGACATTAACCTTCTGAGGGGATTCTCTGACTAAAGATTTCCTTCAAAAGTCAACACATCTCAGATACAGATCCCAGAGGAAGTGACATTTCATCTCATGTTCAAGATCACAAAAATATGAATGGGAGAGAGACTGTTCACATCAAACAGCAAAGTGTAAAGCAGCTTTAAACTACAGTCTTAGATGCCTGAACATGTTTACCTTTTATTCTCTTAAGGTAACACAAAGATATTGCAGAGGGGGACCAGCAGCCCTCTACAAGTGCTAATGCTCCTTGTGCTAGTAGAAGCCTTCCTGGAAGGAATGAAGACATCTCTATTATGTCATTGTTACCCTTTAATTCTTAATCATAGATGTAATTTCCATAATTCCTAGATCCATGAAACATAATGCAAGGTGCTATGCACTGTCCTGCCACTCTCAGGCAGGATAATGTCTGAAGAGCAGCGACACAACCATATAAATTATTCTGGACCAAGCTCTCTATTTACAAATTCTGTTTATGACTTTACAGCTTACTGATACCCTATTTAAGCATTTTGACATTGCTTTAAAAAAGAGAAAGCCATTAAAAAACAAATGTTCTAGCAGAAAATAATGCAAAAATGAGCCTTTAAAAATGGCAGATCCACCTCACAGGATGCAAGATTTAGCTTCAAATGACACTGTAAGGAGTGCAAGAAAGCATTTAAAAGGAACCTAATTAAGAAAACTGACTGGTGCTTGGTCTCATTGCTGGTCTTTTGGTGTAGGGAGAAATCAATCTAGCACAGAAGATTTGACAGCTGTATAACATAAAGGGCAAACTGCAAACTGGTGACTAGGTCTAGACTAAAATCTATATTACGCATTCAGAGAGGGATCTGCCAGCATTAGATCAGAAAGTCAAATACAGGGAGCCTTTGACTCCATAGGGTAGTTGACTTTAGCAGACCCTACACATAGCAGCTTGCCCTGTGTTTCACCTGTGAAAGAGAAGCAACCTGTTACTTTTCTGCATAGTGCAAAAATAAGTATATTCTCCTCCAAACTACGGGATTTTTCATGGGAAAACTGCGAGGGAACAGTGAATTTTATTTCTCCAAGGTTCATTTTCAACCAGCAGAGGCATTCATGTATACATTAATATGGAGACATCTCAATTCCTTTCCATTCCATATTTATCTATGTCCATTTGAAAATCCAAGAGACTGTTTACCGAAGATGAAGTAAAAAGGCATGGTCACATATGTGCATACAGAATAAATTCAAAAAGCAACATAAAAACAAAAATGACTGGCCTCTTATCAAATAATCTGCAAGGCAGCCATATCATAGGAGATGGGGTGGTAACAGAGACACTTAAAAGAAACAAAGACACAAGAAGATGGAAAAAAAAAAGGGTTTTAAGAAAGAATTTTAAATCACTTAAAAATTTTACCTTATGTCAAAGAAAAACCAGAGAAAGACACCCACTACATGTTTCTTCTACAGAGTGTTCTACCATCTATTTAAAATACAGCCTTAGAAAGCTTTTGCAATATCTGGACAGGAATGTCATCGTCACGTGGCTGTAAGCAAAGGTCATTGGTACAGAGTATCACAGTTCTAAAACACCCTGAATAGCTGCCACTCACATGCATAGAAATTTATTATTTCTAACTTAACAATTGACCTGTACCTAGAGGGTACAACCAGAAGTGCGGCCCCTGATACTAATGTCAATGAAAACTTTTGCAAAACACACATGACAATGTTCAATGGAGATATAGAAGAAAAGCTTATGCAGCAAGTCAGCTAAAACTGGGGAGAAAAGGCTCAGGAGTATTCACTACATTGTTTTGATCTGAAAAACATGAATTCCATCATTTTGTGTCTTTACATTGCTACAAGCAGATGATGCAAAGTGCTGCTGAGAAGTCAGCAAACTTTTTTGTCCCACAGACTAAAGATGCAGTTGCTAGGGCTCTGTAGGAGCAGTGCAATTTGGCAACTATGAGTTATCTCAGGTAACAACAAAATGCAGCTACAGCCACACACTCTGCTAAACTGCCCACAGAGGTGTATAAATGCTACACCTAGCTCTGGGCACAGCTAAGACACTGCCATCTTCAGCAGAGGTATGCATGTGGATACAGGGTCTGTGTCTGACACATTGTGTGAGACAGCCATACCATTTAACAAACTCCCACCTTTACCAAGGTGACAAAAGCTGTTCATCATACTGCAGAAAAACACAAATCCTTGGTCCAAAAAATGTAACCCATCTTGGTTTCACATTGATTTCAGAACTCACCCACACACATACACCAAGCAAGGTCATATCTGCATGTTTAATTCTGTAGCATAGAAAGGGGGTGGCAGAAGAAGATATGTTTGAGGCTTTTTTATTCTCTTGAATCTCAAGCACACCACTTTGCTCTGAGTTACAGTAAAAATTACTTTTCATTTTGATCTCTGCAAAAGGACACACGTCCCACATCAAACAGACATCTTATCATTGAGTCTCCCTTTTAGGGATGTGTTGCAGAAACGGGAGCCAGCATTTAGTCCGAAAGATCAGAAGCCTTGATGAATTGTGCAATGCTCTTTAATCAAATAGTCTTTCACAAAGGGGTAGGCAGGAATCAGACAATGTGAAAAGCATTTCAAACATCTTCTGACAGAAAAATTTGCAGATCAATGACAGTGGACAAAAGCTGAACTTAAAAAGACTTTTGATCACATCCCCTACAGTTTCTATTAGAAATGAACTTGATACAATAAATTTAAATTTAGATAGCCTGAAAAACAGAAACATATAAATTTGAGGGTTTGGTTTCACTCATTAAGATGGTAAAAGCTCATTTGTAAAATTAAAAAATACACTTGTTTTTTATGTTCTGGAGTAGTCAAAACCTGCATGTTTTAGATCAGTTCAAAACAAACTTGAGAGGTCCAAAAGAAGTAAAGGAGTGCAAAGCCAATGACACCTCTATGTCACCATCTTTCTGTTCACCAGATTCTGACAGTTCAGGAGGCCAAAGCTACCACCTCCACCAATCTCTATCCGTAGAACCAGCTTTCATAATTCACTTGCCAGGAACAATACTTCAAGATTGTTCACACAAGAACAGAGTCCTAACTCCTGAACATTCAGAGTAGGCAGCTGTTGCCTTCTAATAAAGGCAATGGCGACCTGGTTTCAAGAGACAGCACGGCGGCTTGGCCTCTCCCGAGCCCCTCGGTCCACTGACACTCTTACATCAATATGATAGGTTAGTCAAGTGGCGTTTATTAGTTTGTTTCAGGGGCTTATATAGTCTAAGGGGGCTTTACTACATCAAAGGGGACAGCTGGTCCGAAGGTCAGTGAAAGCTACTGGGTTCCAAGGGAGTTGCATTCCTCATGGGTGACTACATTGCAGGTGGTGAGGGGAAGAGTCCCTATCGCTTTCCGTAACATCCCGGGATTTTCTGCAGCGCCTGTACTTATCTCTCACAGGCAGCCAGTCCAGGCAGATGCTGTCCTTGTGCTGGACATCAGTGGGGCTGGACATCAGGCCCCTGTCAGTAAGCAAGTCAGTTTTCTCAGGTGCAGCTGAATGGTAGGACAGGCAGGGTTATTCCATTTTCCTCATTTGTTTGCTTAACCATGCTTCTTCATAGGCCTTGGTTCTGCATGATCAGGACTAAATCACGTTCCACTCAGGGAGTTTTCCAGGCTGCTCAGTAATTCTTAGCATATGAAGGTTTGACCCTGTCCCTGTCTTCACGTGTTTTTGCATCTTTGGCCCCAAAAACACAGTATACTAGTTCTGAGGGTCTGATATCAACTAGCCCTTATGTTAAAGACCTAATCATTGAATTAATGTATTAGTCAAAAACCTCAATTTTCAGTCTTATTTATTATTTTTAAGAATATATATACAGACCTCAGGGTGGTGTGGAAAAAATAAAAATAAATACAATAAAATACAATAAAANAATAAAATAACATAAAATAAAATAAAATAAAATAATAAAATAAAATAAAATAAAATAAAAATTTTAAAAATAAAAAAGGGTCCAGAAAGCTCAAATACCACAGACAATCACTAAAACCATTCATGACTAAAACAGAGTGTGGTTCCAACTTATTCAAGCAGGCATAATGATTCTCAAGTCTCAAAGCCTATATAGTATCTTTTTAAGTTATTATATAAGCATACCTGTTTAATTTATAGATTGTAGACCACTACAGATTTAAAACCTTGTTGGGTTTTAGTTTTGTTGAAAGGATCTTTTGAGTTTAGGTATAAG
This sequence comes from Cisticola juncidis, assembly GCA_013400215.1. NCBI lineage: Eukaryota > Metazoa > Chordata > Aves > Passeriformes > Cisticolidae > Cisticola > Cisticola juncidis. Next base: position 354,116 of record VXBR01001567.1, on the reverse strand, counting down.
ATGGAAGACCAGGAGGCTCTTGTCTCCAGGGTATGGATAGCCCTGGAGTATATCTTGGGACAGGGAGGAAATTGTGAAATGGAAAGAGAGAAGGACGATTATCTTATCTTATAAATATTGTTTTTACTTTTGAGTCATAAAAACTGGGAGGAAGCAGTGACATTTTTGTCTCAGAAGCCAAGAGGAAAAAGTATTCCTTGACTGTGAAATGTGGCCTATTGCCTAGTTACCTCAAAAACTGTGCATGAGTACAGCTACATAAAGATGCAGAGCACATTTGGAATGAAAATATGTACACTGATATCTGCATAAGACACAAAGTATTTGTTTATACACAAAGTTTACTCTCTATTTGTCATGAGCAAGGCTCAATAAAATGATTTTCCAAAGAGACACTTTGGTGGGGGAATTATGACAGTTCCCATTTGAGTTTTCTTAAACCTTTCAGAGAAACAACAGTCCAGCAATCATAATGCAATAAAAGAGCTCATCCTTAAAATCATGAGTTGTTCTTCTAAAGCCATCTGCCTGTTTTTCTTTGAACCTATTTTATAGCTTTTTCTCTGCAATATCCATATACCTGCCTTGTGTTAGGATGAACATGAAAAGGCAAAAGAAAAAGAAGTTAGTAGAGATAAAAGGAATAAAAATATTTAGGAGCAGCTTGGGATATTGCCAGGAATGGGAGAGAAGAAACTGGAGTTCTAGCAAACTAGACAGCTTAGTTACATTCTTTAAGCATGAAAGTGTTAAAAGCAACAAAAGATTCAGTAAAGTTGGTATATGAGATGGTGCTTTGTGAAGGACTCATCTCATTCTTTTTTCCCAACTGCAAACCCTTGAGTCAGTTGCACACCAGAAGTGAAACAGTTGAGTTACCTGCCCTGTTATATAGAGACTTTCCAGAGCTGGAAAAATACCATGAGTAAAAATTTTCGGGCTATGAAGAAGAAAGCTGGCTATCATTGATTAGTTTTCCTCAAGGCAAAGTTTCTGCGGAAACTAATGGAAATATCATCTTCTTTTCTTTTTTTCAGATTCTCTTAGAATTTCAATAACCCCAAGTCTACATGCAAGCATCAAACTCATAAATGTGCAGTCCTAAAGATAAACAATTTCTTAGACCTACTTGAATCTTGCACATCAGCTGTACACTCCACAACAAGAATCATTAAAACCATCAGCATCTTTTATTGGGAAACACTCAAAGAGAGACAAAAGAAATAACTTTGCTGGTTTTATATGTCTTTATTTTAGTCTTTATTTTTTTACCCTCTACTACCTAGTGTGCATTTGTTTGGCACACCCATGCCTGATCCAAAAGCACTTCTCAGTGCCTGTTCTTTTAAACAGCTTTTAACATTGTGTTTAATTAATGCCTAGGGCCCAACATATATAATTTTCTTGATTTTCTGCTAATTAAAATTGCTTGGTTCTTACTTCAAAATTCAAGAATATTCAACACACATTCCAATACCAGATTTGAATTTTACATAATTCTAAAACAAAGGTCTCTTTCAACATCTCTGTGACAGCTATGTCTTGATGACAATTTTAAGATCAGCATCTTAGTATTTAGTAGTGAACTGAGCTTTCCTATGAGCCCAAAATAATCCACTTAAGTTATTGGACCATTGCCCTTTGGGTAAAAACATTCAAAACTGTTTAAAATTTTTACAGCTCTGCTCATTATCTATGTTGTGCAATTTTATTTTTTTCTTCCTATATTTTTGTTTTTCAGCTCAATTAAATGTTCAGACATGTATTGAAACAGTTAAAAATTATGGCCTTCTGGACTTACAGAATGCAAAAATTTGCTATGGAGCTTTGAATATGCTCCCTATACCAGCATCCAAATAGAAAGGTGGACCATAGTGGCCGTAAATATCTCAAAAGATTACCTATTTCACTTGACCTGCATTTACACTGTTTCTCTTCTCTCTGTGTCATCTAATAGAGGAGTCTGCAGCTAGTTTGTTGGAAATGAACGAGAGCCAGAAGTGCCGCATCCTTCCCCATATGGGGAGTTCTGAAGCAAACCAAGGCTGAATTGCACAGGCTCACTAACATTGCCAAGCACATGTGGCCACCAATAGTGAGGACTGAATCTTGCTGGTGGCAAAATTTATCTGGCTTAAGAGCCAAAGCTTTGCTAGCATGGCTTTGGAAACAGATAGGGGAGGGTTTGCCAGACAGCAGTCCTCCTTCACTACCAAGTGATAAAATGCATTTGTCCCTGGCAGGGAGACACAGCCACAGTACTGCTGCACAGCCTTCTGTCAGATCAGGGCCAGGACTGCTTCTGCTTGCAGAGACCATGTTACAGCATCAGCTGGGATCTGCTCTTACTTGGGTTTTAGTCAGGTGCATTTACTGTTAGCTTGTCAGGGAGCACTGAAAAACAGCCCACACTTAACAGACCCTGTTAAAAAACCATACAGCTGCCATTGCCCAGGGAATCTGATCTCTGAATATGTTTCCTAAGTCTCCACATGGCAGTCAACACACAGGAATACCTACAAATGCTGTTATAGTTACGGTACTAACCATGGCAGTGAATTTCAGGAGCAGGATTCCATGTGGAGTGCACTGGAGGTGGGCTTGAATGTGGTCCTCCATCTCCAGTGCTGGCTCTTACAAACTTCTCATGTGTCTTTATTCTGAACAACTAGTACAGTGTCTTTCTTGGTGACCACTAATAGGTCAAAAAATAATTTATTTTCCTACCTCTAGCCCATTTTCATAGTACTTTGACATCTTTACAAAATTTTGGGTTCTTTTCCATTTCCAGAAATGACATTTTTCAGTTGACTTGTATATTGTCCTACTGTGAACAGCTGTAACAAAGGAAAAAAAAAGAGAGAAGCCTCCATCCTTAAATTACTAAAAACCATGAACTGAAAGAAATAGCTAAAATATAAAATAACTAAAAGTGGGTAATCTTCCACAGGGAAGCCAGGGCTGTATCTTCCTAAGGACATCCTAAAACATTCTAACTGGCACTCTGAAAATTGCCCTGGCCGCTTCTTTTCTGCTTCACAATTAATGATGTAATTACACCCTGTAGAGAAAGGGACAAGCTGATCGCCAGATAAAAATTCTTACCACTCAGTGAAGTATCACAAGCTTTTCAACAGCTGTTTAGGAATTTTATACACAACAGAAAACATTCCCTTTACCCCAAAATACACCATAGTAGATTTTCTGGATGGCAAAAAGTACACGAGTTACACCAGAGCTTTGATATTGTTAAGCAAGCTGGGAGAGGACCAACAGCCTGAAGTGAGAACTCATCCCAGGCAATACTGACACCAACTACAGGTGGTAAGTTAGGTGGTAACCCTTACCATTCTTTCAGGCAGAGAGAATCAAATTTCACATCCTTGGTTGAATGCTACTGATTTTTAAGACTGTCTCCCTCAAAGATAATGGTACAGAGACAATCATTGTAATGAATCTATCCCCAAAGTTACCCAAACATTCTGAGCACCATAAAAACTACACCTCTGGCTGAAGGTTGCTGTCTTCCTCAAGGGGGTTTGTGAAAACTATGCAAACGTTTATATTTAGATACAATGAAGTTTTACTGTTTACTGTTCATTTTAGGGGCCATTCTACTGTCCCCTAAAGCTTACTGACAGAATTCAGATTTCAATCTAAAATATAAACTTCACATCCGTTTCCATATCTGATACTGCAATATTATTTCAATAGACAGACTTGGAAAAAAACCAACCAACCAACCAACCAACATAAAACTTTTCCATCCCATACAATCTTAATTCTTGTTTTTTTTATCTTTCCTGTGAAAAATATGAGTAAGAATCCAGAGCTGACTCAACAGCTGCAAATCTCTGTTCTACTCATTAAAATTTAACTTATTTCCAGGAATTTCCTGGTCAAGAAGTAGATTTTTGTATGGACAAGATATCTGATTCAAATCGGAAAAAAATCTTTTAACCGCTGATGGAACCTACAACAAAAACTGACTAGATTACAGCTAGAATTCATAAAAACATTGTTTTAAAGTATTTTCTACAGTCAGATTCCTCTAAATCTTGAAACAAACACAACAAAAATCTCATAACTGTGACATCAAATTAAGCATTTTATTTATTGAAGGAAAAAAATTAATGAATAAAGTAGAGAAATGTTGTGTATTTAATTTTAAGGTATACATATTGCCCTTATTAAACAAAAAAAAATTGCCAAACTTCAAGTACAAAGCTGCACACTACTGGCAAGCTGCAAGTCAGACTTTCAGGGTTTCAGTCAGTTTCAGTCACACGGTTAATATCACTGAGAATTTCTTGATGCTTATGGTTATCATTAAAGTTCAGAGAAAAGATCTTTCTTAAGGAGTACAAACACGTACATTGTTAGTTTCTAGTTGACATTGCTCAGAACTTCATAACAAGTGCTGCAGGACAGACTGTGGCTCTCATTCAGACAAAAAGCCCCACCATACTAAAACGCATGGTTACCATTGAACTTGCTCTTAGATACTCCCTGAAAAGCAATTTCTCCAAATTCAGTACATTCCTTCACAAACTTGTTCTCAAACACCCTGAAGGACTTCAGAAAACAGCAGTTTATGATGGGTTTTGCATAGAAGTTTTTAAAAAAAAACATTCAGTTTACTGTTCTTATCAGACAGACTTTCATGAATACTGCTTATAAAGATCTAAGAATGAGCACTTAGAAGTGTTTAAAAACATACCACAATAGGCACTGCACAGATAATATGACAAACTTGTCTGGCTGAAAATGAGCCTACACAGTGTAAATTAACTCTTTTAATCCTCTTATTTTACTTGTGAAGCTTGTCATCAAGGCACAGCCTTCTTTTTAAATGAATATCAAAGAAATTATTTGAAAAAACTCTAGTGAGAAAACCATAAGCACTACCTGTGTTATATGAAAATACATATTATTCCAGCCAATGTCAGTAGCACACACTAAGACACATTGTAGAAAGGAAAGACTTAGCTAGAGAAAAATTGTAGGAAAAGCCCCTGTCAGACAGGTCTCACACACATACACCTCCCCTCATTTAAAATTTATGAAGTACTGCCATTGTGTCCTGTCTCCAAAATGAGCCCTAATACCCTTGCCAAAAGCAAGCTAACACAGTGTAATTGTTTTACATATAAATTGCATGTCCAATCTGCTTAGTTTTCAAAGAACAGTGATGAGGCTACTTTGATACCCAACTGCCAAATGACAAAAGTGCAGGGCAGAGGAGCAGATGGGCATGATGTGAATTTTTTATCCTTATGTTTCTCAGTCATTTTACAGAGTGTGGAATTGCAGGGGAAAGACACAGAAGAAAAATATTGGGTTTTATGTTTATTAAGTATAACTTGAAAAACAAGTAAGAAAATATACAATTCAGCACAGATCCTCTGAGGCATTTTAAATGTTATATTCCATATAGCGGAAAGGGTTTAACAAAGACACTAGTCTTTATTTAAGAAAGACTCTAGCCTTCATTCTGAGAGAAAGGTAGCTTCAGAGTTTGATATTTACAGAAGATACTTGTAAATTGCTGACACCACAGATTAGAATATAAAGTTATCATCTTTTAGTTTTCTCAAGTTCACAGACACGCCTTAACTATTGGCACTCATCTCCTATTTTTCCTCTCCATCTTATTTCATGTCATCTGTTTTCAGAAAGCAGAACCACATGGAAATATATAAGAAAAGTCATGAACAGACAGATTCTCAAAATGTATCCTCAGTGATGATCCTCAGTGATTCTGCAGTGCAGAAAGACATGCAGCTTGTACCTTTGACCCACACACTTCATTCTGTTATCTACAGCCAGAACAAAAAACTTGATTCTGTTTATTATGCTTGTCTGGGTTAATTTAGTACCTTTCCATGTTAAACTATTGTTCTCTAATTACATTCTCTAAGTTTTACAGTGCAGGGGTCGGGGAGTGTATTGGATTTTTGTTGTGCATATAGAGCACAAGGCTTCAGCAGCTGCATCAATCCTGCTGGCTTTCTGTAACCCTATCTTTGTAGTACCCAGCCAGTGATGCTCCAAGGAGAAGCAGGGCATCCTGTAACACCTCCTTTAGATGTAAGTGAGCACATGTGAAGAACAACACTGCATGTGGGAAAGAATACAAGGAAAAGTCTGGCAGCCCAAGATCATCGCAATGCTAATCCAGACCTCACTGTGAATTAAGGAAGGAATGCAGAGAAAAGGTTCTTTTGCCAAGACTTTTTTTTCTTTTTCTTTTTTTCTTTTTTTCTTTTTATGGTTGCAGCTATTGCCATTCTTTGATTAAATGGAAGCACAAATATCAGTTTTGTATTAATACATATCTTCTTCTATGCTCAAAATTAATCAAAGGACATTAGATCTCATGTTTCTTTCTTTTTCACAGATACTTTCCACTTTACATTCACTTATGCACACATATATATTCCTGGCTTAAAAGAGACAGACATCAAGAAATAAGACCACTGACATTTCATGAAAATTATTCAAAGATAAACTGACTCAGGGCATACATGCTCAATTCTAAACTTACCATAATTTTGCCATCTGAATACCAGTTTTACTTCCCCTTGTGACAGGAACAATCCCCTTGTGAATAGGAACAATTCCATGGATGGATCAAAACACATACTTTTCCATGCAACACCAAGGCACATTATATTTCAAGTGTTATTTTGTCCAAATGCTCAACATTTAACTGCCCAGATATTTTCACTCACACTGAATCATAGCCTTCCAGGTTTCTAGTACACCAATTTTGAACAATTTAGCAACAGTTTAAACACATGCTTAACTTTGTCACATTTATCTCTTTATATATTGGTCTTTCAGCTCTGACATCAGGATTAGCAAGGACTATTGAGTAATGACTTGCTATTAAAATATATTCAATTTTACTTGTATAAATAGTCTTTAACAAGGGCTTGCAGAACACCTTAGAAGAAAGCACCAAAATGCCTTTACTGTTTGAATTTTTTTCTTTGGTTAGAGGAGAAAAAGTTGCATGATTTAAAAAAATAATAATTCAGTATAAGTTCTGCTTCAGAGTAACTGGTGTGCATAGATTGCATCCAGCTAGAGAAGGCCCACAGCCTATTAGCAGGAACATAGATTTTGCATTTACTAAAACCTGTCTGACCCTGTGAGAAGAGAGCAAGGAGAAAGGGAGAATAAACCAGTGACAGCCATAGCCTGAATTTCACGTGAGTGCTATTGATCTTATTGACTGGGGCACTGAAGTGCTGCTGTACATTTGGTAGGGAGAACAACAGAAAATTACATTAATTCAAATTGTTAAATCAATATTTAACAATATAGTTAGTGGCAGTTGACCTTCAACACACCTTTAATACAACAATAGTGAACTAGAATTGCAAGAGTCATAGGAAAAATAGCAATCTGAATTAGTGTGAAATATGTGTTTTAAGGCCCTGTAGGCTTTTCCATGTAAGTGCAGGTATTCTGGGCAGATATTATATAATAATATTCTATTAATAGCTGCTTTGTTTCTTGTTGCAAGTAAAAGGCTTCTGTCAACACGTTGTGTTACACTTTGGGTTGAACAGTCAGATAATCATTGAGAAAAATCCTAATATTTCATTGCCATACATCTTTACTGACATATTTGTGGACCTTGGGAAGAAGAATAAAAACAAAGAGTAACAACATTAAGGCAGGAGTGGCCCACTGATCAGCTTGTTTTAACACACAAGGCATTCCTCTCTTAGATAAGTGAGCTGCATCCTGATCTGAGCCTCAGGGGTTCCTTCTGTGGGATGACTGTGGTAAGGAAAAGAAAAAAAAACTTCTAATAATATTTTTTTGTCAAGCTAGCACTACAAAAACACAGAGTGGGAAAACAAACAAAAAGCATATTTAGGTCACCGCACTTGAATCTGCCAATAACAGGTTCCCAGGACATATTTAAGCGGCTGCAGACTTGTCAAGGAATATTCTTAAGGCATCCCCTATGCAACCAGGATGCCAGGTCACAGTACATGACAGATGATTCCAAGAAATGTAGCATCATTAACAAATTAATAGTATTGGATTAATGATTAATACATCAAATTCATCAGAAACACATTAATCCTTGCAATTTAAAATGATTAATAAAGCAAATCCTTTTCCCTGTCTAATAACTTAGATCCCTAAGATCACTGGAGATCTAGGTTCATATCCCTCCTTTTTCATAGGCATCTTTCACTGCTAGCAAAGTACATCAGCTTTTTTGACTTATGCTCAATTCTGCTTACCTAACAGAATATTAATGACACTAAAATAGAGATAGCATAGTTTCTTGAGACCAGATATATCGTAGCCATAAACACAATTTTGCCTATTCAAAGAGAGACTAAAAACTTGTTAAGCTTAAAAGTCTTCATTATTCTGAGATCTCTAAGTGAGGAAAACTTTGGGAGAAACATTTCTTCCCAGAGACTGAATCCTGAACAGCTTTGTAACAATTCATGTAGTATTATCCACTACACTTATTCAAGACAGTCACCTTCACCTTTTTTTTTTTTTTTTTTTTTTTTTTTTTTTTTTTACTGGGGAGAGGAGGAAATCAGGCCTTCTGAATGAGATATGACCACCTGCCTTTTTACTGCCTAGTGACTCAGTACCACAAAGTTCCTGTGCAATATTTTACATGCAGACTTCCTCCTTACCATGTTGAATGCAATGCAAACAAAAGGTAATACACTTTAATAAAGCATATAGAGTGACAATTTGTAACTTGACTGTTTCTAGTCACAAAAGATTATGTGATTAAATTAGATGAGTAATTGAAAATATCATTCTAACACCCAGTTCCCTGTCATAGGATACTTTCCATGCTGGAAGTCTACAATTTAAAAGAAAAGATTTAAAAAAAAGTAACCCAAATAAACACAAAAGGGGAAAATAATATAATAAAAGCCTGTAATAGCCAACCACCAGGAAATATTTAAATTTACATATATATTTTATCTAGTTCACATAATTCCAGAATTACAAGTGTTATTGTATGCAGTTTTTCTTAACACAGTTAACTTAAGCCACACTACTACTAATAAAATTTTAGAAGTGACTGGTTAACTAAATATTAGATTTGTAAAACCTGGCAAACAAGTTAATGAGGGATTTTCTTTTATACTGGCATAGCTGCAAATATTTTGAAAATATCCACTGTGGCCTAATTATTTCAATTCTAAATGCTTCCTAAGTCTTTCTTATTCATTATTTTTATCTGCATGGTTTGGGAATGTTTTACATCTCCTTTGAAGATTTAAGTCAGAAATTTAGCAAGTAATGGAGGCATCATGTTTTCGTAATGCTTGGGTCCAGGAGACCCTTGATGGATGGAGTAACTGTGAATTAAGGAATAATAAGCTCCTCTGAAGTGAATTTTTAATTACTGCTCTGCCTTAATGCAGTTCACTGGTGCCATGAATGTCATCCAGGATATATTTTCTAACAGTGCTTTTCCTTTAATGCACCTTTCTGTTTAAAACAGATGACATTTTGTCATTGCTAAAGCTTCAGTGCTGCAGACATAGCCATAGTGACTACACTTGAATTATTATTTACTGCAAAACACCTAGGAGGTATAGGTATGTATTTTTTTACTTAGGTGGATTTGTTCAGATGTTACTTCTCTTCTGACACCTGGATTTTAGACACCAAATATTTACTTTCCTATTATTTTCTCAATTAATAAATTTTATTTCCAAAATAACATTTTCTAGTCAAAGAATGTGTTTAAAAAACATTAGGAAAATAGGCTACTCTTTGCCAAAAGGATATTCACAATTTTTTATTCTGTTATTGAAGACAAATTCCTATTTTTAATTGCCAAAAAATTTCAAATCAACCTGATGCACTCCCCAAAATGTCCTATACACGACACATTCTGACTTTCATTTAATGTAAATTGTACAGTTCCTTTCCTGCAATACTGATGTCATAGCAAAGAATGACCTTAAGGCAATATTATTCAAAGATCCTTAGTAACATGCAATAATTAATATTCCTTGTCAATTTTGATTCCTCAGCTGCACACCATGCTCAATATACTCACAAGTGACCTGTATTTGTCTTTTCATGTCTATTATTTCCCAACACAAATGTCTTAGCCATTCAAATGAAGTAATATAAATTACAGTAACTTTAACTTAATGTAATAGCAGAAAGCAGAAGAAGAAAGTAGCTGAAAGTGTAATGCAGTGCTGACAGCTTTTCTGGCTAGAGCTGGTTTGATAAGAGAACTCCTTTTGGAATTAAGTATTATTTGGAGGAGAATGAGTTCTTCTCAATTGTCACTGGAGTGCTGCACCAGGGGTTTGATTTGCATAAAACCTGCTTATATTTAGTATCTGCTCACGTATCCATGCTAAATCAGCATTGTTTCATCAGCACACAAAGATTATCTTTCTGCCTGTACTTCTTCTAAGGTCTTCCTTAGACTTATTACTAGAAGACTTCTTTTTACTGGACTTCTTAGTATACTTCCGTTTAAAAATATGCATTAAATCATATCTGTAATACTCATGGGTCTCCAGATGTCTCCTAACACCCTATCTTTCTAGAAGGAGAATTCTAGGTAGAATTTGTGTTTCAACCTGCAATAAATGTCTGCAGCTGATATTACATTTCTAAAGGACGCTTCACTGAAAGTGGTAATGACTTTGAGGTGCACAGGACCTTTGTAAATGCATGAAACTATGATCAAAACAGAATGTTAAGTGGTTGGAATGGACTTTAAAGATTATATGATTTCAACCCTGCCAAGGGCAGGGACACCTCGCATTAGATCATATTTCCCAAAGCTTTATCCAGCCTGGCTTTGAACCCTGCCAGAGAAGGGGCATTCATAACTTCCTTAGGCAACTCGTTCCAGGGCATCATCTCACTCATAGTAACAAATTTCTTCCTCATACCCAGCCTAAATTTTCCCTCTTTCAGTTTGTACTCATTACCCCTTGTCCTATCTCTACTAACATTGTCACTAGTTTCATGTAAAATTTCCCCGTATTCCTCCCAGGGCACTTGTCTTTGTTTCCACTTCCTGAAAGCTTCTTGGTTTTGCTCCATTTTCTCAGCAGCTCCTTATCTGTCCGTGGAGACCTCTTGGTACTTTTATGGATTTACTCCTGGTTTGGCTTTATAAATCCTGAACCTGGAGGAGGTGATCCTGGAAATTCAGTCAGCACTATTGGGCCCCTCTGCCCTCCAAGTCTTTATCTCATGGGACTCTACAAGGAACCTGGACAGTCTGGATAGATCGGCCAAGTTCAACAATATGAAGTGTAACAAGTCCAAGTGCTGAGTCCTGCATTTTGGCCACAATTACCCCCTACAGCATTATAGGCTGGGGACGGTGTGGCTGGACAGTGCCCAAGCAGAAAGGGACCTGGGGGTTCTGGTCCATAACCGACTGAACATGAGCCAGCAGTGTGCCCTGGTGGCCAAGAAGGCCAGCAGCATCCTGGCCTGGATCAGGAACAGTGTGTCCAGCAGGAGCAGGGAGGTCATTCTTCCCCTGTCCTGGGCACTGCTGAGGCCACACCTCGAGTGCTGTGTCCAGCTCTGGCCCCTCAGTTCAGGAAGGACCTTGAGACGCTTGAGTGCATCCAGAGGAGGCAGCGAGGCTGGAGAGGGGCTGGGAACACAAACACTGTGAGGAATGGCTGAGGGAGCTGGGGATGTTTAGCCTGGAGAAAAGGAGACTCAGGGGTGACCTAATCACTCTCAACTCCCTGAAAGGTGGCTGTAGTCAGGTGGGGGTTGGTCTCTTCGCCCAGACAACAATTGATGGAAAGGGAGGACACAGTCTTGACCCACGCCAAGGGAAGTTTAGGTTAGACATCAGAAGATAATTCTTCACTGAAAGAATGATTGCTCATTACAATCATCTGCCCAGGGAGGTGGTGGAATCACCATCCCTGGACACATTTGAAAAACAGACTGGATGTGGCAGTCAGTACCCTGAAGGAAGTGTAAGTTCACAGAGTTAGATGATCCTAAAGGTCTTTTCCAACCTGGCTGATTCTGTGATTTTGTGATTCTGTAAACACCAAAGCAATGTTGGTCACTGCAATCTTGGCAGCATCAGCCTATGTACTTGGGTTGTCTTTGTTTTTATACTCTGGGCACCTGGGATCCTGCAGTCAAGTATCACTGCATAAAAACAGGACCCCACATTAGTAAGCTCCTGAGGAGTCTAGCAAGTCCAGCCAGAAGGCAAATATCAGAAAGGTCCTTATTAAAGGGGGGGGAAAAATTAAACAGGTATTTCCAGAAAAAAAAAAGAAAAAAAAAAAGTTCTATCTCTACTGAACATTTTTTCCAGAAACTCATTACACTTTCTGAGCATGTCAGACACATCACTTTGAACTCACACTGTGTTCAATTGTGCTTTCTTTTACACACAGCTGAGTTCTGCTCAGCTAGAATTAAGTTACACATTTAGGCACAGTTTCTCCAAGTATAAACACATAAAACTCTGTTTAGTTCGGATATGGATGCCATGTTAAGTATAAGCACAACTGTTTCCAGGATCCATGTCTTATCTAAATTACTAACACATGCAACTCCCTCAATGTACATGTGGGGTGGTAAAATACACACACATATGTGCAGAGCAAATATTACGCTTTCTCCATATGCAAACAAAGTGTCAGTCAGCAAGGAAGTAAATGTGGATTTGTTTTATTAGACTTTAGGAGGAGAAATTATCCAGCTCTGGTGAAAATACAGATTTTAGGTTTTAATTATTATTCTAATGGAGTCACTTTCATTTGCAATTACAAATTTCATTTTGCAATTTAATAAATCATCATAGTGGTAGATAAATCAGCAGACATTCATGCTTCAGTCTGAAATTTCTACTGCCATTTGCATAGAGGACAACATCTCAGAGAAAATACATTCTTGTTTACATTTTCACATTGTGGAAATAACTGTAAAAGCTAAAGAGATGCAGCAGGGACAGATTTACTTAAAAGAAAAGTCACACTGTCAATATTTAAATATGGAAAAATCATTATAATAGTGTGATCTTATATAGCTCAGAAGGAGAATATCTTCTTACTGAAACTCATGATCTTAAATGTTTTCTGCAATATATATTGACAACAGCAGTCTTTTTTCTTAAAAAACTCATTTTCTTAAAATCTCTCTTTCTTAACAAAAACTCATTGCAGTCATCATTTTACTAACACTAATGCTAGGCATCCATAATAAAAATAACAGAAAAATTACAGTCTAATTAACCAGACTTATAATCATGCATAATAAGTGGGCCACATGAACGAGCCACATTTTGTTAATGACTTAGAGAAAAGACATGTTTTCGTACATCTTCACTCTTATAAAAATTTCTATATTTTTGCTTCAAGATTAGAAAATACACAGAGGAGAAAATAACCTCAATAGAGTGATGATCCTTCCAGTTTTTAACTCCAGAATAGAAATCAAATAATTCATTGATTATATAATGTAACATACTAAAAAATGTTTATTGAACTCCAGACAAAAAGATAGTGACACTCAAAAAGATATTGACACTCAAAAAGATATTGACACTGTTTGAATTTATAGTTCTTCTTGATCTTTACGTACTTCCTCATCTTTACTTATACATTAGAGAGCTTTCAAGTAAACTAGTTTTTAAACACAAATAAATGCAAATAAATTCTCAGGAGAATGCATACTCTTACTGGAACAGTCCTCTCATTTCAGGAATTTTATACAGGAACTGAAACCTGTATCAGCTTCTTTCCCCATAAGATTTGCTTTTCTACCTAAAAATAGCCCACAAGATCATCATTAAACTGTATTATTTCTTTGTTAGACATGCAAGTAAACCAGAAATGTTTCCAATTTGGAGGAAGTTTGTGACATCTGAGGTCTGTAGCTTGACCCACAAAAACAATTCTAAGAATAATTTTAGTGCCTATGATAGGAATGGAAAAAAAAACAAACCCAGTACTGCTATTTTCTGGTAGTGTAAGTTCCATGTGTTAAAATTAAGAGTTTAGCAATAGGAAGCATTAAGATAAGACTTCACACAAAAAAAGAAAACAAACAGTGAGAAAAATAATAAGGTCACAATTGTTACAATACCTTTGATAGTTTTTCATTTATGTATGAAGGCTGAGCAAGACTTCACAAATTAGAGATGACTCTGTACATTTTTAAAACTAGGAGAGTATTGAGACAAAAAGCAAGAGGAAAACACAGCTGGGTTGCAGAGTCTTTTCACCAAGAAAACTAATTTAAATGTCCTACAGATTAAACAATTCAAAATACTGCAGATTAAAACAATGTGAATATTCCATTGAATTGGGGTAAAGAATGACTGCAAACTAAAAGATACCCATAAGTACAAGATCAGCCTCAGACATGGGAGAAATACATAGACTGTTCAAGTACCACTTTTTATTCCAAAACAAGCTTAAAGTTATTTCTTTATAGCATGAAACATAAGCAGAGGATATGCATTAATCATAGAGAAAAAGCAAATATAAATTAGAAGCGATGTAAAAAAAACCAACATATAAATGCAAAACTAAAGAGATGAATGTAGTGGTGCGGTTTTACTTTGTGTTAGTTAGGACTGTTGAAGGTTCTGTTGTGATGTCACTGTAACATGGTTCATTCTGTGTACCCCAGTTATTCCCACTGTAATGGTCCATCCCTGATGTTTCCCCACCCTAGGCATGTGTCAGTCTCTCCCCACTCCCTCTCTGGAGCCTGCCTGTCACCTCGGGGCCCTGCCTTAGAGCTAGAAAGTTCCACAGAGAGCGTCGAGGGATAGGTTAGGTCCCAGGGGGCGGTCCTCCCTTCCTTTGGTGTATGGCCCTTGCCCTTGTCCCTCACCCCCTAGGTAACGCCCAGGCTGTTCCTCACAGGTTGGCTACCCCTTCCTCACCACCCCCTGTTCCACCCCCAGATAAAACAGGCTGTCACAGAGCTCGTGTGGGCTCCGCCTGAGCAGCTCTTAGGTGCTGAGGAGGTCCTTTGCTGGTCTTCAATAAACTCTTTGAACTTGCTCCACTGCCTCCTCTCTTCAATGTCCCATCACAGTTTGTAGAACTGTGTCTGCTGCCACTTGAGGGACCAAGACCCCGGGATGCGCCGGCTGCGCTGCTCGCTGGGCCATACCCGCTGCATGCCATGGGGCCAGAGCTAGCCTGGCAAGCAGGAACAGAGTTCCTACAGGCACCACGACAGATGAACAAATTCAATATATTGAGCTGGTGTAAAGAACATGAAAAATGTCCTCCCTATTGGGCCACATGGCAGCTGTGTCAGCGTGCTAAAGCTGGCAGTAAAGGAAAAAAATCACCCACTCTGAAAGCAAAACAACAACTGAGAGGAAAGTTTCTGCACTTTATTATTGCAAGGCAATGCAAAGTAGCATAAAGAAATGGTTTCTAGAATTCAGACTAGTATCAGATGCAAAGACAAGGCATCAGCAGGCAAACAGCCAGCTGAATGCCAAGCAGTCAGTGGGGCACGAGTAAAACCATGAAGCCAAAAAAAGTGCTATGGAAGAGGGGAGAAAAGATAAAATTATCTTCCATACACATTAGGATAACACAAATCCCATGCAAAAATTCTGGTGAGGAAAAAAAAGCTCAAATTTTAGGCATGACAAGGACATAAACAATACAATACATAAACAGACATTCCAGCAAAGTGAGCCAGCACTCAGCACATTCAGCCAGGGCCCATAGTATTCAAGGGAATCTCTGCAAAGATGGCACAGATTATGATGACAGATTTACAGAGCATCCTGGCCCTAAGCTTACTAAACCAGATAAAAACAATAAGCAATACAGCATCCATATCACTGATTCCTTCTGTGATATGAAAGTAATGGAAAGACCAAAGACAGAAAAAAAGGAATTATGGGTAATTTCTATTAAGTAAGTTGTGCCAAAGCAGTATTCCATACGAGGGGAATGAGAGTCATGGATATCCTTCAGAGTTCAAAAGGTTAAGAACACACATTTTTAAGACATACTCTAGTCACAAAAGAGTGCTCCAAAGAGATCTTCTGGTAATGGTCTGAAAATTGTAATATTCTCACTTCCCTAGGTTTGCACAGTAAACAGTGCCAGAGATAAACCCTTTTTTTTTTTTTTTTTTTTAATCTAAAACTATTTTGGATCTAAAATGGTTCTACAGCAGGCCAAGAGGATCTGCACCACCTGGGAAAACAGAAAACAGAGATAAAGCAAATGAATTGAACTAATTCCCTGGCTTCAGAGAGAACAAAACCAAAGCAAAACAAAAATAAAGAAGGTTAAATGCAAACTAATATTCTATGACTATTTGCATGTAATGTTCTAAGAAGCATCAGCTGCTGAATGTTCTGAACTATCCAAGAACATCAAGTGCAAAAAACTGTCATTGTACAATAAAGTATTGAAGTTCTTGAGATATAAAATCCTTTGTGAAATTATCTTAAGCTGATTAGGGATAGACAACCAGCTCTGGCTGGATTTGACTTTCAAGTCAAGCCTACTACAGATATTTGCCAAACACAACCACAGATATTCGTCATACAGTTGTGACACTTTCCAGGAAACAGCAAAAGCAGCAAAAGCCAAATGTTTCTTGGAAACTGAGAGCATTCCCAGTTTCAGGGAGAGGGAAAGGGAGTATTTCACTGACTGACAGACTTGTCAAGGCTCTGCACTCCAGCACAGCACAGCAAATGAGTGAAGCAGAAATACAAATCTGCTTCTCAGCCATTAAGCACATAATCCCATATTTTAACTTGCAACCTATTAAGTCAAAATATGAAGTGAGTAGGGATCTGTCCAGAATGCTATGAAAAAATACTGCTGATCTGATTTCAGTGTGATTTGGAAGAGTGTAGGCACCCAGAGTATTCAGAAACTGATTCATGTTTACTCAGTCTTGGGGCAAGAGCGGGGCAACACCAGGTGATGTGGCCCCAGCCTTTGACACAAACAAATTATATTAAGTATATGCCACTGCCTTATAGGCAAAGACTTAACTGCGATGAACATATATGTTCCATGTATTTTTTCTGCTGTGAGTGTAACAGCCTCTGCCTGAGAGCAAGGTTTATCATGACCACCTTTTATCACCACCACAGCAAAAACACTCCAGACACCACAACAGAGACTTCCTTCAGATTTTGAGGAAGACAATGTGTTTGCAACACTTTAGAAACCGGGTGTTTTTGACAACAGATGGCTGTTTGATAGCAGCATGTTTACACGCCATAGCCACGAATTCAGTCATATCACTCTATCCCAGCACCACAGCCAGCCAAAAGCCAAAGCTTTTGAGTCAGCAGCTAGAAGTTTAACCTTTTAACAGCTGCATGAAGCAAATAAATATGTCAAGCCAGCCTTGAAAAAAATAGCTTGAAAAAACATGAAGTCTGATTTACAAAGTCTTAATAAAACATCCAGTGCCAAGACACAAGCTCAGATATGTGCAGCAAGACACAAATCAGAGCCAGACATACTGTCCAAAGAGGTTGTGGACTCCCTATCAGCAGAGAAATACAAGAATTGTCTGGACACAGTCCTGTGCCATGTGCTCTGGGGTGGCTCTACTTGAGGAGGAGGTCGGACCACATGACATGGACCGCTGTGGTCTCCTGCAACCCCCCCTGACTCATTCTGTGCTTCTGTGATACAACGTGGAGTGAAATGGTGACATAAACACAGGGGTTCTGTGAGGAAAAAAACATATTTTCTGAAGATAAATTATGTTCTGGAAAAGAGCTGCATATGTGAAATAGAAAACTTCATGGAACTTGATTTGTTTAGGTTTCAGGTTAAGTGTATGGGTACATATTATTCCCAAGCCATAAATATCCACTCATTATGAACATATGCATCCATGAAATACACTGAAAATCAACAACCCAGAAAAATCATTTGCACTAGTAAGTAGCCAGCATCAATTAATACATCCTCAAAAACATTACAAATCCACCAAAAACAAGCAAACAAAGAAAAACCCAACAAACAAATAAAGAAACAAACAAAAATGGCTAAGAGAAAAAGCTATTTAAAAATCTAACTTCAAATAACCCACAAACTTCCATGCTTCATTCAATGTTAAGATAAAAGGAAAAGCTTTCATATTCAGAGGAGAAAAGGTTAGTTTTAAAATAGAGGGGTGAGGTTTATTGCTGAATTTAAAAGAATGAGGATGGTGGTGTCAACTCAAGTTTTACTATCATGAGAAAATACAATAAATGTAAGCAAGGTGCGGTAGCTGAATCTAGTTGTGTTCTGTTGTGTAAAGAGAAGAAGAGAGATATTAAATAATCAGCAACCTGACAATAAGAGCATGTAGTATACAGGTACAAAAGACCTTAAAATATTAGCACTTAAAGGATATTTATAAAAACCAGAACTGCTCAGCTGGCAGTTGTACACTCGGCCTTTCAGCAATGAGTACATTTGCCTTAGGAGCACTGCTTCCAAATCAGAGAATCATCGAATAACCCAAGTTGAAGGGGCTTCTAAGGATCATCAAATCCAATTCCTGCTTGAAGGCAAACATATTCTGGCTTTCAACACAGCTGCTACAAAAAATCATACCGCACCTTCCAAACCAGTGTACTTATAACCAGTCCAAAGCAAGGAGGGACATTAAAAAAAGTGAAATTTAAAAATTGCAGAAATTAGTGAAACAAAGGATGCAACGCTTTTAGCAGGATTTCAAAGCACTGAGAGAGCACAGAGGCTTGTCTTGTTCTATGCACAGATGTCAGCATATGAAGACTTTGTTTTGTGGAGAAGTTCATCCAGCAGCACTTTGTTCATTTTTTAATACTTAAGTCTACTTTTTTTTTGTTTTATCTGAACTGTATAATTAATTCTATAAAAATTATGGCCCTGACCTCTGAAACAGCAAAATAATTTCAGAGATTTTCCTGGTAGAGCTTTTTATTTTATAAGTTAAAATGAATTAAGGCTTGGGTTTTTCCAGAAATTTAGAATTGGTTTTCAATTTAAAACCATTATCCCTTGTCTTATTGCTACAAGCCCTATTAAAAAGTCAGTTCCCATCTTTATTATAAGTCCCCTTTACGGAATGGCCAGGTGGATGCCTTTGACCAAAAAATCACTTGCTTCTTTCAAGAAATCTTTTCAGTCATGTTTTCAAGATTTTCTCTAAATATTTACAACTAAAAATATTTTTAGGACGACAGGTAAAAGTTAGATGTAACCATGAATTTCGGAACATAAGCTGTCAGTCAAAGCAGTACTATGAAACTGCCATATTTGAGATGTGAGAAGGACATGCAGACATGTCACATTATTTGTTTGTAATCTACATCCATGACACAACACTGGCATCACAGGGAGGATTTAATCTGCCTGAGGGTTGTTCCATTTCTCTGGTCTGTTTGACATACATGCACCACGTATTAAACTTATTAATTTTTCATCATTACATTTCAATTTCTTACGTATTCCAGCTGATTTTTAAAAAATGAACTTTTATGTATGTTTATTTGCACTTCTGTTGTTATTCTCTGAGGCAGATATGAGTGAAAATATTCTCTAGTATATACAGCTTTATATAACCTCGGTGGTTTTTAAACATCAACAAGAAATCCCAAACCTTCTATCAGCTTATTTCTTTCCCTAGGAAGGACACATAAATTTAAAAAAAAAAAAAAGAAATAATAATAATTTTTAAAAAAACACAAGGCCTTCAGTTACACAAGAAAACACAGAATCAATATAATGAAATATAACTGGGTGGAAAATATTAAAGAAATTGCAAAATATTTCTGGTGATTAATAACCCAGAATACAGAAACTTTTTACAGTTCTGGTGCATGAGCCTAGGCATACAGAATACATCACTGGTGTCTAAACAATTGATTTGAGCTTAATAAGAAATGAGACTAATTTACTCCACACTCAATTAGTAGAAGCATTAAAAACCCCAAACCAGAATCCACAGTTCCATGTAATTTATTCCGCATTTTCATTTCTATGATTTCTAGTGTACCTAGTAATAAAAATTTGAAGTGGATAAGATGGTAATTAGGTTTTGTATGGATTTGCTTTATCTAACAGTATTAGGAAGCTACACTGCCAGGGCACGGAATACTACCGGTTATGTCTAAGGTGCACAATGGGAGGAAAGTGATCACTGTATGCCTGATTTAAACAACTGATCCTTCTTGTAGTTTTCCAGAAGATGATAAACTGCAGTACATCATGGCAGACTTCAGTCTGGTAAAGAAAGCAACAAATGAATCCAGATTTTTTCTGTTAATAATTACTGGTTTCCAGCAACGGATTCCCTGAGATACCTCACTGCCAGTAACAATAAACTGTGTATTTAGTCCTTGTTTATGTTTATAGCAGGATTTTACTTTTAAGGCAATGTAAAAGAAAACATATGCTTCATCATATTAGTCTGTCTTGCTGTTAAGCATCATCTGTAATGATCTTTTGAGAATCTGACTGAAAGCCTGGAGTTTCTCTACATGATGTCCCTTGGAAAACATCACAGAATTTCTGCCGTGTAAAATTAGGCCTAATCTTAATTATCTTGCTGTCTGTTTCCTCAGCTTAATTAACTTTTATGAGTGCTTTTCTACAGCGCAATGAGTACTAAACCCATTTCATCCTATTCAGCATTTCATAATTTCTTTTCCCTCAGTTCTAGGACAACAAAAAGCTCTTCACAGTTCTAATTGTTATGGCAAAAGCTAAGGTATGAAATCTGAAAGAGAGCTGTAGCAAAAAATTTAAGAACGTTTAGCCATGCATACAAATAGAAGGGCAGAAATCTGCAAATGTGGAGAGATAATCCATTCTATCCTCTAAATGAACTGACTTTAAATATTTAATTATCTTGTTAAGTAAATCCAGATTATAGTATTCAAATCCT
Source organism: Cisticola juncidis (assembly GCA_013400215.1). NCBI lineage: Eukaryota > Metazoa > Chordata > Aves > Passeriformes > Cisticolidae > Cisticola > Cisticola juncidis. The sequence continues at coordinate 333,200 of VXBR01001567.1, read as the reverse complement.
AGTCATTACAGGTCATGAGGCTGTTTTAGGTGAAGAACAAATTGTCTGAAGAACAAATTGTCTGAAGAACAAAGCTCAAATAATTTTAGAAAAATATAGCACCTAATTTGCATGGCCAAGCCTTCTTCCTTAGTGCTTAGTCAAATTTTTGTATGATCTGGACCATTTTGTCACAAGAGAGAGCACAAAGGAAACAGCATGTATTGTAGCATGTCACTTTCCTACTGCTTGAATTTCACTTTGTTTCTCTCAGATTATAAAAACCATCTCTATTCTTCGGGGAAAGGAGACACAAAGGCTGTTTACTCCATATTTTTTGCCCATTCATGAGAAAAAACCAGCAATTTTATTTAAACTGGCTCTCTAAAAATGCAATAAATTTATCTTAATTGAAGGAATGCTTTCTTCCAAGAGCAGACAATGTCCATTAGCCCTTATAGTGCATTTACTACACATTATTCTCTTCACCTCTACTATGACAGCAGGAAGCAGGGTGGCTTTGCTTCTAGGTATGATCAGATGAGGTACTCTGTGAGTGACTGGCCAATATGCAGGTGTTCAGGTAAGCTGCTTTTTAATAATACCAAAGGCAGAACAGACAAGTGAAAAACTAGTACGGAGACACCAGGCACCCTCTATTTAAAGGTCTAAGGGCTACCAGATTGTACAGAATATTTCAGGATTTAATCCTGTCTCTAGTTGGCTGTCAGCATCAAAGACAGATTCAGATACTTAAAATAACCTACACCAGGGAAAAATTACTCAACATCTATCCGGAAACAGGGAAAATCTAAACTGTTTTCCATTTCCACTTTTCCCATGGCAGGAATAAGCAACAACAACAAAAAAAACCTTAACAATAACTTCATCAAAGTGAGCAAGAAAGCTTGATTATCATAAATAACTAGAAGTTTGCTCATGATGGGGCAATCATTCTATGCACTTGGTCATCTCTCCTGTTACCTTGGACATACCCTTTGTACCAAAAACTAACACACTGCATAAAGAATTAGAGGGCCAAAAAGTTCAGGACATTTCACTTCATGAATTTCCATGTGTATTTCAGTGTTTCTCATTGATCAAAGCCTTTTGCTTGTGAGCTTAGAAGTCACAGGGCCACTTTCAGCATCTATGGACCACAGGCTTACAAGCACTGCCATCCCAAGCTGTCTGTGTTTTTTAGTGGCAGCTTTCAGAAGGAAGATTCAATAAAGGTATCTGGATGTACTGAACAACTTGTACTCTCTCTTTCAGCAGCAGGGAGAGAAATTAAGCACAAACTTTGTAACTCCACATTGTCACACAGGATGCACGCTGTAGATCATCAGCACAGCACACAAGTGTGCAATTGCTCAGCTGCAACATCTCACCTACTCCTTGAACTTCACACTAATGCTTTCCTACTCAGCAGCAGGTATTCTATCTTTCTTGATAAGAAAGTAGTAAACGGACTTACAGACCAGAATGCTTGCAAAAGCAGGTCAAAAGAAGAGTCTTAATACATGCCATTATAATAAACAACAAATTTAAAAACAACTAGCCCTCTACTAGAGTAGATTTTACTTATATTTTCCACATTAGCTTCCACTAACATCAATGTTTAAACAATGGGTAACTTCAGTCTGTATCATCACTAATTTCCCCATTTACTCTCCGTCCTCCAAAACACCAGAAAAGATGTGAGGAAGGGCAAGGGCTACTTAGCAGCACCAAGGGGCAGTCCCAGCTGGGCAAACTCAGCCTCAGAAGCAAGAAAACCAGGCTTCCAGGACTGGCACCAATACACCCAACACTGACACCTGGGCAGTATATGCAAAAGGAAGGCCCACCAGGAAAGAACGCAATTGCTCTCTCCCTCTTGTGGGGCGCCCCAGCACTGAAGCTAAAAACAGCTTTGAGCAACCCATTATGCCTGTGTCACTCTCCACGGCAAATGGGCAGTTTTGACATGTGCCCTATAAATTTAGGAAGGTTGGCCATTTTCCTTTTCAAGATTCAAGCACAGTATAAACTGGAATAGTTTTATCTGATTGCTTTGGAAGTGGAAGTGCCTTTTTCTTCAAGGCAAATCACTCTTAGGAAGCAGAGCCCAGAACAACTTAATGGTCACCAGTTCTGAAAGGTTCTGCTAAGCCAGGGCTGCTCACACGTGCTGTGAACCCTATTGTCTAAATACAGAAACACCAAAATCTTAAACTTTAGGGCAGAAAGCATTTATTTCTATTTATGTGACAAGCTGGAGGTGAAAGGTTCACCATATGAAGCTCAAAAGAAAAAGCAACAATCTTCTCCTTAAGTGGCTTAAAATTTGACTCACAGTTTCACCAGCTTGTGGGCTTGTAAATTTTCAGCTCAGAAAACAATTGTATTAATTTCCATTAAACCAGACAGCATTTTGATTAAAAGATCCAGGCAAACATTTCCCATTTTCTATCCTTCTAGCACTAATGTAATGGTGTAAGAAACCACTGCCTAGGCAAAAGGTCCATAAACTTATCACCTTACTGTATCTATTGTCTTTCGAAGTGAGCAACCTGATGTGTAATTTCATTCTCATTGACAGATACAGACAAACATATCAACATGCAAACACTCTCAATGTCTATTTTAAAAATATGAGGGACGGAAAAATGTATATCCCTAGCTATTTTGAATTGAACAGTCTGAACAACCAGAAAAAGTCAATGCACATATTCATATCTTCATTCAATTACAGAGAGCAATAGGCAAATAAATGAAGTGGAATAAAGAATCACAGATGTTCGACAGGTTGCTTTTGCTCAAAGACAGAAAGTGGCTGCATGTCAGAAGTGAGAATGTGGGTTTCATACCCATGCATGCTCATATACAAAGCAGTATGTAATTTTCTGCTGTTTCGCTGTATGAAGCAGGTGATTAAGAGTGAACAGATTGAAAGACAACTGTGATGTAGGCTAAGTGTTAAAAGAAAGCAAGCTCATGTTATCCCAACTGCACCACCGTAACACTTTCAACTACTACTTGCTTGCTAAAATGAAGCAAAAAGAACAACTAGAGAAACAAAAAAGAACTGAAATAAACTCTCATAGGTAACCCTTGGTAACAGCAACTCAAAGATCTGTTAACTAAAAAAAGTTTCTAATAAGTTAGAAAAAATCTGCTCATGTCTCAAAATGCAGTGATTTTCCGGCATGCTTCATGATTACTAGAAAATATATTACAGTTATATTTGATCTAGATGAATGGGAAAAAGAATAATCCCTACATCTGCTGAAGCCACCAACAGCTTGTTGATAGGTTCAACTGAGCCACTTCCATGTTTTCCCTACTTTGCTTAATATACATCTTGGCAGTCAGCAGATGTGACAAAACATAGTATTACAGAAGGCAGGGGGAAAGACAATACATAGCTAAAGAAAAACCTACATCAGCACTTTGGTCAACCTTTTTTCTGTGCTTTTGCTTTTTCCTCAGAGTGTGGCATTTTTCCAGTTACGTCTTTAAGAAGGCTGTTGTTCAAATTAATATGAATTAAATATATTAACATATGTGCATACTTTGCTGCTCTACAAATTCACAGATTTCTTCCTGTATTTTATGGGGGTTTGAGATTACAGTTCCCAGAAGCCACAGAAGAACTCTTTAACAAAACATTAACATAATGCACAAACATATCCATGCATAATAGATACAATACTCCTATGTCCATTCCTTGATTCTTCCCTTCCCACCTTGCTTTGCTGCACAAGTGAATAACATTACAGATTTCAATATGATCTTGCTTACAGCATGTTCATGTAAAGATATTCCTAAGATTTCACAAGAAATTAAAATATTTCCAAAAGAGGAAAGTTACTAGAAGGACATGTTTTTATGAAATAAGCATTCTCTCTGAATTCTAACACCTCAGGTTTTTTAAGATGCCTTTGTATCCAGATCCTGTGTATAAAGGGCAAAATGGCTGATATAAATCAAAGGCAGGACCATCTTTTAATGCAGTCAAGATAAACATGTATATTTATATATACACATAAATATATTTATATCTGAATATATATATTATATATATATTATATTAAAAGGTAGTGTTGTCTTTAATTTATATAAATTGGTTTGCCATATAGTTGATAGCAAGATCAGAGGGGCTTCTGTGACCTGTGTTTTAATACCTCTTTTTTTCCAGCCCTGTAGCTTCACTGTGACTTTCATAGCCAAAAGGACAGGTTTAGTACAGGTTTAATACATCTTGGTCTGGCAGAGCACTGGCTTTCCAAACTCTGCAAATTACACTCTTGCACCTGATACCAGCAGCTGAATTCAAAATCGTGAAGAGTTGAATATTCCATTTTTATTTTTCATTGTTTGTGTGGAATTTGCAAGAAATATGAATACCTATTTTTCTGCCCTTTTCACCTCTACAGTAATAACAAGGAAGACATCCTTTAAACACTTTTTACAAAAACAAGGATTTAATTTAGTAAAATATTTCCCCTTTTCCAGTACAGTATACTTTTGTACTCTGTTACAAACAGATCTGGCATTGGGCCCTGAAAGAATGAAAGGACAATTCTATTCATATTATATGGAGAATAAACACAATGGTATAGAACAATACTACATAGATAGTGATTTGATACCTGCTGGATGTGAAATCTAGAATAATACATCTTTTTTATCAGAAAAACCACCAGTGACAAGTGTAGCTTTATGATTTATCACAAATATTTATTTATCACAAATATATATGCTTGCTTTATATCCCAATTATGGAACTGGCCAAGTTACAGAAAAGTGCTAAATAATACAAGCAGAAAACAAGAAAGGTGACACAGAACAAATTTAATATCAACTTGACTGGCAAGGTCAGAATTCACAGTGCTTTCTGTGAGCACTAGCAGAGTCACCCAGGCATAAATATGATGATGATGTGTAATTTCCATGTTTAACAGTAGGACAGAGCAGGATATAGGCTAGTTGTTCCCAAACAAAGGGGATCATTTAAATACAAATAAGACAGAAACTCTGTTTAGAAGTGACAGAAAATGAGGGTGGAAAGTGACTCAGATGAGGCTAAAAATAAAAATAACTTTTCTGGTTATTAGGAAGGAAAGCATGGGAAAAAATTAATAGTCTTCAGGTAAGCAAACTTCTATAACCTTACAGCCATGGTTGCTGAGGTCTAGGGGGATGGATGTCTAGATAAGAGAAGAGAAAGAGGAGAGCTGGTGACCTTTAAAGGGCATGAGTGCAAGTTATCACAGTTCAGTGGAAAGATAAGTAAGGCTTAGGAAACACTGACTTGGTTATTTCAGTTTTTCAATGATTTCAAAAAGAAAACACAGAGTAGAAATTAGCTTATATTATTCCTTACCACTAGTCATTTAAAAAAGATGAGAAGAAAATTTTGAAAGGGTGATCTTTGAAGAGTTAAGGAGAAATTAAACTTACCTAAGTAAGCTAAGTAAGTAATTCGATACAAAGACAAGCACTCAAAGAGCTGGCTTCACACACAGTGAAGAGGAAGCACTATTTTGCAGTTCTCAGTGACTGACATATTCAGTACCAGTTTGCCTCCTTCCTCACTTGGGATGCAGTCAGTGTTTAACATGACCAGTCCAAGAAACAGAAAGGTAAAAACTCCAGCAGGATAAAGCACGTGTTGGATGTTTTGAAGCTGGCAGTTCTGCTGAAATACACTATTGCATAGGCTGAGGCCAGTGCCTCTGTGAAAGGTGGGGCCAACCTAACATCACACAAGCTGAGGTCAGAGAAGAGGAACCTGCCTCCTTGCCAGCAATGGGCAGTTTATTGGCTCACCTTACAGCCCTAAAACAAGTGTTTGCAAAAGGCCAAAGGAAGCAATTCAAGAGCTGCTTAAAGAGCAGTTCAAAACAGTCAAGTCAGCAGTTATGCTTCAGATTTCATTAAAGACCTGGACAAGCTCTGGAAACTGACAAGAGGACAGAAAAAACACTTAAACTTAAAAGTTAACACTTAACTTAAAAGTTATAACTTTTAAACAGGGGAAAAGAAAGGATAGAATTTAGGAATCTGAGCCCTATGAGCTTACTTCTGATTTCTAAAAAAAAAGGAAAAACAAAGCTGAAGCACCACAGAGGTGCAAACAGTGCCAAATTATTTGCACTTCTTGTCCTTTCAGGGTATAGATCCTCCTGAATGGGAAAAAAAAATGCTAATACCTTGACTTTAATCTTTGATTACAAAGCAATGCCAGATTATTTTCTTGTAAGAATTAAGTAAGTAAGTTAGGAGAAAACAGCAAGTAGGACAAGCTAAATTGTAGAAGTATCAGCATGTTAGAGACAAGCTGGATCAGGGAATGGAGTGAGGTTTTACAGGAGTCTGTCCCGAGCCAAAACTATTATGTATTTCTTTACCGACCTGGATGAAAGAAACAATAGGTATGGTTACCAAATTTATTACAGGTAATATCACTAAGGATCAGAGTTAGAATTCCAAATCATAGTCAACTGAATTCTTACTGACTGCAACAGAAATTAAGCATGGCTCAATAGCAGCAAATGCAAAGCTCTACCTTTAGAGGTGATCCATTCACAGACATAGGAAAACACACTACTCCATGCATAGCTGCACTGCGGAAAGAGATCTAGGAGTTAAATGGTGTGTTTTGTGATCCAACAGGAAATGCATAATTGGAATAGGTTTTGTAAACCATGTGAACTTCTTCACTCATCTAAGTGACTGAGTTGCCCTCAGCTAGAGAGTCATGCCCAACTCTGGGCACTCGTTCAAGAAAGATGTGAACCAGCTGGAAAAGGTAATAAGAATCGTCAGAGGCTTGGAATACTCAGTTGTGGTACTGACAATTGGTCTGAATTTAGGCTTCAGGCTCTGCCAGTGTCTTTGTGAAAGGCAAGAGAGTAACTTTCTCATTCTAGACTGGGAAAATCTTAAGGAAGAATTCAAACAAACCTTGGGAAGTGAGAAACTATCTGCAGGTGATGTTTTTCCAACGTTTACTGGCAAAAGATGTTTATAATAGGGTGTAGACTCTAATAACCAATCATGTTCTTTGTACTGAACTACTCTATAAAAGTAGAATTTATAAAAATAAAGTTTGCTCTCATTTTCACCATCGAGTCATGTTGTTATTTCTGTGCCATCCAAAAATCATAACTCTGTCTAGAAGGATGAAAAAGAAAGTGGCCAAAAAAACCCCAAATGTACACCAGAAGAAACGGATGCTGTTGTCAACAGAAAATAGTGATCCTAGAGGTTTAAAGCACTACTTACATGCCAACAAAAAATCTTAACATCTAAGACTTTTAGAAATGTAAGACAGTGCCTGGAACCATTCCAATTTGACAGCAGACTGGGCACTTTTCTATGGCAGACAGGTAGCAACAGGACCACACTCATCCTCTAATTAAATCAAAACAACATAATCAAGTAAAAAAAGTTGTAATTAGGAATGGAAGTGAGTAGCTGTCCTATGGAAAGTGTTGGATGAATTATTTCAATTACATTTTGCTTGGTTGGCAGGGCGAGGTTTTGGATGCAGGACTGGACAGGGGTGGGAGGCTGCTAGGAGCTCCATTCATGTGCAACAGAACCAGTTCTAGCTTGCTATAAGACAGCCACTGTCACTGCAGCACTGGCCAAGGCCAAGCCCAACAGCGGCAGTGGTAGCACCACTGCGATAAATTAGTGGAAAAGAGGTAAAAACTGCTCCTCAGTAGCAGCTGGGAAAGATGATTGAGAATATGTGAGAGAAGCAAGCTGGCAGGCACTGAGGTCAGTGCAGGAGGGGAAGGCGGTGCTCCAGGTGACAGAGCACAGATTCCACAAAACGATAGTGAATCAGGCTGTGCCCCTGCAGCCCATGGAAGTTCATGGTGGAGCAGACATCCACCTGCAGCCCCCAGAGGAGACCACGTCAGAGCAGTCAGATGTCTAAAGAGGCTGTGACCCCATGGGAAAACTGCACTGGAGTGGGGTCCTGTGGTCCCATGGGGAGAGGAGCCCATGCTGGAGCTGATTTGCTGTCACAACCTGTGACCCAGTAGAGCAGTCTATTCCTGAAGGACTACACCATGTGAAAAGGGACCCACAGTGGAACAGTTAATGAAGAACAGCAGCCTGTCAGAAAGGAAAAGATGTTAATGAAGGACAGCAGCCTCTCCACATCGGAAAAGTTCATGGAGATTCACAGATCTTCTTGTGTGAGGGACCCTACACCAGAGGAGGGGGAAAGTGTGAGGAGTCCTGCCCCTGTAGAGGAAGGAGCAGCAGAGAAAACTACGATGAACTCCAGTCTTTATTTCCTGTACCTCTGCACCACTGGAAGGGGAAAGGTAGAGAGAACTGAGATTAAAACTAAGCCCAAGAAGAAGGGAGTATGTTGGGGGAGGTGTTTTACAATTTAGTTTTTATTTCTCATTACTCTACTGATTTGCTTGGCAAGAATCAGTTTAATTTCCTCACTTTTGCTTGTGACAGTAATTGCTGAGTGATATCTCCTTGTTCTTACCTATCTCATGAGCCTTCATTACTTCTACTCTACCTTGTTCAACTGAGGAGGGGAGTGATAGAGCTGCTTGGTGGGAATCTGGTATCCCGTCAGGGTCAGAAGCTCCACGACGGTAAAAATGTCTCATACTGTCACATACTCTCTTTTCCTTTCTGATTCTCAGTGACTTCTCTATCCAAACTGTGTTTTGCTAACCTTTAATTCTCAGTAGATTGCCAATTTAAAGCCTGTATTCATTGCAAACTGGATATTATCTCTGTTTTCTGTAACTGAATCATGAAAAGGAAGAAGGACATGATGCAGTTCCATGTCAGTATTTGTGAACTTTGGCACTGGAAGACAGGATTAAAGAAATAGAAGACACCTGATCAGTGTTCAGTGTCTCACTTAAAGCTACACTTCACCTGAAGCACAACAATGCTTTCTCATGCCAAGCGTTATCTTGGCTAGAATACTATGTGTGGCGCATGGTGGTATTTCACACTTAGGCAGACTATTCAAATGTGATACCAGAAATGTAGCAGTAGATGGCATAATTACACTGTGATCTGGGGGAAATTTCGGATTCCCTCTTCTCTTTGTCTAAGTCAGGCAGATAAAATATAAAAAAAATAAAATGTGCTCTATACCCAAAATATTTTGTTTTCCATCTGAGGAATTATGAAGGCAGCTGATCAATTGTATGAGCAGAAACAATACAGAAGAAACTGGATCTATGTTTTCTTGGTAGAAAGTTGAGTTCTAGGCCTAAATTCCTCTAATAGTGGCCAGAATCAAATTGGAATTCAGTGTTTATACTCCTTTCTTTAAACTGAAAGCAACAAAAGTTTCAGAAAATAACTCAGTTGTGTTCTTATGTAGTTACATAGATAATGTGATTAACATTACTCACTCTTGGTTTAAGACTATTTTCTTCCATTTAGATTTTAAGGGAAGGTTGGTTGGATTTGCAGCTTTGATGTTTTTTAAGGAATCATAAAACCATCTTGAATTAACCATATATCATATTTTTTCCTTTGGACTTCACAGCTATCATAGCGTTTCAAAATTTTCATGTGAAGTTATATTAAGTTACAATAAAATTCCTCACTGCATTTCAGGCTATGATTTCAAAGTGCTAAGTAGATATTAAAGCATATGAAAAATGACAACATAAACAACCTAATTTAGCAGCTTCTGAGCCATAGGCAACAGTAAAACTAATTTTTTACTACCAGTACGGATTAGCAGCACCTTAAAGATAACTGAATTGCAAGTTGCCTGTTTCCTTCATCCTTAAGAATATTTGAAGGTGCTTAACTGCCAAGTAGATATCAGCCTTATCTTGCTCATATATTATTTCTCATTAATTGAATTGCAACCTCAGAAGGAATCAAAACATGTAAAGAAAATACCCTCAAAAACGTCAATGTAGCTAACAGTCCTAATATATGACATACTACCTGGAGTGCTCCAGAGACAGCACCAATCCATGTTAGAAACCCAGATTCACTCTTCAGGATCACTATGTCTGCCCTTTCTTCAGCTATCTTTACTACTGCCTTTCTTTATTTAGAGAAGTAACACAGAAAGAATAATGTCTAGGAACTTTTCTAAAATTCATGCTTAAATTTGGAAGACTGTGGGCTAATATGACATTCTTACAGGCAGGTTAGGCAGAGATAGTTGTCAGCACCTCCTTCCTATTTTATTATCTCTCCTATTTCTTCCAAGCAAGAATAATTGCACTCGGAATTTGGCTTATCTTCCTTGTGAGACACTGGGTACACACATTTTTCTATTTGAAAAGAGACTGCTGTATCCTTCAAGGTGTTCCTCTGTCTTCTAAAAGAGCCTTTTAAAACACCTTTACACAAAATACCCACAACAGTGGAATGAGTTGGATCCCCTTATCTAAAACTTCACTAGGGAGAATTTAAGACTTGGCAAAAGAAAATACTATTCAGTTCCACATACTTATTCAGATTTTTGCTTATATCAGTTGTGATAGGAGCAAAGAGGCTCCGGTGGACAGGTTTTTTCTACCTTGTGTGCAGCAGTAGCCTTAATTACACAATCAAATTTCTTTCTACAAGACGATCTGTGTCTTTGGATGCTGATGCTCATTGAACAGAAAGTACTCAGTACTATAATGCTGCTCTTACTACTCATCACAGACTCACATTTTAATATATTCCTCACATTTTATTCTAAATACTGACCAGAGATCAGATCAGCTTGTTAGACCCTGGTGCTAAAAACATCAAGGACTGTGGGTACAGTCCCATATGGGCCAAGAGTGGGACTTGATGATCCTTCCAACACAATATTCTGTGGTGCTGTGACCTACTAATTTCTGTGTGAAAGTCAAGTGTTTGTCACCCATCACATTGTCTTAGAGTGCTCCTCTGAATACTCTACAAAGTAAAGGAGCATTATGATTCTTTTGCTTTTGCTGATGGTAAATGTAAGCATAGAAGTCAAAGTCAACATTATGATGACAAATTTTTCAAGTCAATATGATGTGATTGCTCAAGTTTTCAGGACAGAAGTTCCATTTACTAAAGTTTAGTTGTGAAATCTCAACATGTATGTGAACTGGAATGCTCAGAGGTAGAAGTAACAAGCAAATAATTAATGAGGGGTTTGACTTGGAGCTCTGTTTTTAGGGTCATTCTGTTTGGTTTGTTTGTAGGAGTTTGATTTGAGTGACTAGCCACTAAAAATTTCAGTAAGACTTTGTGCAATGAAAATTAAATTCTCAAGGACAAGTTACATCTGTCTTAGCTTTAAGACCTCTCTTCTCTACATCAGTCATCAAGTGCTCCTGTCTACATATCACTCAATCTCCACAAACCTTTGAAAGGTTTGATCTCATACTCGAAATGTTTATTACTATTTTCTTGTTAACATCACTAATGTTCAGTATATTGTGCAAACATACTGACTGTTCAAAATGCAGTAGGAAAAGCACCCTCTGAGAGACTGTCCATTTACTTACACATGAAGATGTGCTTTATCTTGCTGGAAACTGTACTATTCCCAAATCATCTTCTAAGAGTGCTTGGGAATAATTCACCTGTCCCCTTATGCAACTTTATAGCATAAGCCTCTGTGTTGCATGCATGAAATGAACAGTTCCTCTACATTTGTCTCCCAGCCCCAAACTATTTCAACTGCATATATCCAAACAGACTAAATTCATTAATTATACTTGAACAATTGAGGCCATGATCAGAATGAACAGTTCTACTTGTTCATTGTTGCCAGAGGAAAATATTTCAATGTAGCTGGATCACAAGGGTCTTTAGACCCTGCAGATTCTATTCTTATGCTCAAGTCAAATCAAGTGGCACCTTTCAAGGATTTGATTTTTTCAAAAAACAAAAATACTTGCTTTGGAAAAAATGTTTCACAACAGAAATGTATTGTGTTTCTGTTCTTTGTCCTCTACTCTTCCAGTTTATCCTGGAAGTTGAAAGAAGTTCCCTAAATTAAAAAAATATTCTTAATTATGCTCTTTTCTCACAATTATTTCTCCTTTGCAGGAAATGGAAACTGGAAAACTTCCACACATAATGAGGAGTCTATGACCTTCTTCCATACTCTTGCAGTATTCTGTCTTGGAGAATCCATTCCAGAGATTTTCTGCTGGATTTTGGAGGGGGTTGGTTTGTTGTTTTTAAGAACTGGAGCCACCTATCTTTTAGCTTTTGTACTTTTATTTTTATTCTTGCCCTGGCTGTGTTCTTTACCACAGGCAGATGTTCTCAGGCTGTATCTTAAAAGTGTTCTCTGAAAGTTGTCAAGCACATTTACATATTTATCTAGTAACAGGTGTTATCTTGCCTAGGGCTTTTTCATGTAACATCTGTCCCAATTCCCAACTTGATCATAAGAGTTAAGTCCTGCTTGCCTCACAAGATATAAAATTGGTCTCTGGAAACAAATAAACTTTTTTTCTGTGTCAGGATTCCCATAGTATTACTAAAACTACTGTTCTGTCAGAATACTAGACAATGCAGAGCTGAGATTAAAACAAAACCAAAAACCAACCAACTAAAACTCAAAAAAAAACCAACAAAAATTTTAAAAACTCAGTACATTACACACTACATTAAGCCTGAGGAATTCCTCTTACACTTAAAGAGCAACCTTATGACAGTTGTATTGTAGTTCTTGATTTTTTTCCATACTAGGCAAACTCTGCTAAGGTTTGCAAATTTAAGTACTGATCTAAGCTTTTTCCACCCTATAGGTAAAGGTGTGACTCTCTTTGGCTGATTGTAAGGGCCAGTGCAATTTTTTTCTGGACAACATCTTAGATCTCCATGTATCATTCATTACAGTTTCTTTGACTGTAGTATTCCAAATTCTCAAATCATCTTTACAGTTTCAGGAACTATCTACCTTTAGAAATGCACCAAAGCCACCATCTGCCAGGTCGTAGCTGTTTTGTGAAGTATATATGGGTTTTTCAGAGTTTTCATTCAGTATCTTTTCTTTTCTTGAATATATGTTGTGAATGAAATCAGTAGCTTAAGTCTTCCTGCAGCTCCATCTGATGAATAAAATCATATCCTCCAAGTTTAATTTTTGCAAAGAACACCAAATTCTTCCCATTCCTGTGTTTACATAAAAAGCTAACTCTACGAAAGCCCCTCAGATATAACACGTCACTACAGCAAATGTTTCCTGAAAACCTGCAATATCACTTACTACTTTTATTTGCAGGGTCAAAAGAGATTCAATTTTCTAAATTTTTTTTATTATCATTATTATGATAGCATGTCTTAGCACACTGCCATGTGTGATATGCAGTAATTGTTCAGAAATAAGATGGCTTATGCAGTTTCAATTTCAGACAGTTCTAAGATTAAAAAATCAAGCTTTCACACCTCAGTTGCCTGTGATCTACAGCTGTACTGCAGCAGCAGTCAAGGAATCAATCAGCCTGCAAACATTTAAGAAGGGACACAAACAGCTCCTGAGGAGAGCACTGCCTCCCCAGAAAGCAAGACAGTTGAGCTACTACTATTCACTGTCTTTCATTTTTCAGTACCTGCTAATTGAGTATTGTGCTACTCCATAAAGAGGCACCACACATGCTGTGAACACCGTCAGACCTTTTTCTGTATCAGGTTTTGTGGCACCTGCAGTTGAATATCATGATCAAGATTAATTCTACTGGTGCTTCATAAATGCAAGGGAATGACTCCTTCATATTTTTGCAACAAACTGTAGCTCTCCTGTTTTGGAGCCCAACTTTACATGTTCACTTTCTTGTGATATCTTTAGACTCCATTCCAAAAAACTAGCACAAAAATTAAGTTTTAAAGTTACTTTATTGAATGAAGAGTCTGTTGTTACGGTACTAATTTGAGAAAAGTATTTGATAATACAATGTAGCAAAACAGACACTGAACAGAATAATGAATAATATAATACAAATGTAAGTCATTGGCAGATCAAATCACAGCTACTGAGGCTTAATATGGTTATTAAAATTATATTGTGGTTATGAAATAATAAGTTTCAGTAGAGCACTAGGACATGTTCATGAAGTAGCAGCTGTCAGAAAAAAAATGTAGACTGTCAGAAGATTGTGGCAAAGAGTTTACAGGTGTGTGCATGCTTCTGTGTGCAAAAAGTGTTCAAAATTATAACATTCACTAATTGAGTTCTCGGGTAGGGAGTGCATAATTTAAAAGGTTTATAAGACATAGCAGATTTTATCTACTCCCTTTCTGGATTTTAAAACTAAAATGAAAGCATAAGATCCCATGCAAAGAAATTGGAGGCAGAATTCCTCCCATTTTGATTGTTTGCAAAATGCACTTAACGGTTTAAATCCAGTTGCTCCTACTGAGCAGACATGGAGAGGCTGCTGAAATCTGGGAGCATCACGGGACTAAAGGAATGCTACTGAAATTACAGAACTCTTGTAAGGCTCGAGAAGGAACTGGAGATGTTGCACATCACACCTTTCTAAGCCTGCAGTCAGGCAGAGCAGCTCTGCAAACCTGTCCCACCTCCCTTCAGACACACATTACTTCCCATGGTTGTCCATTCTGGCAGTGGCCCCTGCTCTGGCCATGTTGGGGCCACTGCATGCCCAAATGCCAGATGTTCCTCCTAGTCTGACTTGCCCATGCAGCATAAATTCCAATGTCCAGATTAGGAGCCACCCCACAGCCCCACCCAACAGGATGGCACTGGCTGAAGACCTGTCTATCAAAACTCTGGCTCAACAGGTTCTCAAGTAGGAGCTTCAAAGCCACCACTCCAGCAAAAATAACAAGAACACTTCTGCATAGGGGAAAGGTACCCAACAGGCTAGCTTTCACAGTGGGGTACTAGACACCTAATGCTGCAGTCCTCCCTCTTCGTCCCTGGCCAACATCTCTTACAGACAGCAGGACACTGCACTGCCCTGACATTGCCTACAGCATTTCACAACAGTCAGATTTACTGCTCAGCTCCTGAGTCCAAACGCCTGCGGCTCTGGAAATGAAAAGTGATAACTGCTATTTGTCATCTTCCCCTCTTGCTGCTGCAGCATGCCAGGACATAAGTTCCAGGCTGCAATGTCACCACCATGAAGCATCATGGTGACATTTAAGAACATCCCCTAGGAACCTGCAGCCAGCCAGTGCCAGTTCTTTGGCATTAGATGTCTGGCAGGACCAAGACCAGCTGCCCAGGGAAATGCCTATGGCTAGGAATCACTCTGCTTTAACCTTGACAAGAACATTTGAATGGGAGCCATCTCCAAGGAAAACATCTCCAAGGAAAACAAACTTCTGCCCAGAGAGTCCCTCCAGCTGAAAGACTCAGCCTCTCCTGTCCCTCCAGAATGGGACAAGAAAACATTTTGAAAAGCTGGTCTAGCATCCCTCAAGGGGAAAAAAAAAAGGCATTTTCAAAGTGGATAATTCCATGTACTGATTACCAAAGTACCAACAGAATCCATCCCCTTTGTTAAGAGGAGTGCTCTGGTGAAGCTGATGACTTTACCTTTCCAAACAGAGACATACACAGACACACACACCCCTTCCTAGATTCATACGCGCACACATATTTGTAGATTCCCCAGGAACAAGCATGGACCCTCTTATCTCACATACAGACTCACAGCATACTGTAATTTGGGAAACTTAGAAATGGACCCCATGACGATCATCAAGTCCACTTTGTAAGTAAAAGGCCTATACAGGGATTTCACTCACAAGCCTCGATAGTATTAACACCATATTCTGACCAAATGAGCTGATCTCCTCTCAGTGTCCCTTCATGGATGTCAGCCTTCTTTTAATCCTGCATCACCTGAGGTACAAGGTGAAGTGTCTGGAAGTTGCAGTTCTGATGTGGCACAAGTGCAGGCCTGTAACTGGTGCACAAGAGGGCCCAACCCCTTGCCCCCACACTTTCCCATCAATGCACCAAAGCATGGAGCCTAATAGACTTTTAGGCTCTCAGCATCATTTTGCAACAGTCATTTCCTCTGCATGTTTACAAGGGCAGCCCTCCACCCTGTAAACTCACCTAAAGTGACATACTCAAAGTTACAGTATTTAGGCATCGGATAAGGTCAACTTGGAGATTTACAAATTATCCCTGTGTTTTAAGGTGTGTCCTATATATGTGTTCTCCTTCTGTCTTCTTTGTTTTGTTGAAATCATATCCTAGAAATACAAAGATTCAAGAATGAGAACATGTACTTTGCTAGCAAGCCTCAGCTGTTTGCACCCCAATTTCTAATAAAATTAAACCTCATTCCTGATCATCCAAGGTGTAGAACTATTTGATTGAAAAAAAATATATTGCAATTACACAAACCATAAATTTGTGTAGACTAAAAAAAAAAAACTTCTTTCAAATTTTTACCTTTTCTTTTTTAGTATTAGTTGTATTTTCAGATATAGAAACATTTTACCGGTGTAGCCAGCCAGTAGTTCTATTTAGAATGGCATTTCTAACTCTATATGTGAAATTGAAGAGACTATTGCTCTGTTAAGTACAGCAAGAGCACACTTTTTATTCAAAGAGTCAAAACAACTATACAGAGACCAAATGAGACATCAAGAATAAAAGCTTAAGCCTCACAAGGTACGCATACATTTTTGATACTGCATAGCCCATAATCAAAAAGCAACACAGCACTCAGTGCAGCCTTGGCTATGTACTCTCAATCTAAGCAACACAGGCCAGGACAGCTTTGCTTCACTACATTCCTTGCACATTTCACCAACATACTCTTTAACCTTTTAAAGACTAAGTATTCTGAACCCTGAAATAAAAGCAAGCCATCGTGAATTTCGTATACCAGCTGAAGCCCCTCTGAGGATAAGTGAACACAGGCATGTTCAGCTAGCAGTTTTATCTAGCTTTATAACATGCCTTGGAGATTACATATCACCATCTGCACACTTTGGATTTAATTTCCACGGTTTGGGATGAGCTGAAAGGCCAATTTGCCAACAGTACACAATCGCCTGCATTTTGATTGACTGGCAGATGAGGGAAGAGTTTTGTATTTGCTACAATGAAGTCCATTCAGTAAGTAAAACTGGTTACCAAAATTAATAGTTCCTTCTTGCCAATTCTTTCTTTCTTGCTGAAAGAAGTGTGTTGACACCCTTCTGTCTTCCTGTACACAAAGACTTCATACAATGAAATCAATCATAATAGAAAATCAAAGCACCTCCAAGTCTTCCCTAGCATGCACTAGCTCATCCAGTTGTTACCATAACAACAACAACAAAAGATACAGTGGATGAGACTTCACTTTTAACACTGAAATATCTGAAGAACTGCTTTCCTCAGGAAAAAATCAAGAGGATACTAGATATTCTCTTCTTTGAGGCAAAAGGACTGCAACCCTCTTACATGCCAAAAAGCTGCTTGAAGAAGGAAACCTATCCTATAAGGATGAGCTTTAACAGAGGAAAAGAATATACTAAGAGTCAGATTTGGAAAATTTGAAGCAAAGTTTCTTCCAGCCTCAACACCCTAGCTGTGCCAAGATCAAAGGAGCCAAGATAGGACACAATGTCCACTAAAAAGATACTTGGTCTTGTATCTATGTAACTAAATCAAGAGATTTAGTACTTATGATGAAACAGAGCTTAAGCAGACTCAATCTTTGTTTTAATTTCTGCAGTACTGTTTCTCAAGACCAAAAAGATTGTTCTCATAAGCAAAAGCACAAAATGTCTAGTTTAAATATGATGCAAATATGGGCAATCAACTATTCCAGCTATCCAGAACCCTGACTACAGACTTTGTGACTATCTGAAGGTAAGAGCCACAACTACTAACTCTGTAGAAAAATTGGGCAGAAAAATTCAGTCTCTGGATTAGAAAATAAAGTCAAACACTGCAGAAGCCTTCAAAAGTCGTGAGTTTAGAAACAGAGGGATGTAGGTGAAAAGAAGGTAAAGTAAAATACTTCAGCACATTTTAGGGCAAAATTGATATTTCTGACCTCTCTTCCTCTCTTCTATCTGTCTCCTTCAAAAAGTGTAATTTATATGTTTGGTCCTGAAGAATTTAAAAGTGATTTAGGATTCCTTTTTAGCCAAGAGGTAGGACTTTTTTTGAAAATGCAAAAGCCAAACAAGAAAATCACACAAATATTTTTTCCCCCATAAAGGATTCTAATGAAGAGCTTGCACTGAATTTTTTGTCATTTAAGATGTAGTCACTTCCAAGTATAATTTCAAGTACTCAATGAGTAGCACTTCTTGCTAATACGAACCAAGCACACTGTATGTACTTCTATTATCAGCTTTAGGACTGTGTGTGCTGTTTCAGCTGGGGTAGAGTTAATTTTCTTTCCTTCACAGTGGCTACTGTAGGGCTGTGTTTTGAATTTGGTCTGAAAATAGGGCTGATAATACAGAAATATTTTTGTTATTGGTGAGCAGGGCCTACACAGAACCAATGACTTTTCTACTGTTTGTGCTTTCCCATTGACAAGGAAGTTGGGGGTGCATGGGAAGGAGACACAGCTGGGACAGGTGACCCCACCTGACCAAAGGGATATGCCAAATCATGTGACACCATGCTCAGTATATACAGCTGGAGGGAAGAAGCAGAAAGAGAGGAACATTTGGAGTGATGGCATTTGTCTTTCCAAGCAAGTGGTACACATCTATGCTCTCCCAGAGATGGCTGAACACTTGCCTGCCATGGGAAGCAGTGAAATAATTTCTTTTTTTTTTTTTTTTTTTTTTTTTTTTTTTTTTTTTTTTCTTTGCTTGTGTGCCTGCATTTTGTTTTCCCTATTAAACTATCTTTGTCTCAACTCAGAAGTTTTCTCACCTTTACCATTCTGATTCTCTCTCTGCTGGCAGGGGATGAGCAAGTGGCTGCCTGGGGTCAAATCACAACACTGTGTCGCTTCTCTTTCTCCAGCTTCAAGTGAAGTCTCACTTAGCTATGCAAGCTGTACGTTTCCAGCTGAGTATTGGTGTAATATTTTTATGCAGGTTTATATCCAGAGGTTCAGTCTGTCAGCATGTTCTGCCACTATCATACTCTTTAGTATTTTAGTACTGAGAGGAGCTACAAAGGAAAGAAGCAGTATCAAAACTAAGTGCATTTGTGCATATGAAGAAATAAAACAGACATTTAAAGGGAAACAGGTTAAGAGCTTCACATACGAAGTGTATCTGTTCTTAAGTGAAAAATTCTTTGCTGTGAAGGTGGTGAGGCACTGGGACAGGTTGCCTGAAGAAGATGTGAATGCCCCATCCCTGGAAGTGTTCAAGACCAGGTTGGAACGGGGCCCTGAGCAATGTGATCTAGTGGATGAAGCCCCCACGATATGAGGGTTGGAAATAAATGGTCTTTAAGGCCCCTTCCAACTTTTCTATGATTCTGTTCCTATGAATTCTTCACCTTAATTTTTATATCCTCCCTCATAAATAATAAATGACAAACATCCCAATCACAAAATAAGACATAGGGAATGCATCAGGATCTCACAAATACTCATACCTGGTGGACACCTGTTATCTGTTATCCAGTAATCTCAAATGTTGAAAATGCAGTATTGACTGACATTTAAGGTAGACAACATTGCATAAAAAGACACATACAAAAATTAGGAAAAATTTATTAAATTTCCTTCTGTTTATAAATTCCTTGATTTTGCACTAAAACTAACAACTCCCAAAAAGTAAATTATTAAGCACTTGTTCTCACATCTGGATGCCTTCAGATATCAACTTTCTTGTTTGTTCCATCATTCTTGGCTCAACCACTTAAAGTAGCTTTAGTTTAAATTTTTGCAAAAATAAGGCACTTTATGAGAGTCAGAAGGGTAAATGACTCAGAGTAGAAAAAGTTTTCTTTGAAAGAAAGACCATTGCTGAAGACCTCTGTAAATATTCATAAATGCGCTGCAGAGATATTTAAGAGCTTTCTCAAATGGGGAACTTTGAAAAGGATGTTTTTTAACTGATATGTTATCAGAATACCTTTAGAACAATTAAATAGATCAATGAATTCTTAAAGATCCTGAACTCACCCTGAGCTGTAGAAAAGTCACGCACTGAATTTCTCCATAATGCTTTCCAAATTGACTCCAGGATCAGCAGTCTGTCATTTGCATTAGGCCCAACCCAAGCAAATGGGAAGTGGTAGCAGCAGCAGCAGCAAGAGAGGTGCTGGTGTGGGTCCAGGATTGCAGCTCGGCGGGAAGAGAAAAGCAGATGCCCCCACACAGGCCACCGGGATGGCAAAACCCGCTAGATGGTGCTGTTTGCCCACAAATTTAGCACTTCTGTCGGAAAAATAAAAAACCAGGACGGAAAAATAACCACTGAGGACAGCAATTTCTGTAAAACAAAAAGAAAAATTAAAAAAAAAAAAAAATATATATATATAGCATAAAGTTTCAGAACAATTTTTTTAATCTGCTTTCTCCTCTTCATTCATGTGAATGGTACTGGTCTCTTGTACTGGTCTACTCAAATCTCTTTCTTGAGACAACATTAGATTAGAAAATTAAACTTTGACCTAGTGGGCTTAGATATATGTTCTCTCTATTATTCAGCCATTTATTAATTTATAACCTGGAAGAGACCTCTCATTGTATGAATTCAAAGAAATAGTCAGGTTTGAAAATAATTTACATCGCAGATTAAATAAAAAGTAAAACTTAGGTTCAGGAAACAGAACATATCCTTTTGTTTCCTGAACCTTTTCCAGTTTGTTCACTGATAAATATCATAAGTTCACTGCACACAAACACTAACACATTTGATTCAGTTTTTCCAAATGGATTATTCCACTTTGTCTTCATTTCAAAATAACAGTCTATAACAATCTAACTTCTGTTAACCTTGAACCAGGGAGGGGGCAGGGGGGAAACATATTGTATTTTCAGGAAATTTTGTTATAAAAATCGTAGCTAACCCACAAAAGATGGTAATTTTCTCCTAGCAAAAGAAAATTTTACACACACAGAGATACACGCACACATGCAAAAGCTAGACATGGAGAATCAGGAGCAAAGATAAATAGGTTGAGTCAAAAGGAACTTTTACTGAAGATGAAGGGACAAAGTGTGTAAAGCACTAAGCCATTAATATACAGCAGACTGCATCAGAAGAATAAGAGTGATAAGAGACAGTGAAGGTGTAATCATCAGCAGATTTAATAGAATTTAGAAAATAGGTTTTGTATTGCCAGAGGCCTAAATAAATTTCACAAAGAAGCATCCAATACAGCAATTGCAGATGGTTATGGGAGAATCACATTGCAATCTACTTTTTCTGGTTTCTCATGAAAATTCAGAAACAAGGCTGAACCCAAAAGTTAGCTTCCACTTCTAAGGTAAATAACAAATCCAGTGCTTGCCTGAGTAACAATACACAGGAAGCAAATCTGCTAGTGAAAACTGCTTATATATGCAAACTCGCCATCAGGCCTCAGAACAGTGACTTTTTAAAGAAATTGTTTTTGAGACAAGACAAGAGGATGTAGCCTCAAGCTATGCCAGGGGAGGTTCAGGATGGACATCAGGAAGAAGTTTTTCATTGAAAGGATTGCTAAGCATTGGAATGGACTGACCAGGGAGGCGGTGGATTCACTGTCCCTGGAGGTGTTCAAGAAGGGACTGGATATGGCACTCAGTGCCACAGTTTATTTATTGTGGAGGTGTTCAGGCACAGGTTGGACCTGATGATCTTGGAGATCTTTTCCAACTGTCGTGTCTCCACGATTCTATCACACAGGATTGACATAGCCTTAGAATGGTGGGCATAAAATATAAACTTCTTAAACTATGCTACCATTCTGATTATGAACCAAAATTGATTCAAAGTATGACTGCAGAAGTTTAATCTTTCAGATATAAAACTGACAAAAATGTTAAAGGTTACCAAGAAAACCAGCAACTGAGAAAATAAAATATTTCTGATATTTTCTGTCTTTCATTAGCGCAAATAACTTACTACCAGATTAAATTATTCAGCAAGTTAATAGGCAGTAATTACTATAATTTTTATTGTTAGTCATTAAAAACAACATTAGTGAAGTCCAAGATGTTAAAAGCCTTGAAGCATTGTTTCTAGTTTTACTGGAACACTAGGCTGTGTTTTCTGTTTAAGCATAAACAGCCTTTGTTCATGTAAGGTACTACTATAGTACCAATAACAAATTGATACTTTGGCATAGCAAACTTCCCTACAAAACATAGGTTTCAATATAAAAGATTGTTCTGCACAGATCAACACTTCTTGTGCTATTAGTTTACCGGGTAGCTTACCACATATTTTATTGTTCACTGTAGAATACAGCATATTAGAGATTAATGATCTGATGAATATTTCAATTTCTCTAATTTTTAATATTAATTATCTGATGAATATTTCAATTTCTCTAATTTTTAATAATAAACTATGTTAGCACTGAAAAGTTAAAAGGGCTTACTATATAATGCTAGCTCTAGTAAAGATTTTAAAAGTGCTTCCTTATATTTTCAAACATATTTCTAGATATACTAGTTACTGATACAAATTTCTAGATATACTGACAAGAAGTTGTCAACTTTGCTGCATTCATGTGTTTTAAATCCCTTCATTCAAGGGATAGGGAAATTTGCTGTAAGAATATAAAAACAGATTTGTAAAAAAGGTTGCTAAAATCCTAAACCCTGTTACCATTATCTGAGGAATGCATGCAGATTAAAACTACCATGGTTCAGCTCCTTTAAGCAATACTATCTACTGCAAAATGATCCAAACCATAGCTTTATGTAATTCATCTAAAGTAGAATGGTTTTCAAGAACACAGTCCTGTATTGATGATCAAATTGAAGAGCTGAAGTTTTGAAGGCTCTCCCTACCTCACTTATTTGAATGACGTGGGCTGCTTGAATAAGCTTTTTAAACACTCAGCATTAATTGGTAACAGAGACTAGATTAAAATCAGTCGAGTTCTTTTAACCTTCCCCAAACACCCTCACATCTTCAAGTTTCACTTAATGTAATTGTAAAAACAGGTCTACTGTTACTCAACTCTCAGGGGTGGCATTAACTTCATTAGGTGCTGTTTGTACAATGTGTTAAGCTCCTCATTAGAACATGCACAGAGGTATTTCAGACTAATGAGGCTCTATTGTTATAACCTATCCCTGCTTAATTGCAATTTCTTTATAAGTAGCTGATGTGGTACAAACTCTTTTAAATGGCAAATACTGGTACAACAATCACTTTTAATTGATGTGTACATTAAAATAAATCTTCCCATTAGGCTACACGTTGTGTGCCTGTAAGCCTCAGAGAATAAAAAATATTTTTAAAATAAAAAAGAAAAAAAAATGCCTGTCATATCATGGGCCTCACCCATTAGCAAAAAGGTGCTGCAGAATCCTTCCTTCCCCAGAGCCCTACATAGCACCACAACATGGGCCCTACAGCTACCAGTGAGATAGGAGCATGGAATCATTTGAACTGGAAAAAGACCTCTAAGATCACTGAGGCAGCACTGCCAAGTCCACCACTAGATCATGTCCTCAAATGCCACATCAATGGGTCTCTTAAATGCCTCTAGGAACGACAGATTCCAGCTCATCACATCTGTGTTTTTCAGCAGCAGCCTTCATTGTCACCCTCAGTTCAGGTAATTCACCATCTTCTCTTACATTAGAAGAGAAGCAGACCCAGAGGTCAGGATAGTCTTTTCTCACAAATGCACCATCACAAGAGTGTCCTGGGTTGCAACATGTAACGAAAAATGTGTATTCAACTTTCCATCTATTGAAACCAGTTGGGAAGGTTTTTATTTCCTTTTGCATAACCCATTCTTCATAACTCCATGGGGGAGGTGGGGTATCTTCTGATAATGGGCCATTAAAGCTCACCACATGACTGATACAATTACATCATCCCATTGTGAGATGTTCCATCCAGTGGGAGGAGCCAACCATTCCTACCTAGATAAAAACTGAGAATCAGAAAACCAAGGCAGCCTGTTTCCACTGGATTCCCAGAGGAAGACTGGACTCATCACCACTGGACCTTTGGAAGGAGACTACACCTTTCTACAGGATCATCTAAACTCCAACAGAAATTCATCTGTTACCCCAGAAGGATTTATTTGGACTGCTTCCAACACCATGACCAACAGGGTGTCAGGCTGTATTCTGACTCTGTCAGGGTTTCTAGGATTTTTGGTGTGTTTTTGTTTTGTTTGTTTTTTGGTTTTGGGGATTTTTTTTATACTACTACATTTGTATTTTTAACATTCCTAATACAGAACTGTTATTCCTATTCCCATATCTTCATATCTTTGCCGGAAAACCTCTAACAGCAAATTTATAATAATTTGGAGGGAGGGGGGGTTACATTCTCCATTCCAAGGGAAGATCCAGCTTTCCCTGGCAGACACCTGTCATTTGAAACCAAGACACAAGAGTTAAACTGTGGTATTGGAACTGTGCTTGTGGTGATAAAAGGACAGATGAAATCCCTCAACTTGCAAATTTCTCAAAAAAATGCTCTGCACAGGACAAGTAATACAACAAATCCCTTGGAATTAAAGAAATTAGGCAAATCAAGGCAAAACCAAAAGCAAAACCAAATAAAGCAATATCCAGGCTGCAAGAAATTTTGTTTCTGAACAATACCAATTCTGTGCTCTTCTGTACTCTTCATGCAGGAAGGATGTGAGGCCTATGTAAATTTAAATCATGCTAAATACAAAACCTTCAAGGGAAAAGAAATGCACCTAAGCTTTAGTTCTTTTTCGGTATGGTTACTTCTAATTATCATTCATAGGCAAAAAGTCTTTTGCTTTTAATACAGTTGCACAAAGACAGTAGATAAAACCATGTCTGTGTATACAGGGATAAAAATTTACCTCTGAAAAGGCATTCAAAAGGAGAAAGTTTCTTTTAAAACAAAATATGTCTTTTTATTTTCAGGAAGGACTCTACTGCACAATCACATAGGACTAATCTTGTACCTCTAACCCTTTCTCCTATTCTTTGTGTTAAATTAAAATATATGGTAAGGGGTAGGAAGGGACCATACAAAAAAGTGGGGCAAATTTCTGCTTGGGACTACATGAAGGCAGTAAACCACTACTTTTCTTATAAAGAACACAAAAATAGGTTTGAAGTGCCTAAATTTCATGGATCTGTTTACTTTCCTCCCAGGATAGTCTAATCCACTTCCTGAGAAAATAAAAGCAACCAAATAATGAGTGGTTCAGATCGTCTTTATGATTACTGTAAGCAAGTTTCTATCCAGTGAGGGTTTTCCATACTTCCTACTTGCAAATTAAGTTCAGTGTTGCAGCACAGGGTTGTCTGACAGTGATTGGATCAGAATTTTGATGAAGCTTCTGTTCACCTAGGTGGAGTTTTGTATACCTCAAATGTCATTCTTATTTTAA
This sequence comes from Cisticola juncidis, assembly GCA_013400215.1. Classification (NCBI taxonomy): domain Eukaryota; kingdom Metazoa; phylum Chordata; class Aves; order Passeriformes; family Cisticolidae; genus Cisticola; species Cisticola juncidis. The sequence goes on along the minus strand of VXBR01001567.1, from coordinate 307,819 downwards.
TTATTTGCGATATGGATATATTAATAAAGCTGTCCTTGTTGGCTTCCCATTACCATGTTGTTGTTGCTTTGCTGGCAACTGTATTACCAGCTGCCATCTCTTTAATGTTATTATGATCTCATGCATCTGCTTGGTGCTACTACTCTAGCTGAACATTGCTGGAATTTCCTATTTTATTTGCTAATGGCTTTGCCCATGCATCTCTGGAGAGGGGGTGTCACTATACAGTCAGCAAAGATAGTTTACACCGTACATACCAGTACCTCATTTACTAAATGAAATGTTTAATAAAGCAGAGGTCTAGTCAGGAGGCAGCTAGCTCAACACAAAGATGACAAGAGTATGGATAAGTAGAAATTTCCAGAATTTCAGAATGCTATTCACTGTATTTATTTCTTCCTTTCACATCAGTAGCAACCAGCTTGGTAAAATATTGTTACTTCTCTACTCCTAGCAACATTTTATTCTAGGTCTGTCAATAATCTTCATCGTTAATACATTAATTAATAAGTTTGACAACATGACCTAGACAAACTCATCACATTCAGCTTTGTAAATGAAGATATTACTATTAGTACTACAGTACTGAAGAGAATATATCAATTCACTTTTTTTACTGAATTGATAATACAGCAAGAGTCTAGACATCATTTAGAGAAATGGGACACAGCCATTTACAAAGCTGAATTTATTTAACTTTTTAAAGCATATCCTACAAAGATCAAGTCTGTTGGCCGGGGCACCAGAGTCAAGACAGCACTCAATATGAGTTAAAAATCTTGCTTGTTTATTCAGCTATTTGGAATACATTTATACCATGCTAAGCATATCATGCACCTAACTCCAAATATCACCGGTTAAACCATAGTGTCCAGTGTCCTTGCAGTAAACATGATTGGCTTAGAAGCTCTGTCCACGCAGCTGGATGCTGTGAGCCTTCTCCAACTTATGGTCAACGCATCCTGTCTAGCACCCTGTTATAGCTATTGCTCCAAATTTTACTTCCTCCTTATCCCATCTAAAGAATGGTTCAAGGACTTCAGCTTCAAGGGTTTCCTTCAAGGGTTTCAGCTTCTACTCATCCTTTAGGCTAAAAGCAGGATTGTGCACATGTCTCTGCTTTTCCAGCCATGCATCCACACAAGTCTTTATTAATAGTAATAGCCTTTCAGTGAACCAGATGAAATGTTTTTTTTCTTCTTCATAACAAACCCAAGTCTCTCACACAGGCCAACAAACTTGTGGGTTTTGTCTCAGATACTTTTTGTCTTACATTTCCTTATCAGCCTCAGATGCTCAAGAATTAAGGCTTGAATTTTTAGACTGTTTCTTTCTGTTAGAAGAAAATTTTGTGAAGTCTCATGTTCTAAGGTAAAGTTGCCTTTCATAACCCCACTACATCAGATTGTTTTCTCCACCCCAACAGCTTTGTTTGTCATTGGGTGAGGGTTTGTTTCTTAAAAAAGCTTTTCCTGCCTGGAAGTAGAGGCTTCCAAACAAAAATACAGACCTCCAAAAGTTGAGCATATGGGAGTTCCAGTATGAGGAAGGGAACTGGATGTTCATACACTGGAGCAACTAAAACAGCATCTACTAAGGTGACCACCATGTGAGGGAGCAGAAAAGACATAATTTTAGGAGCATGTGCTTATAAGATTACTGAAGAATAAAACAGTCACTGGCTTCCACAAATATGGACACCACACCATTAATTTCATTCCTCTTTAACTCTAGGCATAATTCTTCTATACTAAATATTAATCTATCACTCTCACTACACCTGACCAGTGCCCCCTGCTCCACAAATTTGTCTGTGATTCTACACGAGTGCAGCATCCAGAGTAGCCCAGGAGGAGGCACAGCAATTCTACGTATTTTCCCGTAGCATCTCACATACTCAACACAATATTTATGTAAGTTCAAGCAGGAACAGGCACAGCTGAAAACTCACTGCATACAAATGGAGTGTATCTCACTATTGCAAATCAAGCACAGAGTAGAACAGCTCAAACCCCAGTTCAAGAGGGAAACAAAGAAACCTAAGATCAGAAAAAGGAACAGAATCTCAGAAACTAAATATAAAATTTACTTTAAAATGTCCAAACTGATTTTATGGTGCTAACATGGGACCCATATTTCCTTCTGGAATTATTTTTAGAAAGGTGCACTTTTTCAGGTGAAAAAAAAAAAATAATTTTTGAATAGACTTGATCCAAGCAGGAACAATAAATGAGACAATCCTAACCATGAAAGACAGTGTCAGTTCTGGATCAGAGAAGCTGCTTCTGTATTTACCTCAGAAAACAAAAATTATGAGAGATAAACCCATAAAGCAAGAACTCACCTTGCCATTGTTCTACAGATCATAACAGACTAATTATGCAGTCCAGTTTAGAGACCAGTAAATTCTGAGACTCAGAACATACTGATAAAATGATCACTCATTGATTCCCCTGCTCCTTACTAAAAAACCTATAAGCTTTTGTGGCCACACTCCAGCCAAGATGTAAACTCTTAGAATATTGTACATCATAACATTCACTTACCACCTCAAGTCATTAGCATGACCTTCAGCCACAATTGCAGCAGCTGGTTTATTGCTCATTTGGTTCATTTCTGGATGGTAATAAATGAAATATTTTGTTCAAAATATACTTCCTGACATCTCTTTACATATTCTGTCTAACAGCATCTCCCTGTATCATGACTTCAACTAGTAATACTTAGGCATATTCTTAGCAATCACCTATCATAAGGCACAAAGGTCTTCCTAGCATAAATGAAATCTCTTGCTCTGAATACCCAGACTTTTTCTTCCAATTTTTTCTTCCTATCCCATAACATGAGAACATTTAGTAAAGGCATAAGGACTTATAATCTGTGTAACATAGTTTGCATTGTTAATATATTCCTGAGTACCTCTATCTTCAGAAGAAATACTCCAGGGACTGAGAACACAAGGATAATCTACCATTTCTTTTCCTGGAGAAATTCACTTTTATTTTAATGACAAAAAACCAAACAAACAAACAAAACAAAACAAAACAAACAAACAAAAAAAAAACAACCCACAAAAACCCCCCCACAAAAAACCCCAAAAAACCCAAAAAAAAACCAAAACAACAACAACAAAAAAAAACACAAACAAAAAAAACCCCAACAAACAAAACAAACACCTCCAAAACCCAGTAGTCATAAGAACAGCAAAAAAACAAAAGTGAATATTTTGTGGACAAGTTCTAACCTTTTAGTGACAAATCCTGCAGACTGAAAATAAAATCGTATGAAGTTCAAGGACACCAGCACGTTTTTTCCCTCTCTGCCTGCCTATCAGAAATAATTGCAACAGTCCTAGACTCCACAAGATATCACCTAGCAGATAGGTGATAACAGAGTGTCAGTGACAAAGGTCAGAATTAGAGGGCATAGTTTGATAATTGAGAAAAATAAGGATACATTTGGCCAAATATGAGTGTGGAGTTCAAGAAAAGTAGATTAAAGGAAGAGGAACTCAAGAAATAAAGTGGAAAAGCTTTTCTCATTGTATGACACAGCAGGAGTTGGAGCAAAAAAAATTTACTTCAGCTCACACGGCACTGAGCTACCAGTTTCTTCAGAACATGAAGAACAATTCTCTGGGGAGAAGTCCATGTACAGCAGATAGCCACACCATCAGGAGTATCAACTTCTTCCCACACCTGATCCATCGCATCAGAAAGAGAAAAGATACTGGTATCTGTTAACTAGTGCTCAGAGGTCTGAAGTGAGCAGTTACAAAATGTAAGTTCTGTATCTGCCCCACATCTCTATTGGTGACATTTCTGTAGGTATCTAAACCTCCCCTGAAAATACTTACGGATACCAGGAATCAGAGAAACATGAAGTGATCAACTGCATTTAAATGTGCCTGGTGGTTATAAATTACATGGTTTTCATATCCTTGCATCAAAATATAAAACAGCTTATATCCACTTGGAATAAAAATTGCATGAATTCAAGTCTTATCATTTATATAAGCATTATCAGGTCAGCCCTTCTGGCCTCCTAACTACAACCAACCATCTACTATTTTTCCAGCCCTAAAAGGGTCCCCAAAACAGCTCAAGATACAGTTATGCAGAGGCACTAGAAATCAGTTGTAAACTCAGTTTGTGTGGGCCTGAAAATAAGGAAAGTCATGTCTTGAGCAGATGGTGACAGCACTACCACCACTGTACCTTTTCATTCCCACTAGAAATGCATCTTTTAGGTCTGTGCCTCCTTCTTCCCGGGGAGTTACAGCTGCAACATTCTAGACAGATAAGAGCAGTGAGAGTCTCAAGGCACTGTCACACAAACCTGTTTTTCCTCACATGGCTATAAATAACACCAGTTGTCACTGCAACAAAGCTCCTGTGATGGAATTGGCAGTGTTAGGTTTATGGATGGACTTGATTTAAATGATTCTGTGACTCTATGTAGTCAGGCCTGAGCTGACCTAAACTAGCTGTGTAGGCAGGAGCACTTAATGCCCCAGCCTCGTACTTGACCAGGTTAGCTTTGCACTAGCATGGCAAACCTAGAAGCCCTTCAGCACAGGCATATGCAAGTAGCCATATGATTGCAGACTGGAAAGTATATGCTTAGCACTTACTGTTGTGGTATAGGATGGAAAACAGGAGTTTAGAAGCAGGCATGGTACCCTGTATGAAACTGCAAAACTTGACTGTTTTGTAGAACAGCAAAGATGCATAAAATTGAAGGAAGGAATCGTGTAATAGTTCTTCCGCGCTAAGAATGTTCCTGCAATTACTTTTTTAGGGAAAAATTCAATTGCCCTCTCATTCTACTTGTTCCTTAACATAAAGAACACAGTTGCCATTCTGACTTTTAATGAAGGGGTTTCATTACATTTTCCTGTACAAATAGATTGCTTTATATAAAGATAAATACATCATACTAATGATTTACAGGCTCACTATGTCCCTTCAGTTTTCTAAATAGTTTTAAGAATGTTTCTTTCTTTGAAAAGAATAAAGAGTTCCTATCCTAACTGAATAGGTATGAAAAACACAACAGAGCCAAAGCAAACTCTTCTTGTGACTGGAGAAGGAAAAAGGTTTTGTATTTGTTGAAGATTATATCACTTGTTTTATGGAAGATCAATAAAGTACAGAGACTTTCCCTAGCTAGGCAGCCCTTTGTTTTTAGCCTATGATCACACAGGATCAAGTGCAGAGTAACAAAAAGGCCTAGCTAACAGGAAACCAAACATGTACATCACAGTGACTCAAGGCATTAATTCAGAATCCCAGTAGCTTAAATACAGTTCCTTAAGTACAGGTTTCATGGGGAATACTTAAAGATGATGAAAAGCATATATTTTATTCCTTTTCTACCTTTATTCTTAGAAGTCTTCTAATATTTACTTGGAATTTTTGCTTCCAAGTAAGTAGCTGTTCCATCTTTACCTTTCTTAGCTGTTATGCTAATCTTTCACACATTTATAGATTTTATTGCATTTGTTTCATACTGATGACAAATTTTATATTAATAAAAAGACTAGGTATTTAGTTATGCAAAGAAACCAGAAACAAATGAAATTTTAAAAAATACATCAGTTTGTTTAGATGTCTTTACATTTACAAATAAAATCTGTGAACAGTCCAAACGGATTTGTATGATTTCACAAGCTCTTTATAGATGCTGACAACAGAAAGAGTGTATTGTAATAAAGATCTTTGGTCAGTCTAATAGACAAATCTTCATTACTGCGCAGGTCTGAGGTGAAGTTTAACAGATTTTCTAAATGTCTTAGGTGCTAAGTCAGTACTATAAGACGATTTGCAATATAAAGAAAGATTTCGGATTATTTCATTCACTAACCTACTCATTATAGTAATCTTCAAACAGAAAACCACTCAACTTTGTAGTTAATGTTTGCCAATTCCTATGGAAAAACTGGTTAGACAAACCGATTTTGTCCAGTTGAGCTCCTGTGCATTGAGAATTAAAAGGCTACCTGTATTTAAATTAAACTGCAATGATTTGACTTTTACAGCAGCTGCATGCACACATGTGTACCAATTTGTTACCAGAGAAGTGCAATAGAATAATTTTGGCATGTTCACAACAAGCGGATGTAGTCACTTCTTAAACTTATACAAATATGTTATTCAGACTTGTATACTTAGAGACAGGTAGATACTTCATAAAGTAGAATTTATGACAGGCCACGTTTCAGTTTTAGCTACAAACATGAGAACAAATATCATTTGAAACAGAGTTCTTATTTTACACTCCTCAATTCTTCTAAACAAGTTATTTTTATAATGAAATTTCAAAGACACAGTTCACCTGAATTTGAGGATTTTTGTTTTAAAGTAAACTTCTGAAGTGCTGCAGATAAAAAAGAAAACTCCCTTATGATGTCACAACACTGCGTTACTCATTAACTGATTTTTAAACCTAGTTTGGGCTGGAGTCACACCAACACAGCACTTCCTGCAGCAGTGAAAGGCTGTGGGTTTCAAGGATTGCTCTAGAATTGAACTTACCTAAGTCTGCAGTTAGCTCCGGTAAAATGCTGAAAAAAGGGAGCTCCTTGGAGGACTCTGTTTTTCATTCTGAAAGTCAGAACAGCTTCCGAAAATCAAGTAATGACACCCCAGCCAGTCCTACGGAGAGTGTTGGATCCGTATTTATAAGGTAAATCCCAATATGATTGAGTCTTTTGCATGTGCTTGATGGTGGGGGAACAGGGCAGTAACACAGGAGCACACTGGGACAAGTGCATTAACAAAAATACACAGATAAGGAAGCTTAATATGAGAAGGAAATGCACAAAGAGGTGGTCATTCCATGTACCTTACTGATTGCACTGGGAAGGGGAGCACTACTATAAAGGAGAAACTTGTGACGGAGGACAGAAGGGTATTGTTTTCTCCTTTTCTAAGGGCTTTCAATGTGTATAACACTATATACTAATAAAACTCAAGTTTTAAAGTTACCTCTATGGGATCACCCAAATACCTATAATATTTGTTCTCTGTACAAAACAAATGTAAACTTTGTTGGATCAGAGAGTTTAACAAAATATTTATATGTGTGTTTTGGCCTAAAGGACTTCATAATGTTTATTAAACTTATTTTCATGATAAATGCCACCTTATTCACAAAAAATATTCATGGAAGTCAAAAACTTGCTAAATGCATACTGGTAATAGGTTTCCTGACAGAACATTGCAAAAAAAAATCAGGGGAAATCTGTTTTTTTACTTTGGAAGGGTGCACTTGTTGAATTGCAAATTCCCTCTATGGTAGAATTCATTGCAATGCGGAGTTCTGGATAAATCATGCATGTTTTAGAGAGCACAGAAAAACGAGGGAAGGCAATGTCAGAGGGCTACTGGCATTTACTGCTTATCCTTCCCCATCTAGACAAGTAAACATCCGTAGTACTTATGTCAACCCATCACGAATAGAATAGCTTAAAAAGCTATTCAGAATATCATTAGATATTTATTGGTTCTTAACCCACTTGAAAATTCTTTGCCAAGGGCTGGTCCTTAATTGTTACATGGTGCCAAACAACTGTGAAGAGTGATTTGGAACCTCTACATAGTCTTTGTGTGGCTGAATTACATTTCTTTGTGGCTGTGCACAAATTCCTTATATGGGGTGACAGATCTTATCACTAATTAGGTAACTAGTTGGTATATAAGAGTCTGTTGGCCTAATTTTTTTCTCTTCTGAAATGTTATTATGGGGTTTTAATATTATATCTGTATATCATCCTTTCTTCCAACTTGAATGTCAGAGAGATAATGTCCAATAGTTTGAACAGATAATAGAAAACCAGAAGCTTTAAGTTTTAATTAGAGATTTCAAAGGCTTTAATCTAGAACTAATTAATCACTTAGAGCTTGTTTTTAAAGATAAAAATTCAAATTACTTTTCATATGTCTTTTGATCTCATTTTTCAGTTAGGTGTGGGACATAAGTATTCAGAGGGTGGCAACACAAGTTGGTGATTTCTAACCACTTTCTTATTTGGACAATATAATTTTTGTCCTCTTTTCTGTGTCCTGTCCAGAACAGTGGGCAGACAGATCTACCTACTTTTTTACTTACCACTAAATAAGCACTACACAAAAAGCTGCCATATATGCTCTGGGGGCAATGTGACCAGGCCTTACAAAGAACAGAGTCCTTTAGCCCAGATTTCTCAATAATCAACCTGCCTGCCAAGTATTGAGTCGTGGGGGCAGGCCTTCTAGAAAACCAGTTTAATCAGTTGCTGGTTGAGTAAGGATAATATGATCATAAAACCCTGCTGTGAAACCACACCTCTATCAATAGCAAAGATGGAATCGCAGGCTGCAAATATTAGACTATCTAATAAGAAGGATGCATGATAGCACACAATGAGCTAGATGGACTGAGCTCTCACCAAACACGTGTGTTTCATGTGTTTTCATGTTTTTATGATACATTTATAAAAAATGAGCTATGTGAAAAATCATGGAAAATGCTTTTGGGAAAATGCAGGCTCTCCATTTTTAGGTATAATTTTCATACAGTCCTATTTATTTGGAGCATAGTTTATATATATGAAGATGCACCCACAGAGAAAATTTACTATATTAATGATTGTTTTTGTTCATTCCAATTATTCGTGCCTGAGGACAAAACCTGACTATATGTCCAAGTTCTTATCTATATCTGCTTTCACCTCACTGTAATTGGCACCATGTGGATGAGCACGAATCTGGCAGAAACCAGGGAGTTATTAACATTTCATAAAGGAGAGCTCACAGTTTGTCAACATGGCAGCAAGTTATTCCTGACACAGAGAAAAAACTGATTTCAGAAGCAAATCAAGACTCTGAAGCTAAAGCTGAGGTGTCAGCCATGGATTATCAACCAGAAATTTGTATTGAGTACCAGCCACATGTCTTGGCAGCACTTCATCACCATGAATGCCTAGAGTTGTTCCAACATCAGAACAAAACATTTTCCAGTAGGCCAGTACAAAATATGGGCTAAATAAATAGGCATCTCAAGCTCCCATTTGGAGCCCATGCCTATAATATGAGTCAATACCCTGTATCCAGTTCTCCTAAAATTTAGAAGAATGTCAAGGCTTTTAAAATAATCTTCAGAATGACTCTAGAAAAAATAAACAAATATATTAAACACAAGAAAATTTTTTTTCAGCAATTTAGACCACCATTTAGACCAACCAGAAAAACTGAATTGTTACATGTCACAAGGTGGCTTCTTCTGGAATGTACCAAAGCAGCCATAAACAATTTGGAGCGAGATGAACATTCCTTTATTTCAACAGTTCTACTGTGTTCTGCCATTAACCCTCCTGTTACTTGTCTTTTGACCACCACGGCAGAGTAAGACACAGTGGTGAGGTTCACAGTATGCACTGTCTCTTCTCTGTCTCTACACAACTCATTGTGAAGAACACTGGTTCTAAGATGGAAGTAAATGGGCTGACGAGTACCTGTGCCATGTGTTCCATGCTCGCTGAGAGGTGGGCTGACACCATTTTACTAATACTCCAGAAGTTTTGTGTGGCACTCTCTCTCCTTTGTCCTGCTGGGTATTACAGCATGAGTGTAGTGTGGTCTCATTCATCCAACTGTTTCAGCACGGAACCACAAGGAACAGCCCCGGCATGCTTCACCATTTGTGATAAATGCTCCAACTAGCTTTCAGCCCAGCTTACTTCATGTGCCCCATGCACTGCCCTGTCAACCAATACAGTAATCCATGCCTTAAACAAAAAACAGGAATTGATAGTCAGATAACATTTCCAGTAAACAGATCAGAAGAAAAATGTTACTTGATATGGGTATCCATAAAGTAGCCTCAAACTTTTAAAAACAAATAAATTACTAAATTCTTAATCCAGGCAAGGAACAAGACTCAACTGGCCAAAACTGCTTTTCACTCCTTAAATCACACCATTCACTATGTTCTGACTCTAGTTACCTTCCACAGACGATTCTGGACCTTGGCTCCCTCTATTCTGAGTGTACTTCAGGTATGCTGAGTAACTTAAACACAGTTTTTGAACATTCCTGCTTGAGTCAGGAGTATCATAAACACCAGCTCAGATCAGGTATGGCTTTGTCTAACTGGGTCTTGTATCCTGCAAAGACAGAGTCTGTAGCCTCTCCAGACAACTTCTTCCAATGCTGCACCACCTTTTTAGTCCAACTGTTTTGTTTTCTTTCTAGTGTGCATCTTGCAAGCTGGCTTCACTCTGATTTGTGGATCACTTTTGTGTATTCTAGAAATTAGAATTTTTTCCCTGTTTCAACATATTTCCAGCTGTCTATTAGTTTGTGTCTCACACTATCAGAGCTCCTATTTCTATAATATCTAACATAAGATTTCTGTATTATCACATTTCAACTATAAGGACTTAGAAGGTCTTTCAACACTTAATGGCCTCCAATACATTTGCATAGCTTTCACAGAATCCTACCAGTGCAGAATATCGTAAAGAAAGCTGAAGACAAGACACATATAATGACCTGTTAGGCAAAAGTATTCAGGTGCAATTGAGGCTGTATTTCCTGATACATTTTTACACCTGTAAATACAGACGAATTCTCTACTGAGGAGAAATGGGCTCCAAGTACCTGGAATGCGTATAACCACTCTCCTCATTTTCTGCTTTGTTTCTTTCCAAGGAAGTTTCATCACATTCAGGCATGCTGATATTTGCTAGATAAACTGAAAAATACTTTATGAGCAGCCACAACGACAGTACTGAAATAAACCTTGTTGATTGAGACAATCCCTAATGCTATTTTCAGCTAGACTGTCTTTTTCATAATTCAACAGCAATATCCTAGTCATTAATCTCCAGGCATGGGTAAGCAATTCCACTGCTTTTTATACTGACCTTTCCAATGTGTCTTGTTAGGCTCTTCCACTCTTTCTTTCTTCATGTCCTTCAAGATGATTCATAACTATTCTGATAAACTGAGGACATTGATTGGAAAGGAAAAAAAACAAAACAAAACAGAGCAAAATGCACAAAGGATATGTAGATGGTCATACTTAGTCAAGTCTTAACATTTGCTGTGATGTACTAGAGAATAACATCTCAGCTAATGTTTATAAAAGCTTCATTAGGTCATAGTGCTTGAATACTAAACCTGAGACAGCTTCACGTTGTTATGAAACACAAACACTCTACCGCAAAATATGATTAGTGGTACTGTGTATAGGACAGATGAAGTAATCTTTAAACTCCTCTCTATACAGCCTTCATAAGACTACTGATATCCAGTCTGGGGGATCACACTTCAGAAGGTATCTGAACCTACCAGAGGCAGTTCATAGAAAAAAACAAAATTAAGTCCAAACCCACAATTTATATGTTTTAACTGAGACTAACAATAAGATGAAAATGAGGAAAAATGAGAGACAAGCTTTCACTGTTCCTCATATTGAATAAATTAAGGAGGAATGGCTTTAGATTTCAGTAACAACAATTCAAAACCATGTTGCAGATTAAGGACATCCCCTGGATGATAGCAAATACTGGAACTGGTGGTCTGGACACACTGATTATGTTTTAAGAATAACTTAGACAGGTGCCTTGCCAGTAGTGACACAGGACATAGCAGGTCTTAACTTGGGACAGGGAGTGAACTCAGTGACTCAGTGAGTTTCTCCCCATGCTGCTTTTCTGTGACTTCATATATATCTTAAATCTTTTTATTTTGTAATGAAAGTTTTTCCTACTGTTTCATCTCTAATTCTTAATCCTTTTCTATATTATACATAAGGTTCTAATTACTGAAAATCCTGAATGTCCTCTAAGGTTTAATGTACTCTTCTGAGCAGGAACATGTTAATTTTTGCCTACACAGCATCACCAGTACTTCCAACATTAAAAAGTAATCAGTAAATTTATAGTACACTACTTTCTCTCACCAATTTGCCCTTGAGCAGTTAGGGAAAAACACAGCCCAGATTTTCTCACAATGCATCTCTGCTAGAGACAGCTTGATCTTCAAATACTTGCTTTAATGTATCTGTATATATGACCAATTATCACACTACAGTAAAAGGTCCTTTGCGGTGTTTTTTTTGTTTGTTTTGGTTTTGTTTTGGGGTTTTTTGGGGGGGTTTTTTTTTGGTTTTTTTTATGTAGGATTTGATCTTAATAGATGCATTTGGTTTTCAGTATATCCCACTGACACAAGCAGTTGTACATTTACTTGTTTAATATAAGGGACTCCTCCCTGAGCGTTACTGAGAATCCTGTTATTCAGAGCTTTTACCGCTCAGGAGTGTCCCCTCTCACCTTGGAGCTGCTGCATCACATAGTTTGAAAGAGTTTGGCTACTGAGTTTCTTTCTCAAATCCTCCCAGAAACTCACAAGCTATAGTTCTGGTTTTTTGCATAGTACTTCCACTGTCATTATCAGATAACAGGAAACTAGACTAAGCACATGTGTATTGTCAATCTGCCAGAAGCAAGTCTCTGATAAGAGTTAATATCCATATCGTGATATGGAAAAAATTACTGAGCAAGGATTAATTTTTTTAATGTAGAGGCTTTAGGCATCAATTTATTTGAATGTAAGTTTCTTCTGCACTAAGGGACTAGACAGATTTAGAGAGCTGTGCACATCTTGGGAATGGAGCCAGATTAAACTACAAGAGCTCCAGGACCAAGTAATTCCTTTCTACTTTTTACACCACTGAAGTAAAGATAGGAACCTCTGGCAATGAACAAACAAAACAGTCAGTGATAGCATTTATCTCCTAAACAGGTGATTAAACCTGATAGACTGAAAATCTAAGCACTCAAAAGAAAACAGATTTTATTTATTCAAATATCTAAAAGTCAGATTCTCACCTACTAAAACCAACACTTCTACTGAACTGCGTATAGCTACACAGGAATTATTCCATTATTCACAAGTCTGCCTTGTGAATTAATTAAAAAAATTAAGACTAAATTAGCAAATACATTTTTAGTGCAATGAAAAGCCTCCAAAATCAAGATGAGGGGTGGGCAGTCACTTTTCCTACTGATTCCAATCCTCCTGTGTATGCTTCGTTAGTGCATACTTACACAAGAACAAACCCCAGGGTACCTAAAATCTTGCTGCACCCAAGAAAAGGGCCTGAATAGACATATGATGCCTTTCCCAGCCTTCTCAGTTCCAGCTCTACTCATAGTCCAGGCAGCTGAAATGGCTCCTATTCTGTTATGGTTGGATAAACGAGATGCTGTTATATTGTCTCAGGTTGTATCTGGTGTAAGGGGGTTGGAGAGGCTCCGCAAAGCAGTGCCAAGTGCCCGACAGGAAAGAATAGCAGCAATCAGTGTTTCACAGGTACAGGGCCTAACAGGTTGAGTAATCTCTCTTGTAAATTAAATCCCATTTTTTTTTTCCACAAGTGCCTTGATTTCTGTGTTAAATAGTACGTGAACATTAGTTAATGGGGTCTCCCAGAAATGCAGCCATTTTAAATGTCTTCCCTTCTATGCATCTTAGCACATAATCTTTACATTTTCCTGTACTGGAGCCAATTAAACCCACACAAAAAGTCTAGCAAAAGTCATACAGCAATGTCACTTTTTTTGCAGGATCTGTGTGCCCAAGCAGCTATGGCAGTCTTGAGCCATTTCACCATTAACACCTCTTTCTTACCACTGATTTCCTGAAAGTTTTGCAACAATACCTAAAGCTTATTTCTTGCACCTCCTACAGACCAAGTATTCAAAGGTGATTGATTTGCTCTATACACTTTTCAATCTGAAATGTACATTAATATCTATCTCCTACACAGTTATTCACTGCAAGAAGCCACTCTACTGAGCATATTCTCCCTTTAGCTTACATGAATATTCAGCTGTTAGGAAGTCATTCTGTTATTAATTTTTTTAAACGTGAAAATAGACTTTTGTCTAGACATGTTACTTTAAATCTCATCCCAGGATTTTCTCCTTTGATTTTGTACTTACAACCAGAGTTCATTTTAGCTTTATGAAAACATTAGTTCACCAAACTGAAACCTAACTGGGGTACTAAACAGGTAGCAAAAACATTTTTCATAGGTATGTTGACTGTTTGTGCCTGCCATGCAAGAAAACTTGGGGCAAATGCCACCTTAAATCTAACCTTCCTGAGGGCAATCAACTTGCCCCACAGCTCTGCCAGCACAGGCCCAAGGAAGGCCAGGGGTAAGCCACCTTGCTGGTTTTTTGTACAGTATTAGGTCATTTTGTCAGAGTCAGTAGAAATGAGACAAGGGCAAGGCCCATTCGGAATTTTATCTGGACAAGGATGTCAAAAACAACAAGAAGAATGTCTTTAAATACATCAGTAACAAAAGGAAAACTAAGAAGATGCAGAGAAGGCAGTTACTGAATGCTACCTTTCCACTGGTCTTCACTGGCAAGACCAGCCCGCAGGAATCTCTGACCCAGGAGACCAGGGTAAAGGAATGCCAGAAGCAAGACTTCTCCTTGGTCAGGGAGGATTGGGTTAGAGAACACCTAGGCAAATTTAACATACACAAGTCCACAGGCCCTGGCAGGATGCCCATAGGAGTGCTGAGGCAGCTGATGGACATCATAGCTGTGCTCCTTACAATCAGCTTTGAAAGGTCACAGAGATCAGGACTAGTGCCTGAGGACTGAAGAAAGCAAATGTCACCCCAGTCTTCAAGCAAGGAAAGAAGGAGGATGCAGGGAACTATCAGCCAGTCAGCCTCACCTCAGTCCCTGGAAAGTGACTGAGCACCTCAATCTGGAGGCCACCTCTGTCCACAGGGAGGACAAGAAGGTGATCAGGAATAGTCAGCATGGATTCACTAAAGGCAAATCATGCTTGATCAACCCGATTGCCTTCCACAACAAAACAACTGCCTGTGTGGATGAAGGGAGAGCATCAGATCTTGTCCATCTGGAAACTGTCTCTAACAGTGTCCTCACAGAAAAACTCAGGAAGAGTGGACTGGATGAGTGGACAGGGAGGTGGATTGAGAACTGGCTGAACAGCAGATCCCAGAGTCATAATCAGTGGCACAGGCTCCAGCTGGAGGCCTGTCCGTGGTGGTGCCTCCCAAGGTTCAGTAGCAGGCCTAGTCTTGTTTAACTTACCCATCAATGACTTGGGTGAAGGGGCAGAGGCCTCCTCAGCAATTTCCCTGACAACACAAAGCTGGGAGGAGTGGCCGATACCCCAGAGGGCTGCAGCCCTTCAGAAGGACCTCAACAGGCTGGAGAGATGGGCAGAGGGGAACCTTCTGAAATTCAGCAGAGGCACATGCAGAGTCCTGCATCTGGGGAAAAATAATCCCATGCAGCAGCACAGGCTGGAGGCCAAACCTGTGGAAAGCTCTGCAGAGAAGGACGTGGGAGTCCTGGTGGACAACAAGCTCTCCATAAGCCAGCAGTGTGTCCAAGCAGGCTAATGGTATCCTGGGCTGCATCTGAAGAGCACTGCCAGCGGGCTGGAGGATGTGACCCTTCTACTCTCTTTGACCCTGGCAAGGTGTCACCTCAAGTGCTGTGTCCAGTACAGGGCTGCTCAATACAAGACTATGAGCTCCTAGAGATGTCCAGCAGAGAGTTACTAACTTGATCCAGAGTCTGGAGCATGTCTCTTCTCAGGAAAAACTGATGGAGATACGCATCTTCAGCCTCAGGAAAGGACAACGGAGGGATGACCTCATCAATGTCAGTAGGTATCTGAAGGGAGAGTGCCAAGGGGACAGAGCCAGGCTCTCTTCAGCGGTGCCCAGCAATAGGAGAGGTAAAGGGCAGAACTGATACACAGGAAGTTCCACCTGAACTTGAGGAAGAATTGTTTACTGTGCATGTGAGTGGAACAGGTTGTCCAAAGAGGTTGTGGAGTCTCCCTTGCTGGATTCAAGAACCATCTGGACACAGTCTTGTGCCATATACTCCAGGATAGTCCTGCCTGAGCCAGAATGTTGGACCCACTGGTCCCTTACAACATTATTCATTCTCTAGTTTTGTGATTTTTTTCTGTGCAGACAAAGCAGTGTGAGGTGCTGCAGAAAGCATAAACACCCACTTATCTGCTCAAGATGTAAAGCCGCAGATGGAAATACCAGCTAATCACTTCAGAAGTTCACATTAGTAGAGCAGTCCAGGGGCCAGTATCGCTACTTGGACTACTGCCTGCTTCCGCGAGTCACCGGCAAAGCGCTTTGACATAACACAGGGCCCCGGCCACCGCCACCTTCCCCCCGGGACTGCGTCTGTGTCAAACCCCGGATCTCCTGTACTCCGGTATAAAACATTAAGGACGGCTTTTGTTGGAGCCGGCGGGAGCCGCCGTCTCACGCGACAGCGTCCCGACTGAATAATTTAAAGCTCGTAAGGGATCGGCCTCCCGGGGAGCGAAGGGCCGCGCCGGTCACAGCCCGCGGCGCCGGGCCCGGCCAAGCGGGCCCAACCGGTTTGTGGCGGCTCCCGCTCGCGCCGGCCCCGA
>VXBR01001567.1:205841-291312 GCA_013400215.1 Cisticola juncidis | reverse complement strand
ACAGGGGCGCTCCGCGGCTGTGAGTAGCGCCCGCGCCGGGAGAGGGGCCCTGAGCCGGGCTGTGTCCGCGGGGCAGCGCCGGGGCAGCGGGGAGCTGCGGGCGGGGGCGGCGGGGTAGCCCCCGAGCGGTGTGGCCGCGGTGTTGGGGGCGTCGGCCTGGAAATTCCTGGGAAAGAGTCAGCAAGGGGCTCCGCCTCCAGGCTTTCATCGAGCGCGAACACCCCCGCTCAGCCAAGACCCGCGCTCGAGTTCAGCGTCGGACTCCGAAGTTACAGTTTTAGGAGCAAGACGTGTAAATACTGCTTCTGGTAATTTCACCCAACAGCCTGAAAATCTTCCTGAGCCGTGGCACTCAAGTACAGTAATTGTGCTTTATCGCTTATGTTAAAGTGCACGGGATCCTGTGCGAAGCTGTGATCCTTTCCTCTGAGTGCCAGGAAAACCCAGAACTTTGTCGAAAGTTCACAAAGTCTGATACAGGCAAGAGACGTTAAAAAGGGAGTTCATTCTGATGTCCCAAAAAGCGGAGGATATCCCTTCTTGGGAAGGATGCTAGTCTCTTGTCCATCCTCACCCAGCGTGGCCATACCCAATACTTCTGCATTTTAATCTGAGGAATACTGTAAAAACTGAGCAGGTGGCGAGGTAGAAAATATTCTTCATGAGGAAGAGGAGGAGGCCCTGCTGGCTGGTAAAGGTAAAGTCTGCTTGGACTAACTGATAGAAAGTAGCGAAGTCAGAGTGCTCAGAAGTGTGGGAGGACTCCGCTGAGGGTGCTGACCTTCCCAGCCTCTGATGATGACTGGGCACATCAAGAGCTAAAGGTTCATCTCCTGTATTGGTCTCTTGCTTCCTGCAGAGATCTCAAATTGTTTAGGTGTTTGTGCACCATGGCGATGACCATCACGTGAAAACGTTGCTGGAATCAAGCAGTTGTCTGTTTCCGTAGCAGGCTCCCAGTTCACATGGGTTTTGGCAGTCCCAAGGACAGTGTTTGGGAAGTCAAGCATCTGTAAAACAAGAAACTGGAACATGTAGGCCTTTCTCCTCAAAAGAAATTACAGAGAGTTAACTTTCTCCTAATCTGGGATGATTCCCCTTCCCAAAAAACTTTTCTTTACAAATATGTAATTGTAAACAGCTTCCAGGAGAAAATCGAACAAGTTACCAGCAGCTAGCTTTTTCTCTTGAAAGAATTTCTGATAAAGTCTATGTTGGTTTTTGGGTTTTTTTCCCCCAGCTGTTGTGTGCGTGATCTCTAAGCAGGTGTATACCGAAAGTATGTATCACAGTGAAATCTGTTGCCAGAAATAACTTGCTTGTTAGAGGGCACTGGGAATCAAAGTGTCTTCTAAGTGTCCTTTATCCTGTATGGTGTAATCACATCAGTGACTTCACACTACGAATGAAACATAATTCGCAGACCTTCTCTAGAGTCTTCTGACTTCAAGCCTTGGATCCTGATCCCTGCGAATTATGCCAGTGAACCTAATGAAGTTGTTCAGGTATGCAAGACCTGTATCTGATTTTTCTTTTGAAAACTAACTAGGAGTCCAAGATAGTATATGGAGAGCTTGATCTCAGAGGCGTTACACATGCACAGGTAACTGACCATCTGTTTTTCTCCCATGTGTTTAGTCTTTAAGTCTTTCATCAGTTAACGCTTTTAGAAGCAAGGTCAGTCTTAGCCAGTGTGATAAACAGAGAAGTCTTACTCACTATGAATCTCTACGGTTTTTTTGCTATCAGTTTTTGCTGTTCAGTAGGTGTCATGCAGAGAAGAGCTAGGCAGTCTGTTAGACTTTAAGGTACAGTGTTCAGCAATAGTAGCCTGACAGCAGAGAGTAAAAAGACTGGGAGAGAAAAAAAAAAACTTGAAAAGCTTTGTCTTAAACTAGAAAATCGTTAAAGCATTTGCTCTTTGGAAGCAAAGTTGGAATTTATTTTGCAGCCCCATTTTTACTGAGAAACTCGTCTGAGAAACTCCTGTGTTCCTTTGATTGGGAGTTAAGCTCATAAGCCAGGTAGCTTTGGTTTGGCTAAAGTGAAGTTGCAGGAGAGATTGTTCAGCTCAGCAGAAGTGTGGCTTTAGTTCATCTAGAAATGAGATTGCTACAAGCTGAAGTGTTGAAGATTTGGTTTTAGAAGATGTTGTATTTAAGTGGATGTGGATTTGGTGGAGTTTTATTCCCCTCATGTGCTTGCAGGGAACAATATCCAACCAACAGAGCTCATGAGGACCTCTATTTGAAAAAAATGCTAGCAGGGTTATAAAGGTTTATGGAATCTTTTATGTTTTCCAAAGCTCAGGGCAAGACAGATTCATGTGTGTAAAGAGATTTATGTGTATACAGTAACCTGTACTTCCTGGAGGTATGTTTAAAATGTTGTTCAGTTTAGAGATCAAGTTTATAGCTTAATATGCTGCTGCTGCTACCTTAAAGGCTCCCTGGGTGATAGGTGCATCTGAAGAATTGAAGCTGTAAAAGTATTTTGCGTTGTTTGGGGTTTGTTTTTTTCAGGGTTTTTTTGGAATAGTTTTTTTAAAGTGTCTCAAAATTAGAAACTTGAAAGTTTGTATTTATCCAGCAGTGATTCGGAAGAGTTAAGTACTTTCATACTGATTCAGAAAATGAGCTACTCTGGCATGTTTAGTGATACTTATATATTTGCAAAGTTTCCAGTAGATCCCTGTGAGTTGTAACCCCAGAGATAACACTGGAAGATGGACACTGTTACTATGCAGACCCAAAATGGTGATGTGCCAAAAGTTTGTCATTATGTGGAGTACCTTCCAAGACAATAAAAAAAATTGTGGACAGAAAAAAACGTTCCATGTGGAGTTCCCTATCCATTATGTCCTGATGTGGCCTTGGGTCAAAAAGTAGTTAACTCTTGCACTGTATTTGACTGGATTTTTGGTGGGTTTTTTTTTTTTTTTGTTTGTTTGTTTGTTTTTGTTGGTTTTTTTTTTTTTGCCTGGGAAGTGGGGTGTATTTTATTTGTGGTGGCACTGGACCTTCAGTAGAAGTTGTCAGCCCTGCTTCAGGGACAGCTGGTGGAACAGATGTTTGAGCATTGAAAATAAGTGTGTGGCACATTAAGGAGAAATGGCAGAGAAGTAATAGCAAGCACTTCATATGCCTTGTCAGCGTCCCTCTGCTTTTACCCATGCTTGCTTCTTTATGAAGTCCGTGTAGCACTTTCTGGTACCACTGGCAATCCTGGTGTGATTCAATCTGTCTGTATAAGTATGAAGTGATGAGTTACACTATGGCAAGATTCTGCTAACAGAAAGTTGCACAATCTGTCCCCTTATACTTTACATAATCAGGTAATTTGCAATTACCAAGTGTAACATAAAGAAATGAAGAGACTGGGATATGAGTCTGAAGAGTCTGAAATTTGTGGAAGGTTTTAATTTTTTTTTTTTTTTAATAGCAAAAATGCCTTGCAGTTACTGGGGAAAAATGCTACTGCAATCAATGGAAAATGCTTGCAAGCAAATTGGATACTTCTGGGCAGGGAGAATGTGATTTTTATGGTTTGTTTGTCCGGCATATTTTTCTATCATAACAGATGTTTCTTAATAACTGTTAACCACTTGATAAATTAAAATAAAATTAATTGACTGGCTTTTGCTTAATCAAAATCCACAGATTTTTAAAAAATATCTTGAGAAAAACACAAAATGCAGATAAAAAAGGGGAAGTTATTTATTACTGACTTAAAGTTTTGTTTCAGCTTTGATTTAGGTTAGCTCCTTTCCAGCAGCCAAACTTCTACTGTGGGGTGGGGTTTTTTTGGGTTTTTTTTTGTTTGCAAAGGGGAACAAGTGTAAGTATGTACTTTCAGAGGATGAAGATACTAACACATACTAAGTAGCATATTTTTTAATTCTTCCCTAGTAGTTCTTCCTTAGTTTTATAGCAAAAGTTTTAACACATGATCTCTAAAGAAGGAGAGGCTTGCAAATGAAGCATTTAAATTTATGGTGTTATGGGAGTTTTCCAGTCTATGTTTGAACCTTCATTTGTTCATGATGATGTTTTTTGATCACTTCTGGTTTTTCCCATTTTTTCTCCCTGCCATTCCTTCTTTGTTCACTTTATGTGCATGCTTAAGCATGCTTAAAAGAAGCTTTTTAAAAATAATTTTTCCAAGTGTAAATGCATGGTATGGATCTGAAGAGTTTTTTCTTTCGACCCAGGTGCCTCATGGGGCTAATGTATTTATTAGTTATATGCAATCTGTAAGAAATGTTTATTAGACAACATAATAACTATAGCTTTGGGCAGCAGGATTTGTTGCTGGTAGTTGACAGGTGATGCATAAACATCCCATCACAGTATTGTCTTCTTACTTTCATCTCCATAAATGTTAAAGTCATGTTAGAAAATACATGCTTCTCTAATGAGGCCACTGCTGAGACTAGTGATATTTATGCTCTGTACACAGCTGTTGCCAAGTCCACGTATATCCTTTCCAACAAATCTTTTCAGACCTGTGTTACTTTAACTAAACTTCTACCTCGCACTGACCTTGAAAAATAGCACACTAAGGTTAGGGAGGTTAATGAGCTCCAGAAAGAGTGGCGGGAAATAATATGTAGGCTGCAGATAGGCAGTAGACAATTTCACCAGAACAGGGAACGGAGAGGCAGACTGGAGCCTTCGCCCTTTGTGGACAGAAGAGGGGAAACATAGTTATCTGACTATGAAACAGCAGTTCTGTACATCCCCCATAAAACCAGCTTACATAGCATGTCCTCAGTTTAGCCCTCTGCCCATAATTTCAGTCCATCTGTGAAAGACCACCTAGGCGAAAGACTCTTGATGTTCTTTTGTAGCTGCCGTCTATGCTATACTAGTTCAAAAAGAGCTGTTTAGATTTGTTCAGCCTTTTTCTCAGCAAGAAGAAATTTTATATTACAAAGTCCAGTAAGTAACAGAATTATATATATTCCTATCTGGTTTTGAGAAATTTTAAAAGACATGTAAATGTGCTATGGCCAGCATAAAAGACAGTGTGTTTTGCTGTGGAGTACAGCTTGTGGCCAGTGGCAAGGCTCAGACTCAAGAAGCAGACTTTGAGAGCATACAGACTCAGTGTTGTGGTAACAGGAAAATAGAAAAAAAAGGTGAAAATAAAAATCCAGTTGTCCTTAGCAGGTGTCTGGCTACCATGTGTCACATCTGATTCTAATAAGACTACCTTTTTCCAAGACTCGGGAAGGAAAATATTCCTTATATTCAGCATCACAATCAAAGGCACTGTTGTGACTGGTATTGGTTAGACCCATTGTTGGGACCTAGCGTTTACTTGTGTGAAATAGTAGCTTTTGTATTCAATTATCCACGTTGTTCTGGTCTTTTCCATGAACACATGAGCAAGTCTGTAGAGAGTAGTCATAGGTTGAAAAGATAATAAAGGGAAATTCAACATTGTCAGATCCTTGGTGAATGGCTCACTTCTGTCCTTGGTGAAATGTGTGATGAAGTGTCAAAAATGTTTGTGAGTATTCCTTGAAATTTTGAATTTAGTCTCCTTGATTAGTGTTGTGTTTTAAGCAATGAAAGCATGATAAAGCACATTAGATAGATGCAATGAGAAGTTCATTTTCATCTCATTGTTTTTCATTTGGCTTTGTTCTGCGCCAGGGTTCCAAGAGGAAACCTCACCAGAAATGTAAGAAAGACGTGTAGGAGCAGAATCTAACACACTTTTAACGGGAAAATCTTATCAGGGATTTTGGATTATTTTTTATCAATGCCAGTTTCAAAGACACTGGTTTATGAGAAAATCCAACCTTCCTTCTCTTTGTATATAACCTGTCAGACGATTCAAATTTTTTTTTTCTTATGTACATTGATTAAAACACTTTTTGTGCAGCATAGTGAGTCATTATTTCTAAATGTACCATAGAACAGAAACTGGTGGTCAGGGGTTGTGTGACAGCTTCACTTCTTAACAGCAGAGAATGGAATAAAGATGTTAATAAGATTGTTCCCAAACCTCTGCTTTCATCTCTAACTTCATTCTTAATAACTGTTGTTAATATAATTGTGGGTGTCTGATTTTTTTTTTTAATATTGTTTTCTGGTGGTTTTTTGAAGTTTTGGGGCATTTTGTTTTATTTTTTAAATATTTGACTCTGATGTAATGACTTAGTTTTTTTCAAATGCACAATTGATGCTGAAAAACTGACATCCGAGTCTTGCAGTATGTTATGGTATGTTTCTTTGGAGTTCTTCTTCCAGAAACCAGAGATGGAGCTTCAGGCAATGAGGCCAAACCTTTATGCTTGTTCTATGGTTATTAGGCCTCATTTGTAAAGATGCTTTTCTTTTTTTGGATGGATATGTGTTGTTTCTGCCTAAATTAAGGAACAGCTCTGATTGATAGATGTCCATATTGAGTATACGAATTGCATATAGATGCAGTATTTGTATTTTTAATTGAATTTAGTATTGAACAATTCGTAAACCTGGTACTTAAGTGACTTTTCTCTCTTTTTTACACCCTGAACAAGTAGTAAATCAGGAATTTTTTCTCTTCCCTTTATTCTGTCATGTCTGGAAGTTAAAGATAAAAACTTGAATTAAGACTGTACGCTTCCTTTTGATTATGAATTGTGATTCTATTTTTGTCTTGCTTTGGGCTGGACAGCTAGGTAGGTTAGAACTAGGAGATATGAAAACATTTTTTCCTAAAGGATGCAAGCGGGTTGAAGAATAAGAAAAACACATGCTCCCATCTGAAGCAGAGGTGAATGAGTGTATTTTGCTTAATTTTCTTTTTTTCTCTCCCAGAAATATGTCTGTCAAAGATTTCTGTTGTGTGATATATTTGACTTTGTCTATATTCAGATAAATAGTTGGTCATCCTACTGAAACTCCCATGGAAACTGCATGACGAGAATCTCGTAGAGTTGAGTGAAGATACATATGAGAGGGCTTTTGCTTTTTGAAGTGGATATATGAAACGGAAACTCTTGAGAAGACAAGAGAGCTAAATGGCTTGTGTTCCTGTTCTAGTGTTAACTTAGTAAAATATCTTGTTATAGTGTCTCTTGTTTCAGAGCACAGGGAATTCTTCTGTTGTTTTGTTGTTTTTTTTTTTCTATGGAACTTGATAGCAGTCTGGTTTTGATTAGACAGGGACTACAGACAGTTAATAATAGATGGTATTTAGAGCAGAGAATTTACATACTTGCTAATGACGTCTGCAGTGTCACAGTGATCTTGCTGATGTCGAAGTGGTAAGGCAGTGTGAAACTTGATCTAGTTATTATGTGAAATGTCTATTCAGTTGAGAAAAACCTGACTTTCTCTGTCCTTAATGGTGTTGGAGGGGGTTCTGTTCAGTGTTAACCTCCAAAATTTCATTTGCGTTTTTAATAAAGACATTGCAACACAAATATATTAAACTATTCACAGGTCAGTAATTGTATTCTCAGAGATAGATGTGGAATAGAACGCAGTAAGCATTTCTGCAATTAATTAGCTTGATATAAAAAATAAGTTTCAGATTTTGAGAAAGTCTTAAACAATGGGTTTATTTCTCTTTTGGTACCATCTGACATCAAGATTCCAATTGTGCCCACCAGGTATGTTTCATCCTAGAAATGCCTAGAGAAGCACATTATGTATGTGCAAGTTGCCCATCCATATGCATGTTTTACACATTAGTTAATGTGCAGCTGTGTAACTCTGCCTCCATTATGCTGTGTTTGATCTCATGAGAAGAGAATTATCCTGTTCCTTGAACAACCTGAGGAAGTTAAATCTCAGTCTGGTTCATACCTATTCATATTGACAAACTGACCTTCTCTGTCATGCAGGGTTTCACATTTCCGCACCATCACTGATGCTTTTCTGCTCTCTGTATTTGGTATAAATACATCTGCTGGCTGTAGATTAACTGTACAAAAGACATACAAAATCCTGCACTTCAGAATCAGCTGCTTTATTTCCTTCATATTTCAGCCTTAAGTACAAGCTGTGTACTAAGTGTATGGAATTATACAAATACCAAATTGATACATTATGTCAATTTAGCATCTATTATAGCAGTTGTTAAGCACTTTCTTTGTGATTAGAGTAGCTGTAGCTTGTTTTCTGCCTATTTTGTTGGTTTGGGAGTCTTAGTGATAGTCAGTATTTGGCTGTCCATTTGCATGGAAAGCACGTTATGTGGTCTTTGAAGCAGATTAAATCACAACATTATGTCGAGAAATTTATTCTGCAAGATGTGTTATCTCACATAAACAGTGCTGTATGCCACGTAACACCAGAGCATGGCGGTAGAGCTGCAGGAGGCATTTTGCTCCTCGATGACCAGACTGTACAGACAATACCTAAATCCTCATTTTTTGCAGTATCACTAGTTTTTCCAGTATGAAGACAATTCCACTATTCTGTGAAGAGGACAAGAGAGTTTACAGTGGAAAGGTTTTTTTTCTTCAGTGCAGGTGTGTAGTAATTGAACTGTATACAGTGTGAATGAAAGCTCCTCAGATAAAGTACTCCAGAATCTGATTACACAGGCAAAAAAGGTTTGTTCAGACTGGTGTGGCATAGAAAATATATCTGGTAGAATGATAGGACATAAGTTCTGAAAGAAAACTTGAAGACTTTAGTCCTAGGAAAAGGTAGTTTGAGATGATTGCTTCTCCAGCCCATGGTGGTAGGTCAAGGAAAATAAGTGCTTAGGAGGAGACCTGTGACCTGCAGCATGCTGAGCAATGAGATTTTTCCAAGCATTGGTACATTCCATCTTACCCTGTTGTAGTCATCTCCACTTGAAGCATGTTGCTGGTATGTCTTTTTGGATAATGAAGATAAATCTCTTCATCCTGCTCCATCTTCTCTGCTTTTAAAAACTGGACAAAGTCTGTCATCTTTATTTGGGATCCTTAATTGTTTGGAGTCTCTCCCTTTGACTTTAAGTTTCTGTAAAAGTAACCCTGTCCTTTACCTACACATACTCATATAAAGGAGTAAGAACAGCTTAAATGACACTATCTCTTAGCATTAGGACTGTTCACACTACTTTGATTACTTTGTCAAATCCTGTTAGTCTGCCAACAGCTACCCAATAAATCAAACAGAACCAAAAGATACAGAATGTCTTTGTATTTGTGATGGATATTTTCTCGTAGGTTCTATCAAGCATGGTTGTGACATTGTGGGAGAAATTATTTCCTGACTACTTTGGTTAGTCATTTGCAGTAATACAGCAGTCTAACTGCTATTGCAAAATTAATCCTTTTTGTGTGACACAAGTGAAACTGGCTCAACACAGCTTCTAAGGTAACGTAGTGATCTAATATGCATGCTCCATCCAGAGAAGGAAAGTTGCACCAGTGCTGAGTCACATTAAAGCCTTGGGAAATATGCTTTGACTCCAGTTTTGCAAACAATTGAAGATGTATCTAATATCTCTGATTATTCAACAGGTCTTTTTTCCTCCTATGTAACTAGTCTGCAATTTGTGGACTGAGGGGACTGGTTTATCATTATGTGTGTCTTCTGAAGTTCTAGAGCAGTTTTCAGGTGGACCAAGTAGCATGGGTGTCCTGAGGAAGCTTTGTAGAAGAATTTGTATAGTTGCAGGGAATTGAAGACAGTAACCACCATATAGTTCTGAAATTTTGGTCTCTCTTGGGTATGCCTGAGAAGTATTTGTGTCCAGTTTGGTACTGGGGTTGTCAAAGACAGCATTTGTTCCTTGAGGTTTGCATTCCAAACTGTGGCTTATTAGCACTTCTCTCTCACACTGTTTAGTACTTCTTACTCAAACTATATTTGAAGGGAACAGAGGAAAAGTTGTTGGTTTAGATTAATGTGTTTCATCTTTTTTCTCTTGAAAAATTCCCATTAATGTGGTACGGTATAACTTTCACAGGGAATCTGAATTTTTCAGGTCCTGGTGAAGGTTAATGCCAAACAAGAAATTTTGAAGTTCAGAGAATTTTATGCAATACAAGGAACTTGATATACCTGTGCCACAAAGTTTTGTTTTCCCAGAAACCATTCAGATCAGAAGAGTTGAATTCCTCTGACTTTTAAAATTTATTGATGAATACTGTGTTTCTGAACTACATTAGAATGGAACTTAGTCCACTGCCTTGGTTTATGTATTTCATAGCACTTTCCCTTAAACACAACTAATATTTGTTTTAACTAGCTTAGAATGCAGTGTATGATCCCACTGTAAGTGTAAGACATGGCTTTGAAAATACTCCCTATGACAACTTTTATTTTAGAGACAACTTCTTTTCTTTTAGCTATTATTTTATTAGGCTTGGTGGTAGTACCAGATATATGAGATTTTTTGTTTTTTTCATTTAAATGGTCCCAATGTCACAAAGTTCTTTTGCTTTGCCCCTGACAAAGTTCTTTTATGTGCATCTACTCCAAACAATTGTAGTGAGAATCACTCATTTTTAAGTGCTCTTAATCTAATTTTTTTGTTGTTGTTGTTATTGTTCCTGACTTTTGTGCTCTTTTTACAGAGCATTTATGAGTACCGACTCACTCATGAGAATGTGAGGAGTGCTTTAATTTACTTGTGATTTGAGGGAGGCAAAGGAAAGCAAGATTCTTCTGGTACTTGGAAAGCAACTACTAGTAACTTAGTTGCTGTGTGGAGCTATAATTATCAGAAATATTGGTACAAATCCCTCTGTAGTTTTTCATTATGTGAAAGAGGCATAAGGACAAGGTAAAGGATAGACACACAGATAGAAACTATATCAGCTAGTAGGAATACACCCTATTTCTACCATCAATGTCATGTGTTAAATGGGTGAGTCACTTCACGGCTGTGCTGCTGTTCTCAGCTGAGAGGAAGGCATCCTGGAGAGGTGAGCAGGCTGGCACAAGTTAGCTCAGCGTTCCCACACACAGCTGTCAGCAGGCTTAGCACATTGGGATGCCTAAGCTCTCTGCCATCTGGAAGCAGCTACATGGCATGGGTTCAGACACTAGAGATTCAGGAGTAGTAGAATTTGATAGGGAAGACAGAAAGAATGGATGAGAGAAAGGGAGTATGAATTTTAGTTAAAAAAACCAGCAAAGCATCTAACCATGCTGACAGGTGTAAGTGAGCAGCAGAACCTGTGTTACAGGTTTTTTAAAAGATATTTTTACTATCAAGTCGTGTGACAGGCCTCTTTGGTCAGTTGGTAGTATTGCCACATGAGGATAGCAGGCTGACCAAGGCAGTGATAGAAACAGTCAGGCTTCAGGCTCAAGCAACTAATTTTAAAAACAATGCTGTGTTATATAGTCCTGTTCACTTGGGAGTTTCCGTGCTAAGCTACCTTTTTTGAACCTGACAGTTTTGCCTCACCATGTTCTCATCCCACACATTTCTGGTATTCTGTAGCCACTCTTGGAGCCCAAGGATTTGGGTAATAAAAATATAGCAAGACTGTGAATAAGATGTTTTCAGTATTTTCAGACTTATAGAATACAAACTCCCCTTATGTTTGCAGGGAGCACCCTGAGTTGGTAGTCTGTTTGCTTAAAATCTCAAGCAGCATAAAGCTGCTTATTTGGGTTTTCAGGCAGATTGAGTTCCACTTGAATCTCATGAATTGGCCATTTAATTGTCATTTATGTCAACTGAAAATAAAAGCTGATGATGTGTGATCAAGGCATAGCTGATCCAAGAGTGAGGTTATGGGGAAATAAGAGGGGTTTTGTCCTTTTTGGCTTTTTGTATAATTGAAAGGATTACAGCACTAATAAAGTGTGACTTAGGGAGTAGGAATTCAGTGCCCCTGTGCTGGGGAGTGCTAAGGGTGCTGAGGAAGGCTTGGTTATGGAAATAACTGCTCTATGTAAATATGAGATGCCTTAAGAATTCTGGCATTTGTCCTGTGATGTAAGTGCTAGTTTAGCTGTGAGGTACGATAACAGCTCATTAGACCTCAATTAAGGTGTTGTGAGGCATATCTTCTGATCTTACTCATCAGAGTGTAATAAAAGCAAAAGATCATTTTGTGCCCTTCCTAAAAGAAGATTAAATTAGTTTGATAAGCTCTGTTAGCAAAACTTCTGTCTTAGTAAAAAAAGACATGTTCATCGTAAACACAGTGTCACATGATGGCTGATATTGCTGTAAAAATGCAGAAATTAAATATTATAATGGAAAGCTTCTGAAAATTGAATCATTTAGGCGAGGTATTAAATTAGTAGACAACATGGTTTGGCTTTCCTTTTTAATCCTAAGAGCATCTTACAGTTTTTCTGAGGCTTCATGTTCATGCAGGCAAGTGTGTGTATGTATTTGTCATGTCATTGTAAAATACCATCATTCTTCACACACTGTTATTAATAACAGCTCTTTTTCTCTACGTTTTCACAGTTGTCATTTTGTTGGAAAATTATGGAAAGGGAAACAAGGGGGAGGCTCTAGTGGCACACTGCTTAGCCTTCAGAGTCTGGGTCCATAACATCTTTCTGAAGCAGTGGCACGTGCTGTGAAAAGACAGTGCACTGTGGTGGCACTGCTGCTTTATAAAATAAAATAAAAATGCTTTTTATACTTGGAGAGAAACCTATTCTGCTTGTGGACTCTCACAGAAGAGGGAAGTGAGAGGCAAAATGGGACCCATCTTCCTCTTGCAGTACTGAGCCACAAATAATCTGCTAAGCAGCATGTGCTGTCATGCAAGATGTTTTTCTCATGGCTTGCCAATCAAATTAATTTCCATTAGTCATCTGAGTCTGGGTACTGAACACGGAGTGCATTTTTCCTAAACTAGACATTCTCTTCAGGACAGAAGCTTGAGCTACAAATTTTATGAGTGCTAAAATATCCATGGCAGTATTTCAACTTTCCACTCTCCATTGCTGAAATTCCAGTACTGGAGCTCAGATGTATAGTACTGTCAAGTCAGTAGACAAAGATTTTTTCAGGATCTCAACAAAAATGTATGTTACAATTTTGTTCTTTAATATATACTGTATTGTCAACATGCTGCAGTGACACTCAACATTACTGTGAATCCTGTAATACACGCTTCTATTTCTTTAGTTATCTATTTGATTGTTTATTTATTTTTTTATTTTCCCTCTGCAGTTCAGATGGAGAAAATGGAACTGATGAAAAAAGAAAGGCTGGAAAATCACCCACTGTGTCATTGCATACCCCTACCAGTGAAATGGAGTATTTTGACGACCGGAAAAGAGTTGATGTTGCTAGGTAATGTCAGAAACACTGTCAGTTTTCGTCTAGTAAGATAATTAGAATGGTTACAACCCACTTCCAAAGCTAGACTGAGTAGCAATATTTATCAGATATACTAGTGGAGGGTTAGCTTGCACACTATGCAAGTGAATTGGAATTCAGGTACCCTCCTTGGCTGCTCTGTTACCCATTGCAAGCAGTCACAACAGAATTTAGACTCTGAGCTGGCTTAGTTCCCCTGTTCTAGGAAATATGTTGCACTGTTTGATGCCACTTCTAGTCACATTCCTTTCATAATCAATTTGACAGGCAGTCAAACTGAGCTACAGTTTTACTCCTGGCTTGTTTCCAGAACACTTTCATACTGGAATATCGATTGTCCATGGTAAAACTATGACATAAGTTTTAATTTTGGACTCTGTACCATATATTGCATCAGATTTTTTTAATGTCCCCACAAAGACACTCATTCTTCTTTTGTTAGAGAACTGGAATGCATTTTAAGTGCTTCAAAAAGAAACTAAAATCTCACATGGATGGCTTGAAGCTTTGGATCACTTTCACTTTGTCAACTGAAAAGTCAGTGCTCAGCCTGACACTGTTGTTTTGGTTACAAGCAAATATTTAAAAAATATCATTTAATTTCATGAAGCATCTTGGAAGAAAAGGTGTATGAAGTAATATGTTATAATTTCTTTTTTCCCAAATGTTGCAGTCTTACCTCTCATATGCTGTAATTGGTTACTTTTGGTGATGGCTAAGTGTAAGATTTTTGTCAGGCTTACTGTTTGTTTCCATTTAGCCTATACTTCGTATAAGCACACAAATACATGTACTCACATATTTTAGAGTTTTTTCTATGAGAGACCTCCTGAGATATACAGCCAGTTTCTCTGCTAAGTCAGATTGCTATACAATCTCTTTCCAGCTGTGCCTTTATAACACTCAAAGTTTTTCTTCCTCTCACTCATACCCTGCAGTAATGGAACCTTTGTAGCATCTTTATTTCCCTACTGTATCTTTAGCACAACATATTTTTCAGGTCATTCAGTATGAGTCCTGTGATATATTTTTTCCTGCTACTGTTCAATTTGCATCTGTGGACCTCTGAAAAAGATCTGCCTGATTTTTATAGTATGTTAATATGCATTTGTTCTGTGCTGCATAGCTCTCAGAGAGTGTTCTCCTCTTTCTGATTTATGAAACAGTTATCCCACCTCTCTGTTTTTCTGAACAATCAATGCCATTAATTTCTCCTGTATAAAACAGGTAAAACTGATTTTTCCGGCCATCCACAGAGAATTTGATCCATACTTGGGCTTTTTTAGAGTTATTTGAGGTTTTGTTGGGTTTTCCAGTATAAATGACTGGAGCTGTACAAGTACAGCTACCTATACAACTGGCACTCAGAATTCCATTTTTTTTCCTGTAGGGTTACTGGTTTTCTTAATGATTTCATTACACTACACTACACACGTCATAGCTGTCCTCTGACTTGTGTATCTATTCTTTGTTGCACTTTTCAAATGAGCTTGTAGCTTGTGTTACAAGTTCATAGCTTTCTGTGCACTGCTCTCCAACTCAGCTACTAAGTTTTATATCATTTTTTCTTGCATTAGGAAGTAAGGAATGTGCTTGCTTAGTATTAGTATTTCACATGTTTCCCAGAAATGAAGGTGAAGCTAAGCAGTGTGATAATTCATTAAGCTGTAAAAATGTTTTGAACTTTTTCTATTTCCTTACTATCTAGCCAGTTATTTAGAATACCCCTTCTTAAATTAAAAGATCTTCATCAGACTGTCATAGTCAGCAGACTGACACAGTTTAAGAAAAAATACACTCCTCTTTATCTCTGCATAATTCTTGATGAATTAGATAAGTTATCTAAAAGATTATTATGTTCCATGGAAAAGCACCTCCTGTTGGTAACTTACCAGGACCAAAGAACTGAGGCCAGGCTTACATCAAATACTTTAAATCTTCAGGACCAAGAGCAGCACAGATAGTCCAGTCCTGACAATCAAGAGTGACTCCAAGATTGAAAGGAAAAAACGTGCCTCAAATCAGGTAAGGCAGAGATTCTGCTTGTTTGCTTACATAGACTAAAAGTAAACATGTAACTACCATGACAGGGCTTTTGTTTAGCAACACAATAGTTCATGGTTGTATAAAGCCACAGGTTCCTTTTTCATCAGTATATTAGAGTCTGGGTAAAACACAATATTGAGTCAACAGCCACATAGAAAAAGATGAGGATTTCTTGTAAAACAAGTGGGCAGAATGGGAAGGTGTGTGGAGGACAGGAAGTGGAGCAGGTCACTTGGTTGCCAGGCTGTCTAATAGAGTGTTTGTGTTTTGTTGTGGGGCTTTTTGTTTTTCAGTTGAAGGCAAATGCACACTTTCATAAGCTGTTTCTAGATGTTCCCATTGATGAGCCACTGAAACAAAGTAAGTGTTAATCCCTGTGTCATTGTTGGATGTGGATCCTATATAATGTTGTTACCCAACAAATGTGGTGATTTTGTTGGGTAAACAAGAGGAACTATCTAAATTTTAAAAACTAAATTTTAAAAACTTTTAACTCCAATCGCTTAGAGCTACAGCTCCTTGATCCCTGTGCATTGGGCATTGTAATCTTGGAAAACTTAAATCTCAGCATGTTTGGTATATTTGGAAATTGTAGCCCACTTTACCATTCCAGGAGAGTAGCCTAATGCAGTATATTTGGATACTGAATCTTCCTTAATGAAGTCAGAACTTGAGACAGCACTGGTCAGGTGATTAGCTTGAGTTTTTGCTGTTGATGATGTTTTAATATTTAAAAACAGTAGTAAAAAAAGCAATGTTTAAATGTTTTACTGTTTTAACATTTTACTATTATCTATAGTACTCAAAAGAAAGGAGTTCTACCCAGACATGTATAGCAAATGTTTCTTGAAAGGAATGCAGGAAAGGTGGTTCACGAATGAGAAATGGTTTGCTCAGTGTCTGTGAAGTTCAAGCGGTGTTACTTTACCTGTGTTGTATGTCTATGGGACATCTAGTTTAGACAATAGCCATAAAGCTGGAAGTTTAAAGATAAAACCTTGCATTAAACTCTTCACATTCAAGTAATACTGTTACCTAGAAGTTAGTAAAAAGTTTATAGAAAGCTAGATCGTATTCTCTCAGAAAAAATTTTGGCCTTTGGAGATCCCTTGCATGTTACTGTTCACTTTATTAATTTCAGTTACTGTCCTTCAATTACTTTGAGTCTATACTTAGACCTGTGACATCTTCTGAGCTTGTCAGTATTAGTTAAACTTACTGAAAATTTTGAGATTTGACAATACTAATCAAAAGGTATAAACCTAAATATATCACAGTTTTGTAAAAAGATCAAAACAGAATCCAAATTGGCTTGGCTTGGGTTGTGACTATGTTCAAGATTATAGAATATGTATTTGTTTCAGGCTTTACCTGTGCTCTGCAGAAAGAAATTCTATACCAAGGAAAGTTATTCCTTTCTGAAAACTGGATTTGCTTCCATTCCAAGGTTTTTGGTAAAGACACTAAGGTTAGTAAGATGTTTATGTATAGAACATTAATGCTATTCTTAATGATTTGTTCATTACCAGAAGTTCAAATTATTGTGAAAGGCTAGAATAGTAATACTTTCAGCTTTTATTGAAAACAATCACTGTTTATAAGTGGTGTTTGAAATGCGGTCTAGAACTGACCACTATTATTAGAGATTGAATCTCTTGTTTAAGGACTTCATGTCTGAAAGAAGCAAATGAAATGAAAGGATCTGACAAGTAGCAGTGAGGGCATTGTCAAACCCATGTAACACAAATGGCAAAAATGTTTCTCTTGGGGTAAGTATTTCAAAGAGGAGAAAGAGCAGGAGGAATGAAAGCTGAAAGGTGTTAAGGGCTCCAAGACAGCAGTTGGGGCACTGGAGAGAAGGATCAAGCATATTTAAGACAGTTAAAGAGGAAGAACTAAAACTGGCTTCTGACTTAAGTAGCAAAGCTCTCTGAAGGATTTGTCTAGCAGTCCCGTTTTGCATAAACAGAGAACAGGATGAGAAAAACATTGTCTTGGTTTGGAAAGAGAGGTATCTATCAGGGAAAACTGGAGTTTCACTTGGAACAGAGAATGTAAAAACCCCCTCCCTCCAAATTATTATTATTTTGCAATTAGGAGCTTTCAGGCAAAAATATGGGAATAGGAATAACAGTCTTTTACTATGAATATTTAAAAAATCCAAATGCAGTAGTACAAAAAACCAAGCAACCAAACATAAAAAAGTCCTAGAAAACCCTGACAGAGTCAGATACGACCTGACACCCTGTGGTCAGGGTGTAGGAAGCAGTCCAAATAAGTCTTCCCGGAGTAAGAGATGTTGTTCTGTGAAGCAGAGATGATTCTGTAGAAAAAAAGGGTCGAGTTCTGGCAAGATGAGTCCAGTCTTCATCTGAGAATTCAGTGGAAAACCGACTAAATTGGTGTTTGGGAGTGCAGGTTTTATACCGGTGGAAAGTCTTTGTCTCCTCCCACTGGGTGGAGCATCTCACAGTGGAATGAGGTGATGTTATCAGTCATGTGAGAGGTCTTAAATGGCCCCTTCACAGGTGATGTCCCTCGGAGGAGGCTGAGTGGAGGAAGAGCTAAGGAGGCCCTGCCTTATCTGTGTTATCAGGTGTCCCATTAACAGAAGGCATCCTTGTCCCCACCGCTAGAGTTACAAGAGATAAAGAACAGCATCTCCCAACCAGTTTCAACAGATGAAAATAGAATACGCATTTTGGGTTACATTTTTCAACCCAAGACAAACATGTCGGCAAAGTTTTTGTTTGTGAGACCCATATGCAGATCAGAAATGAGATGTGAACTATTGGGAAGATCATATATTAGTCTTTCTTGATGATCCACATAAAGGTTAGTACCCCTGTGGTGAATTATATGCATACAGAAAACCAAAGACTTGGATCTGTTGATTTGGAGCTTTTGGAGTGCACTTTGTTTACACAAACTGCTTTGATTTTGACCTTTTCTGAGGAGACAGATTAATTTGCTTCAAGGATTTCTTTGACTTCTTTCCTTCAGGTGCATCCTTCAAAAAAGCTCCTAGTTAGATTTAGTGAATTGAATGCTGAAATCAGTTTAGGGGTTGAGATTATCTCATTTCTCTGCAGTCAACTATTTTGATGGAAAATCATCTGTTGTTAAAGGGCTTTTTATAAAGTGGTTTAAAGAATGCTTGAAATTATTGTCAGCACATTGTCCATAGCGACCTTATGGGTTACTGTGTTTCACCACTTGGCCCAGGACTATTGTTGATTTCTAGTTAATGAATTCTATTATTCATAGACTAGTACATTAATGTGGATGGTGTAGAAGTTGGTGAAAGATGTGTGACACAAAGGAAAAAAACACGTGGTTGAATACTTAGTAACAGCTATCTTGGGAATTTATTAAAATTTAAACTGCTGTACAAGCAATCTTCTGATCAGTATGAACAAATGTAACTACTTCAAACTGTGGAACAGCTTTCTAATGTCAACTAAGCTAAATGTGTACGAGAATATGGTAGAACTTTACTAAGTAGAAAAACCTGTGAAAAAAGATGCAGAATGATGATGGTGTAGTACTAGGAAATTATCTTTGTCAACAGGGTTTTAAATTCAGGAATATGTACATACAAGTATGCTGAAATGTGAAAACATTTTACAAGATGGGGTCTAATACTGTAAATGTAATTGTAGTAATATTGCAAATTACTCAATTCTGGGTCTTATTTTCTAAAAACATTGTGGGGAAAATTAGGAGTGAAGGAGATAGTCTTTATCACTTATTTACAGCTTTGTTCAGCTTTTAGGAATACCATCAAGAAACAAGCTGGAAAATCTGGGATACAGTAAAAAATCATGTCGTGGGAGGGGAAGGAGAAAATCAACCTGAATGGGAAGACGAGCATTCTTAGTAGTCAGATACACTGGCAAAGTTTCCAAGACACAGAGCTTCTATTGCTTAAGACTTGTAAAACAATTTAAGCTTAGGGATAAAATGTTTTATTGTGAGAAACAGCAGATCTACACATTCCAGTTAATTTTTGACGAGAATTCTACCTGCAGGATTTTTCTTTTTACTGAAAGCTTTCATGCAAGGAACAGCTATGCAATTCAGGAGTTTTGACTATGCAGTAACAACCCTGTGTGTATGCAGAAGTCAAAGATTGCTTCTGCAGGATTGAAGGCATTGAAAGGCATTTCCAGGTAGCTCTAATTTGACTAATTATGTTGGTCATGAGTCTTCCTTGGATTTAGACATTGTTTTACCCTTTTAAATTACTTTCTATGTTGCCTGCAGGTAAACCTTTTATTCTCAGATAAAAGTAGTTGTTACCAAACAGTGATTCCACCCTTTCAATCTAATGCTGTGGGAACAGTGCAGTAAGCAAGGGCTGAATGGACATATAAGTCTTAATTACAGTAATTATCCATCAAAACTACACACAGTAGAATGCTATTAACATCTCTGATTTAAAGTTCTTTAAGGTGAATTGTGAACTGAACCAGCTAGAAAAATTGGAAGCTGCTTTCTTGTAACTTGTAGCAGGATTTCTGTTCAAAATGTATTTTGCAGTCTTGCAACCAAACTGTTATACACAAAGATTTTTTTAACCTGGTACAATTTTTCAGCTTATGATTTCGTATTACTGTTCTGAACAAAATTTAACAAAGAAACTGCACAGAGTAACTTCATCCTCCTCCAATGACATGTTTTAATTCAGTGCTGTGATTGTGAACTGAACAATTTATGCACATTTTTAACCTTCCTTCCAAATTTCTGAGGTAGATTTGAGAGCCTGTGCCAAAGGTATTTTTAGCAGGATCTGTTTCTTAATCATAAATTTTGTTATCAATGATTATTATATTATATACATATCTAGGATTATTATATTTGCATAACTTACTAAACCTTTTCAACTTTTCAGGCTTTTCAACTCACTGTCTCCAACCAGATTTTTTTGCCTTTTAAATTGGGATTTACAGGAAGATCCCATGCAGAATATCTGAAGTGAAATACTCTGAAACTTAGCAGATGTTGAGCTAATGGCATTGGATGTAAACACAAAGCAGGAAGGAAAATTGAGAACTTTGCAATGTAAATGTAGATTTGTGTGCCTCCTTGGCACACAGAGGAATCAGTTGAAGTCAGCAGGTGTGTCAGTATTGGGTCTTCCAATCTTGATGAAGGACAAGCTGTTTACTCACCTGCTTGTTGCAGATCTGTAAGTGGTGAGAAGACTTTGACACTCATTATTCAACAAGCTTGTCTTGTCTGATATGTTCTTAAATATTTGGTTTCTAGACAAAGCATAGCTTTATGTTTGGTTCGTTTTGCTGATCTGCAGTGCAGTAAGCCTGTAGTCTTGGGAGAGCCCGAAGGGATCAGGAAAGGAAGACATGAATGAAAGCCTGGATTAGCATTTTATAAAAGTAGAAGTAAAAGTAGTTTGGTATGGTTTCAGATTATTACGTTTTCTTATTTCATGTGAAATAATTGTAATCAGAAACACAGTGGAGACATCTTTAAATGGCAAGTGTGGAAGGTCTGGCTTATCCCAGTAGCTGTTCTTATCCCAGCAGCTGTTAGAGAGAGGGTAATGCATATTTGTATGCAAGTGTTGGGATTCAAATGTTACATTGATCTTGTTTCAGATTAGTATACCTGTGCTGTCCGTGACACTTCTGAAGAAAACCAAAACTGCCCTTCTTGTGCCAAATGCTCTGATCATAGCAACAGTGACAGATAGGGTAAGTACTGTTAGAGGACAATGGTATTTCAGTGAGAAAATAAAAAACAGAAGCTGTTTGCCACCTGCACTCTGTGATATTTCATTCCCTGTTTTCCAAAATTTCATAGCACTAGACGAACTGAAAAAGCTGAGTCAAGAGGTACATCGCAGAGGGTTACCTGCTTTGCTGGCAGCTCTGTCGGTGTTCTTCCATTTACTTGTATCTCTTACTTAACCTTACCTTGTATCTCTTACTTAGACACACAAAAATCTGTTGCTTACAGTGATATTCAGGAATTGTAATTGCACCAATCAGTAAGAAATGGTGTTTAGCCTATGAGCAGCTTGAGAAAAAATGCTTTTTCATTGCATAAATATTTTGTGAATGCAGGAGACAGTAGGTAAAAGAAAGTTTGAGGTTTTATTTGTTTGGAGTTTTTTTAAGGGGTAGGTAAAACATAGCATGGAAAATGTTTTTAGAGAAAGAACAGTTCTGGATTATGCTCTTTTTCCTGCAACAGAACATGGTAGCTTTTATGTGCAAACTGTTTTGTGTCCATGTAAACCTCAAGTTGTTGGCTTAGAAGGACCACAGGTTTTTCCTGCCATACTAAAGTTCTTGAAAATTGTTATTTGATCAGCAAAAATCACCTGTCAGGTTTTGTTTAGATAAAAGAAAAACGGGATGTCTTTTGCAAACAGTCATGGAACTTTTGTTTTGCAGTATATGTTTGTCTCACTACTCTCCAGAGATACCACCTACAAGCTGTTAAAATCTATCTGTAGACATCTTGACGTAAGTACTAGTGGCTGTGAAGAGGGTATGTAGCTTTGTGTTCATTATTACTGCTATCCTGCTGTGAAATACAACGTACTTTCTGCCTGTGTTCCTTGTTAACAGTGCTGCTTTTTTTCAGGATACAAGCATGGGCAACAGTCCAAATCCCTCTTCTGCGGAAAGCAGCTTCAGGGCTGATCGCCCTAGAACTCTGCCCCTGGTAAATGGCTTAGAAGTTACTTCTTTTGTTGCACAGCATCTTTCATTACAAGTACTATTTATAATGCCCGAAGAAAGGAAACTGAAGGAAATCATGACATCTGTTTCTAAAATTTCCATGAGTCTTTAACGCTAGAAAACAGTTGAAATAATTAGCATAATTACCTGGTGATGTGCAGTTTATATACGTGCATACATTTAGGATTTATTCAAGGTCTGTATGTTCTTCATGTCTCTGTTTTGCAGTCAGATTTCACTGTATTGATGTAAAGTCTCCCATGAACAGTTTTTGAAGTCTTTCTAATAGCAAAACCTTTCTCTGTAAAACAGTTCACTCATCTGAAAGAGCTGTGAAGCCACATGTGATGACCAGAGTCTGAGTCTATTAGGGCTTGTCTTGGACTTCACAACTTGTCTAACTTAACAGTCTTTCTTATAGACAAGGCAGGAGATGAAGCTTGAATTCTAGTGAATTCTAGAGCTTATTTTTTAATTTCAACATCTTGATACCAGAGATTGTTCCTGGTTAAACAGTTCTAAAGCTTTGATCTTCGGTTCAGATTCTAGAGAAAATTAGGTTGTTTCAATTTAGAACAGGGCTGAACCTTTTCGTGATTCGTTCTCCCCATCAGGATTTCAACGAAGATTATTCTGATCTGGATGGAATAGTGAAGCAGCGAAGACAAGAGATGGAAGAGTCCAGCAGCACAGGCTCACAGACACCAGAGCTGGAATGCTTCCAAGGTGAGTGGGATCATGAAGCCCCAAGAGAAGAAGAGTGGACGAGCTCTCAGTTTTGCTTCTATATCCCCTTCTGATGTGGAATGTAGATTCTCCACTGTCCTGGAGACTTATGTGGATTTTGAGGTCCTCCTCAAGGCTCCAGTACCTACATTTCTGTTACTATAGCCCTCTGCAATCCAGACACAGGCAATGACTTGGTCATCAGCAGATCTAAATTGTCACTACTGGTTCCAGTTGCTTTGCCATGCAAGCAGAGATAGAATGTAGGAGCCATTCATTCTTTAAAACACAAAGGAAACCGAACAATCAAACCCCATTCTAAAGTAGTTCAAGTCACAGTGTAATTTCTGATCTATACAAGTAACAGTTTGTACCATGTTGGCTTTTGGTCATCAAGGTTATTTTGACATGTGTTTTTGTGGGTTTTTTTAAACACTCATTCTTGGCAGCTATTAGATACTTGAAGATACTGCCCATTGTTCTTTCTTTACCATATTCTTTGAAATCTTTTGTCTCAAGTTTTTCACCTAACTAGCAGCCATTCTGATTGAAACTCTCTTCATAACTCATAGTTCATACTCATACTTCATAATGTCATGTGTACAGCAATACTTGTTTTGTGTACCTAGCTCATGTTGAATGTTATTATGAAAACCTAGAGTATTCTCTTGTACAATTAATATATATTAAGATATATATTGCTATGCTGTTAGTTTTCTGGATTCCATCTTGACTATAATTTGTATAAGAAACCGTTGAAAGATACTGACATTTTTAATAGCAGTTTTCTGTAATTTTATTTTGTATTAACTCTCATTTTTACTCTGTCTTTTGTTCAGCAGGATGATTTGCAGTTATTTGCTTTCATTATTATTGGATTTACTGTGCACCTGTCTTTATTTGTGTGGTGCTGTTCATTAAATTGTGGTGTCAACACATGCCACAGAAGAGCTTCTGAAGAATGTTTTAAGTTGCTATCTTACTTTCTGATGGCTAGTAACTACTTCATACCTTTTTCCACAAATGAAAACCAATATCCAGGCAAAGAACCCTTCTAGGAAAAGGAACTGAAAGGAGGGGTGAAAGGTAGCACATCTGTCAGTCATGCTTGTTTCTTGTGCATCATTAGATCAAATCCCAGGTACTCTAGTAGAGCATAAAACTGAGTATTATTAGATTTTTCTGTCCCATTTCTTTCAGCATACCATTGGCATTTTTAAAGACAGTCAGGAAAGGGAGTTGCAATGTCCTTTTTAAAGTAACAATGCACTATTCTTATTTGATATTACTATTAAAGTAATTTGGAATCATTACTCTAGCAAATTCAGGCCTTTTGAAAGATTACTTTGGTGACAGTAATCTCCTGCCTGGAAATTCAGTAGTAGCTTTCAACATTTTAATTGGTTGCCATCTTTTAAAAAAAATGGAATATAAATGCAACATACATCATCTTTTTTCAATCCAGATGCTACTTTTTATTTTGTGTTGATGTGGAATTAGTATGTAAACTGTTTCAACTGCTAAACCAACTCTGCTGCTTTTTACCCAGAAGTACATAAATGCAGCTTTTTAAATTCTCCTCTTCCTCTATTTCTTGACCAACATAGCTATCTATGATTTCATTTGACTTGATATTTTACCATATTTCACCTCTATTAAAAATCTTCCTTTTGCCAGATTATCACGTTGTTGAAACAGAGACTCACTTGAAAGTTTCCAAGCCTGAGGCCAAGTCTGTTCGTTCAGATGCACATAGTAAACGTGGGCCTGATGGAAAAGCCCGAAACAGTCCTCGAAATGGTAAGCAATTGAGGACAGATCTTCAGCTGGAGTAACTTGGAATAAGTTTGCATAATTATGTCAGTTCACGTAATATGGAATAGTTCTTTCTTTTTCTCCCTCTGTTTGCATTATCTATTGCGTTCTTCAAAACACTATTTATATTCTGCTCTGCTCAAAGTAAAACTTGGTTCTTTCTCTTGCAGGCCATTCTGAAGCCTTCAGGTTCCTCCACAAAGTGAAGTCCCAGAAGCTCTTATCTCTGAACCACATACTTGTATTTTATGCAATTCTGTAAGTTAGCAATAACAAGATTGTCAAAAACTAGGGGTTTCTTATGTTTACATGATTGATATTATCTGAGCTTTACTTGAAAAAAGGAAATTATTGGGAGTTGTGGCCTTTAAGCTTTCCAGAAATGTGTACATGCATGTATATCTTCTGTATACATGCATGTATATCTATATAAGCCTTATATCTATATAAGCCTGCTGGGACAGGCTTATGCTTAACTGGCCATTTACTTTTAAAAGCAAAGGATCTCTTGGTTCAGAAAATGTTAGAAGTGTTTAAGTACTTGCAAAGGTTCCTTTTGCATGTCACTCAGCAAACACATACTCAGAGATTTTCGTAACTGTCTGAATGCCATTGATGATATTCCTGAAAAATTTCTAAGAGCAATACCTTTATTACTGAACATGTACAAGTAACAATTTAAATGGCTTTTAACAATAAATTTATCAGGTACTGCCAAAGTTTCCTTAATTGATGTACTTTATTTTTCTCTCTTACAGTGTTTGTGTCTTAATACTTTCTACCTTCTACATGAGATATAAAATCAGTGTCCTGGAGGAACGCCTTATGTCCATGACAGCCTTTGATTCACATATTAAGGAGTAAGATAAACTCTGGGAAAATATTGGGGATATAAAATCTTTTCCAGAGCAATAATTCAATGAAAAACATTTAAATTCTGTCTTCAGACTTAGTGTAATTTGATTAGTATGTTAGAAATGTACTTCATACTCTTTGAGCTAATATGTGTATCTTGCTTGTATAAAGCTTTGTGCTGTCTGTATACCGTTTGCAAACTGATATCCTATCTTTCTGAAATAAAAAACCCCACAACACAGAACGAAACCACAACAAAATGCAAACACACCAAGGGACAGTGTCTGTATGTTTGAAGAGGAAGTAGGGAAATGGACCATAGTTACATAATTGCTTTCTTTAGCTAGAGTCGTGGCTGTCCTCTGCCCATGCAGTTAGTGTTTTTTGTTTCTTTGGATTTCTTTGTCTCTGTGTTGCATAGATAGAAAATATGCAAACCTTAAATGGAGAGGCAGTGCAGAGGTATGTGTATTTTCCACAGTACTTTACTTCTATAAGTAGTATTGGCTCTCTGTTCTTGCCTTAGGACACATGGAAGTTAAACTGGATACTGCTGAGAATACTAATCAGTTTATCGAGCATTCAGATCTGCATTAACTCTTCTCCCCTTCTTATAACAGATTTTTCCCTGAGCTTCTCTGAAAAATATGGTTTCAAAAGTCATTTGTAAACTCAGTGCAGAAACCTGCAGCCACATGCAACATGAGCGGAAATGCTGACAGCTGGAGAAGCACCACATGAAAAAGAGAGGGGGAAAATAAAATTCAGGACAGAGCTGACGCAGGCATGGTGAAGCCGTTTGCAAAGTGATTCAAATTTAGCAAAAGCTCTTACATAAGTGTGCTTTTAAATTCAGCTTTCTTTGATTACCCATCCATGACAAAACAGGTCACTCTGACATTGCACTTTTGGTCATGTCGAACAATGACTATACTGTTTATGATACAACTGGTCTCA
Source organism: Cisticola juncidis (assembly GCA_013400215.1). Classification (NCBI taxonomy): domain Eukaryota; kingdom Metazoa; phylum Chordata; class Aves; order Passeriformes; family Cisticolidae; genus Cisticola; species Cisticola juncidis. The sequence continues at coordinate 264,955 of VXBR01001567.1, read as the reverse complement.
GCTGTCATCTGTGGAAAGCAGTAGGACTTATATGCATGTGTCAGAAGACAGAGTCTTCATTTAAAAAAGGGATAGGAAGGAAATGGTGTTCTATCTATACAGCCTTGCATTTATATTTTACCATTTTATAGTGCAAGAAGTGGTGTAAATCTGCCTCACATAGTAGGCAATATCAAAAGCCTTTTTCTCACTTCTGGCATATTTTTATTAGCAGAATATGTGTCCCTCTTCAGAAACACTAACACAAGAAATCTTGTTTCTGTTGCTCTGCTCCCAAACAGTACAAGACTCAGGAAGGAAGATTTAATGTGCATTTCTGCAGTGTCAAGGGCTTGGGCTTTCCGATTTCCTCCAAGTCACAGGATGTGGAACTTACAGAACTTTTCAGTGGAAATAGCTATAAATTGTTCCATCCAAACTTCTGGATAATGAGATCACGTAAAAATGTAGTCAAGAAGTGACTTAGCACTTTTTTTTCTGTAAACAAGTACAGTTTCCAATTTTGCTATTCTGTTGCCATCTACATGTGTATCCAGATCTGTTTTCCTCTTTTTTTGGGGGGGGGTTGTTTTTTTTTTTTTGGCTCTGTCACACTTACTTTTTCATTCTATTTGACAGACATCAAGTACACCAAGATTTGGGATCTCACCTGCAAATTAATGCTGATGCCCTTTGTGATGAGTTAACTGCTAATCTTAGAAAACTGGAAAAGGTAACATCATATGAGATAATGCAAATACTGATAGACCGATCAGGTTCTTGCTGTGTTTCTATCATCTTTTATCTTGAAAAGTGTTGAGTTACCCCTAGATTTGATACCAAAAAGCGTCATGTTTTCCTAGACAAATGACTAGTTTTTGGACTATAAATTAATCCTAGTATAAACATTGGTATGTGTAAAAGCTTTGCTTTGAGCTGATGCTTATAACCAGGAAAAGTGTCCCTGAGACAGACACTTGAGGGGTGATTATTACATTTTGTAATGATCTCAACTTTTTTTGTTTTTTAATCTATCAGGTCTAAGGATTTTGGACTTAACCTTTATTGGTATTTGATGATTTTTTCTATTTTGAGCTTTTGTTGGAGTTTTTGATTAAGAATGCTTGCTTGCATATGTAGTCAGCTTCTTCACACAAAGTTGCTGGAATCTTGTTTTTCTTCAGTAACACAAATATTGCTGCACCAATTGTGCAATTCCTTATATCTCACCTTGCTTTTTACCATTTTCTAATTGGAAAGGTAAATGTATTTGGTGACTTAATTTGGTGACTTAAATTGGAAACCGATGCAAAACGAGTGGGTGTGCAGACCTTATTTGGTGTTTTTCCCCTTTCTGAAACATTTTACCAGAGGCTCCACTGCTCTCTGTGGAGAGGCTGGGGCTCAGCTGTGCCCTGTGTGAGTCCATTGGATACTGCTGGAATGGCTGTGTCCAGCACAGGGCAGCCCCTGGTCTTGGCCCACAGCTGCTGCCCCTGCAGACCTCGTCCCACCTGCCCCCAAACCTTGACAAATGCACCCACAAATTCAGATGGGTGAAATGCTGTGTGTTGGGTACACATATACAGGCCGAGCATGACAAAAGCACTAGTGGAACAAAAAAGTTACTGGAATTCCTATGTGCTTAAGTCACATGGAATATTTTTGCCTCTGTTTCTAAAACTGAGTCTGTGCCAAGGTCTTTCAACATCTTTTTTCCCCCAAGCATGAAGCTAAAACTATATAATATCACTGTTTATATGTGTGGCATAGGTTTTAGAAATACTGCCAAGAAGGGGTTTCTTCCCCCACATCTTCACCCTCTTGGATATGGAAATATAGAGTAATGCCGTCTTAACCCCTCTGTATTTTCTGGATACTAATACAAGGGGAAAATGCTTACCAGATGGTTACCAGATACAATCTTCAGCCAAATTAGGTCATTTAAGAGGTTACTGCTTTCTGGCTGTCTGGGACAGGCTGGCAAGATGGTTCATAGGAGACCTCATTTCAGTGGGAAGCCAGCCAGCCAGCCCTTTGCAGCAAGACTAGGCACTGTCCCCACTCCCTTATACAGTCTCTGCTTGGAGACAGTAATAGACAGCTGGATAGTTAGATCATTCAGCTGTTCCCAGAGAAGTGACCTTCTGTCCTGAATTAGAGTCTTACATGGTGTGCTTTTTTTTTGTTTGTTTGTTTGTTTTTGTTTTGTTTTGTTTTGCTTAGTGTCTTGCTTTCTTTGTTTAGTGTCCACAGGGCTAGAGCCTTAAAGACTTACCTTTATCTGCCAAATACTAGAGGTGATGAAGTGCTCTTCATACAAGCTAAATAAATCAGAATTGCCTGTAGCTGCATATTGCCACATCCTGTTCTAATCTAGATGAGCAGTGGTTAGAAATCTTAACAGCTTTTTATTCTCTGAGCAAAGTTACTGCAGCTGCTTAACAATTTCATATACCTTATTAAAAAGTGCTGGTAACTGTCTGCAACAGCAAAGATAGCAAATATGTTCTAGTATAACTTGTCATGTCTCCCCTTACTTTCCCTGTGACCACAGAACTGTAAACTGGAGCACTGAGATTATCTAGATTAAAAACTAAAAATTACTCAGCAGTTAAAAATGGTTAGTGCATTAATATGTTGCAATGACTTTTTCAGTGTGCCCTTGTGATTTTTATAAGTTCTCCTTCATACTTAGAGCCAATAAACTACTACCGTTTTGCAAAATTCTGCTAATTTGGCTTTTAATTGTATTTAGCAGCTTGTTAAAATGCACTATGTCTATCAAAGGATGAAGTATTAAATTGTGGGAGGGAAGATGTAGCCTAATATGATCCTTTCCTTTATACAAACTTACCCAAGCTAAAAGGAGATGTCTGTTTACATGTTGAACAACTCTCATAAAATTAGGTGCTTCTTACTGTCTCCCTTTCCTCAAAATGCCCTTCTTGAGAAAGGTTTGTGTCTGGGATAGAAATCATGAGGTAGGACTAAAAGGTGGTATCCTTGAACAGAAAGTAAAATGTCTCCTCAAATTAAAGCGTGAAAGGAGCTGTGACTAAATCTGTAACCGGTGCCTGTAAGTTACTAAGATACTGAGATCCTGAGAACATATGTGTCTGGGGAGGTGACCCACTCTATTCCCTCCTCTCTTCTTTTGAGGACAAGGAGATGAAAAGTGGATAAATAGGCTGAGTAAAAATAGGTCTGTTCAAATTATTCTCAAGGATGAAACTGGCTGGCATTACTTTCATTGCAATTAAAGGAAGATAACCCACAATCAGTTCACTAAATCTGGTAAATGGGACATCTCTGCTGATGATTAGAAGACTATATTTTGCTATGCACACATCATGGCTGAAGCTCTTACAAAACTATTTGAATTATCCATTTGTCCATAGAGCTGTGACTTGGAAGTTCGAGGCTTTTACTGGGTTTTGATCAAGGTGAAAATAGTTCAGTTTCTTGTCCCATTGCTTCTAGCTCTGATTTTTATTTCTGTCTTATTTTCTTATGACTAATGGAGGAAAATCTATAGGAGGAAATTTCAGGGGATAGTCATCATATAAAACTTAGATGTCCTGCTATTTGATGGTCTAGGTGTTCCATTTGATGCACTCATATAACACTTATTATAAGGGAAGTATTTAACAGGAATACCATTAATATGAAAAGGTGTGACAGAATTAACATGCACAGAGTATACTGAAGAGTATGTCTTGATTTTATTTTTATTTAAAATGCAGTGTAATACTTCTTGTCTCCCAACTCTTTCCCTCTCTTTTTCTAAGATACAGAACAACTTACAACAGCTACTTGAAGATGGTGAATGAAACTTCAGTATTCTTAGACTGCTTCAGACCTCATTCTTCTATCTTGACAAACCTTTCCAAAGGACCTCTGCTGGCCAGAGTTCAAGCTTCTTTGTTTTCAGTCCAAGCCAAGCTTAAACTACTCTAAAACTCATGTCATCATGCAGAAAAGTCAGTTGATTCTTCAGAATGTAGCTATGTATTTTGAAAACATATATGATTTGATCTATATGTATCTATGTTTTTAAAATGTGGGGATTTTTCTTTCTCTGTTGTGTGTGAATTTATGGATTTTATAGCTTGTTTGATTTTAGAGTTGCCTACACCAGTGCAAACCTGGTGCATATCCTTTTACCTCAACATTTACTTTATGCCTATTGTCTTACAAGTATAAATGTGAAGAATGTCAGTCATGATTCATGTACTGAAGTGTTGTGTGAATGATCAGGTGTCTATTTTAGCTATGATTATGGATTGGTGCTGTGCTCTTCATTTTTACTTACTTCTCTGCACCCTGACATCCCAAAGATCAGAAAACAGACACCTCTGTGTTTGGGTATGCAAAGTCATAAATGTTTGAGGTCTGCTCATTTCTCCAGTGCTGTAAAAAGGCTCAATTCCACTTTCTGTGGAATCTTACCACTGAGTATGGGATCTGTTTCTGCTGGGCATTCAGGTTTCATTGAAGTCAAGCCTGAAATCTGTATGAACTTGCCAATTTACAATCAAGTTGCTTATGAATAGCAATATGGGTGTGACACACCTGCACAACTTAAAAAAACTGCTTGTTTTCTGTCCACTCCTACAGCCTCTGTCTTTAAAGTTAATCAGTGTGACGATGCTCAGTCAGCTTTACTTGGAGTTGTGTGGAGTTTTGATTGACTGAGCAAGTGCAATTCATATTCCAGTAAATGGAAATCTCCAGGGACTGGAGATTTCATATAATGAGAACTGGCAAATTAATTGTGCAGCAATACAAACAATCAATAGAGTGAATGAAGAAGTGGACATCTGCTTTGTTATATCACATACTGGTTTTTTTTTCCCAGAGTGCCTAAGATGGGGATTTTTAGCTTTCTGATTCACCAAGCAGGCTCATTAGTTTTTAAAAAGCAATATTTAGGATAATAACTACTATCTGTGAAGTAATAGTATTGTTTATAATATGCTATGCATTTTATAACCATTTCTGTGAAATGTACCTACTTTGTTTAAATAAACTTTTTTAAAACAAGCAACTCGATACTATAATTTGGATGAACCCCAGTCCATTCATCAGTTTTGGTTAAATGTGATATTCATGAGGCTTATACGTCAAAGTTTGTGCAAAACCCAGCACCCAAAACAAGGGGTTAGGAACTGCATCCTGCTGCACTCCTTCCTCTGACTCTGTTGTGTGTGACTTCTTCCTGGATCTCCAGATAGCAGTAACAGCAAATTTGGACCCCAGAGTTTTGAGAACATTTTAGTTTTCTCAAGTTCCCCAGGTTTCTCAAGTTTCCTCCTCTGAGGATACTGGATGAGTATCAGAATGTTGAGGCAGCTTAGAGGGCCCTGTGGGCTCTAACATGCCTGCTTGGCTCAAGATTCCACCTGAGCACAGTATGCAAGAAATTTGTGAGGTTTGACTGCTCTTCCTATTGAAATCTCTTCTTTTGCTTCCTCAGCCACTGTGACTATTGGAAAACTCAGCTTCACTAGAAAACTGTGTAAATAAGTTTTGGAATTTTTTCCCCATTCTTTTCCCTACTTTCCTGTACAGTTGCACAGCTTATGTAGTGTTCTGGACTCTGACCTCATCCTCTACCTTCTCTTCTTCCCTCCCTTTGATTCTGTATCAGAAGTCACTAGCTCTGTGGTTGAGGAATTGATGCCGTGAGTCATTTTTATTAAAGGACCTACAGGAAAACTTGGTTATAGCCAGCAGCTGATCTGAGTTAGCCTTTTATTTACATTGTCAATTCTGTGCTTTTCTAGAGGAGAACAGGGAGAGAGATAATACTTGATATGTGCCTTAAGTAAATGTGGCAGGCTAAGCCTTTTATCATTAGCCATACAGAACAAAATAATTACTGGAGAGAATGAGCAATCAGAGGTGGATGTGTGCCCCTTAGCCTGCTGCAGCAGCATGCCAGGGGAGGCGGGTCTGGACAAAGGTATAAAAGTGTTCCTCCAACACAGGAAAGTAAACTATGCTGCTGAGAAAGGATTGGCTTGTGACACAGCGGCCATGTGGGCACACTGGGGCAGTTCAGTGCAACCTCTTCCCCGCCCCTCAGTCCCCCTTTTCCTAGGTAATATCTCAGCGATGTCACACTCCAGGAATCAGCGCACACAGGTGGGCAGTGTACAGTATTGAGGTACTTCAGGGAGCACTGCCAGGCCCACGTGGAGAAAGCTTAGAAGTGAGTGGAGTGATTTAAGTCCTGTGATTCAAGCTTTCGTCTGGAGAGGAGGGGGTTTGCCCCAGTCGTGTCTGGGAGGGAAGTACTATGGATAAGCAAGGAATAGCTGCTTTGCCCCAAGGCTGGGAGCCTGTTAAGGAGCAGGAAGACTTCCAGTCTCTCTGTCAGGTACAAGGAGGGGTTTTGGCTTTTGGCAAAAGCTTGAGTTTGCAGAAATAGGTGGGAAAGGTGTGTGACTTTAGGGAAGTCAGAAATGCACGCAAAATTCTTAGCACACACTCTTAGCAAAAATCATTCTTCATTTGCTGCACAGGCTACACGGAAATCTGCTTTTAAAAGCCATTTTTAAAGTTTCTTGTGTATTTGTTTTTCCAGTTTTATCTGCCTGTTGTCCCTCACAGCACAGAGGGTAGAAAAACAGCTGAGTTCTACCAGCCATGCAGGACCTAGTAGTTAGTAGTGTCAGGTTCTGGGAATACGTTTTGAGTTTGCAGTTGAAAGACAAGAGAGGCACATGACTTGTGTTTTCTGTAATTGTAGTTATTGAAAAAAGTAATGAGGATTTGTGCTGGCTGTTTGGATTGAGGGAATTCATTTTCTGAAAGGTATCAAGTTTATGATACTGCTGGTGTGAAGGATGCAGGCAGCACTAGGCAGGAAGTATTATCTGCTGAAAGCCTCTCTTTCAGCAGAGCATCGAAGGTAGTAGCTCCCATTAGCATTTGCAGGAAAGACAAGCAGTTTTGTATGTGTTTTTGTCAGAGTATATCTGAATTTACAACTATTAGCTGCTTTCACATGAACCTTCATACAGGTGTGTGGTAACGCTTTCTGCTTCCTGCTACACCTGCATTTTCATTTCCATGTTTGCACCACATAGTCAATAGTGACAACAAATGCTAAAGAAATCTCCAGGTTGATGTTATCCAGGCCTTTGTAGACTGTTGCTCAGGTGGTTCAACTGCAACTGCTAGTGAAGTGTTATTCCCAAATATGTAGGAGACTTAGCATTTACACAGCAGGTGTGATATGCAGTAATGATCAGAAAAAGCTGGCTATTTAGACAGAAAATTAAGCAAGCAGTTACACTGAGCAAACAGATTGTTTTGTGTTCAGTGCCTGTGTGTATGCTTCTACAAACAGTGGAGGAAAAATGTCATTAGAAAGGATTTTAACAGCACCTGCTTTTCAGTTTTCCTGGTGAGATTATCTGAGTCTGACAGGCAAATTTGCTCAAGAGGGAAAATTGACTCATCTCATTTGACACTTCTAGGTTTATGGTTTGAACCCAGTGGAGCGTTCTGCTAAACGTGGATGCATGTAATGAGACTTTACAAAAGGGATGGGTTTTTTCTTTCTTGGGTTTTAAAATCAGTGTAGTATCATTTTATAAACATAGAGCCCCATAATATTCTGTTGTTCACTGAACAGCCATGAAAAATGTATGTCAGTAAATTTCATATAATTGTGTCTAAAGTTACTCCCTGTTTATCACAAGCCATCCTGGATTTTAACAAAAAATCATCAAATATTAACAATAAAGCAATATATAATCTAAGCACTTGGAAGAATTTATTCCATGAGCTTCATGGAATATTATGATGCCTGACATTATTTCTGTACAAAATACAGGCAGTTCACTTAGTTGCTGTTTCAGATCTTCTGGTCTTTTTCCTGGTGGCACCTGGTGGCCCTCAAGTTTTCATTTAGTCAAGCTGGCCAATGGGACTGTGCCTACTCAGATTAAGTCTCAAATTATTTGGGTGACAAGGCCTAGATCTAGTGTTTGTAAGACCTTGACTACAGCTGCTGTTGGCAGTACCCGTAAAAGGGATGATCCCAAGAAGGAGCTGATTAGGAGTGTCCTATGAGAGGATACTAGCTGGGTTAGTATGATAATCAGAAGCAATATTTTTTTCTCCCATACCTAGTCTCATATCTATTAAAATTTATGAATAAGGGGTCAGGATGCAGCACCTTAGCAAGGAGACTGAGCAGGAATTCAAGGTATGTCAAGTATTCAAGTAAAGTCTTTCCCACGACTGTATTTCATGGACAAAATGGACAAGAGTATTCCAGCTATCTCCTACTGAAGTTACAAATGCTTTGCTTGAATCACTTTATCTTTTTTCCCCACAATGGGCAGTATTGGTGCCAAAAAGTTCACCCTGTGTTGGATGTCTGTTCACTAAGTAAACATCTGAGCCAAAAAACTTTGGCATTAGTTCTTAAAGAGAGTTCCCGTAGAAAAGATTTCCCTCCACATACATTTCAGACTGACTAGGCTCACACTAGTTGCCAGCCTCTGTGAGTTTAGCAGAGATAGCTCTTCCCCGATTGTTTCTTTAAATTTGTCCACTGTGAGTAGAGCTTCTGCTCATGTATCTTATTGTCTACGTGACCTTCTTATCTTTCCAGTTTCTGTACTAATTTCCAGTAATTCTGTACTAGTTTCCATTTGGAAACTGCTTAAATGTTCATTATGTTCTTAAATTTGAAAAGGCACCTTTCCCTGTGTTTACATAAACAGCAAGCTCATGCTGTTTATGTACTCATAATGATGTAGTAGCTGCATCATGTTCTGGAGGTGTGACATTCTACATTAAGCTTCATACCTTCATAGTCTTTGGCAATGCAAGTAGTTTGGACAGTACAATAAAGGCTTCTTCAACTCCTGTTCTCACTTAATGGTATTGATAAGGTAATTTTCCACTGACTAGGTATTTTAGCAGTGCTTAGCAGGAGATTAAAGGAAAATCATTCCAGTGTGCTGTCAAGTACAAAATTAAAAATCAGCTGTTCACACTATCTACAGGTAGATGGATAAAGGCTTCCTCCAAGAAGAAAAGGTAATGAGTAACTTAATTATAACCTTACATGGTGGATCTGGCATGCAGGGCAAAAAACAGCTCTGAATTCTTGCTATACTTAGAGCTTGCTATCATGGCAATGTGCACACATGGGCTCATTCCAGAGTAAGGGCAAGGTGGGAAGAAAGTCAGCTTGTACTAACAACTGTTTCCACAACATATGTAATGAACCACAAACCTTCTCTCACAAATGAATCATGAAATGTAAATGCCTCAACACTGGCTTATGATACTCACATAAAGAGATACCCTCCTATGTTTTTCCCAGAAAGTGTTTTAAGTGATGCCACTGACAGCACACATGAAGAAAACAATATAATCTATAGTAGCTGACTTGAAAATGGTCACAATTCTGAAGACTCTGATTAATAGTAATGGCTATAAGGAAGAATACTGTATGAAAGACCAAGTTCATGATTGTATGAACACTGAACTCTTCCAAGTCTCTTTATGGATTTCTGATTCTGCAATCACTCTTTGACCATCACAGTAAGTGCTACCACAGAAACAGTTTGTGAGTTGGAACCTAATTGAACTAAGAATATATAAGATTTATGTTAGGTTTACGACTAAGGATATGAGACTGATTGTAGCTGAATATTGAGAGCTCTGTGTTTAGCTACTCCCTCCCTCTACTTATAGACCATCCTCTGCCTCAATTTCCCATCTTGATGGGAAATATGATGTACCAGATGTCCTGCCAGATGTAGCCTGGATCCAAAAGCTGATCTTCTAAATAGTAACCCATCCAAAACAAGTTAATTTTCCATCAGAGATATGGGTAAGAGTCTGTAAAAGAGCCCAGTATCAAATGCATGTTGAGCAATGCCTAAAATAAATGCCTAAAATTCCTTTAGGAGTTTTGCTGACATTACAACTTTATTGTTTCTGTAATTGTATTTCATGTAAAGTGAAGCAATATTGGAAACTGCAAGAATGTTCTGAGGACACCTATCCTGTACCTCTGTTCTTGCCCGGGGAGCCATGGCCACAGACAACAGACCAGATCTGTCAGCAGCAGAGAGTTAGGCTTCTACACAATTCTGGTGCCTTTCCCGAGATTAAAAATTAACGTAAAGAAAAGAGCACTGCCTGATCCTTAAGCTTTTGGTCATTCATCTGCCTGAGTCACTTCAGATTCATGCACATGTCCATCCCCTCTACCATTAAGCACTTAAGTGAAGCCAGCTGTGACTGTTGTCCAACCTGCCAGCAGCTGCTTTCGTTAAAGACCAGTATTACTATCACCTTACCATCATTACCTTCCTGGTCATGTGCTGCTGCAGCCCATCCCTACCACTATACCCGTGGTGCAGTATCCTTTATTTTCTTCCAGGAAAATCAGCTGGAGTTATTTTGTGCAAAGTCCACACTGCAAAGGTATGTTGCTTCAGCTTTGCTGCATCAGCTTTGCTAAATAGATTAGAGCACCTGAGTAATCAGTTTGGTGCAAGAATGTGGAATTGGAAATGATAAGAGTCTTGGGTAATAACACATTCATATCTTATGGGCAGATGTGGAAGATGCTGCTTTAAGTATGTATTTTCCTTTTAGCAGCCCTTTCCGACATTTAGGCCAAGATTGGATAGGACCGTCATACACAACCCTGGACAGAAAAGAAAACAGTTACAGCTGGGTTTTGTTAGATTCTCTGTCCTGACTCAAAGAAAACTTACCAAATCTGACAAATGCTTTGGGACAGCAACTGATACAGCTTTTTGGTGGGCCATGGAGAGAACAGCATTGTTTCAGAGGGGACACCATGCCCTGTGTGGGAAACAGCAGGATGAGGCAACAGTTTAACCAAGATCCTCTTCAGGGTCCGATTCCATGCGCAAAATCTTACTTTGTAATGCTCTGACCTCATTCATGTAAAGGAATTCTCTTACTGAAATCTGTCACTGCACTGTGTGGCTGTGGAGCAATAATGATTCCTCTGGAAATTTTGTGGACAGGGACAGGCCTCACTCAGCCCAAGATGCTCCTGGATTGCTCTCACCTGGTGTGGAATTGCATTTTATTGTAATGGTATATTCTATCTAACCCCTGGAAAGTGTATGGTTCATTCTAAGTCTGTACCTGCCTGCAGTATCGTGTATCTGTAACCTCGTTGGCTGTGCAATCTCACCGCGCCCTTCGAACCTCGGGGTTAAGAGTGCGAACAGAGAAGCCTCGCTCTCTCTTTTGGCTCCCTTTCCCCTTGGCCCCTCTTCCCCCTGGGGGTCTGCAGACTCTCCCCTCTCCCCTCTCTCCCCTTCCCCCTCTCCCTCAGGGACCATGCTGCTTCCTGGAACTGAACTCCGAATAAACCCTCACCTCGTCAGTACCCTACCGGCGTCTGAGTCTCTTTGCCTGCCAGCACAAGAACACCCACGCCTCTAAGACCCCCGGGGGGCTTCCGGGGAATCCTCCCCGGGGTCCCCCCAAAATACACCCTGCAACAGCCTGGCAGTCAGGATATGCTGCAATCAAGCCATCACATTTGTGGTTCACACAGTGTGAGACCTTTATTTGTTACTTCTGATCCCTGGCAGTCAGCCCTGCTGATGAGAAATTGGGAGTGCATTCCAGCTGGGTGTAGGCTTCCACAGCGGGGCAGGAAGGGCAGCAGGAAAGAACAGACAGCTTTTTTCTTGGGACAAGTAGGACAGCAGAAAAGGATATTGGAGAAAAATACAGCTTTTTGCACCCACTCTCCTGGGAAAGAGCTGCAAAGGAAATTAACAGAACAGACTGGGAAGAACCAGATGTTTGTGTGTTGGCTGCACTCACTGTATTTATCTTGCCTGGGTGGAAGAGAGCAAAATTTAGTATTTTGAGTATTAGTTAGGTGGCCTGGTAGATCCAAATTCTCCATCCCTAGCAAATACAAATGTATAGTATTTAGACAGAATTATACAAACAGAAAGAGTAAGAATTCAGAAGAAGAAAGAGGACAAATATTTTTGGCTCTGTTCTCTTGATTTACTGAACTATAACAAAAGTTAACTAATCCCTGAGTACCAAGGACTGAGGAGCTACAGAATGATGAAACAGATAAATTTTTTAGACACCAAGTTCACGGAGATGCTACAGAGACTATTATGCCAGTCTACAGGTATTTAGGGGAAAAATAATTGTTTTGACTTGGATAATATCTGCTATATTTCTACAACAGAACTTCTGGCAGGAAAATCATGAAAGACCATGACTTCCATGTTTTAACCCACATTGCAGAAAAGGTTTTTAAACTGCTAAGAAAAGGTTTCTTAGCAGTTTAAATACAGAATTCAAAATATGTTTTTTGAGTAGCTGAAAGGCATTGAAAACCAAGAAAATCATTAATCTTTTGCATAATCAGCAGTCTCCAAAATACCAGCGTCTCATCCCAGTTTCAAAAAAACCCAAAGGAACAAGCTATGACTGAGGAATTAAAAACTTCTCATTTACTTAAGAAATTTGTGATGTGGAAGACTCAAAAAGAATTGTGCATGGTATTCTTCAAATTTACTATTTCCCATAGGAATAACACAGCATGGAATAACACAGGCTAAGTACAAGGAAGAGTTACCCTTTCTGTGAACTTTCAGTATTTGTTAATAAACAAGGAGGTAATGAACAGCCGGAAGAGAAAATTATATGATCAGCATGCAAGCCAGAGTACTTAGACAAACAATGGATGACATAAATCTCACAGAGACTTGAAATGCACAGTTTGAAACATCAGAGATGATTTTTAAAAACACAGAACAAAGAGACTGGTGTGGTGTTTTGGCTTGGGGCTTTTTTTTTTTACAAAACATGCTTCATGACATTGGGACAATTTTTACAGCAAAGAACACATTAAGAGGAACACAACCATCAAAATAGTGTTTCTTCTGTTCTGAGATGCCTTCCTTTGTGGTCCTGGTGGGGTTTTTTCCTTAATCACAATACATAGTTTTGACAGCCTATTAGATTCATGCTTCAATCAATGAATTCTGGATAAATTTGGAGATACTTTAGTGAATACGTCTATCTATGTCTCATCTGCCATAAATGTAAACTTATGTGCTAGCCTAAACTACATCTGGTTCCTTTCCCTGCATTTTCCTCACCCAGTAATCCTCTTGTCATTTTCTATGTCCAAACCCACACTCTTTCAATTTATCCTATTTTCTGCACTCTGCCCCACCTCTCACTTGCAATAGCCTGACCTTCCCAGCATTCCAAATGTAATACCCAGCAGTTAAAATCCTGGTACTGGATCATATCTGTCTACAATCCTGTTTGTGCCTTTCACATTGGCTTCCCCATCATCAGCATCTCACCATCTTTTCTGGTGATTTTGAATTCCTCAGCTTCACTTTCAAGGCCCTTTCACTTTCGGCATGGGTTGGTGTCTTTTAACACATGATCCAGCAAAACAAAGGTGATTTTCAGACTTTGCAGGGAGTCAGTTCAGCATTAAATTGGCAGGGAAAAAAATAAATCAACCAGCAACACAGCTAACTAAAAAATACGGGAAGAAAACAAGTAGGCAAAACAGAGTCACAGCAGTCAGTGTTGGTTAAGCCAAACTAAAGCCCTCATACTGGGTTTTTAACAAACAAGAACTTACTACAACAGCAAAGCTTCACAGGATGGTTTGATTTACACTGTTTCATAAAACACCACCATAAATGTATTATGCTATTTGTTCTGCTTTAAACCAAGACCAAAAATTAGCTTCTGTCTAGGTCAAACTGAGAAGAGGAATGTGGCAAACAGATAGGCCCCATCTCTCCAACACATAATCATGAGCACATACAGTCCAAAGTGTATACAGTCACATAGGAGCCAGAAGGAGGTTTATGTCCTGGGATTCTACAGGAATCCTGCACACTTCTTATGGTAAATGGGTTAAATGAAGTACTAGCAACTGTGGTAAAAATGTAGTTAGACAAAATACAACTCAAAGAAGAGGTATGTGCTTCATGTTTTAGATGTTTCTAGTACAGCTGCTGCATTGTACTGAGCAGTTTGTATTACAGGTCAGTATAAATCAGGCCAGTGAATGAGTACACTTATAAAATCCACAGAAGACAGGAGACCATAATCACTTAGTAACAGTTTGTGGATTAACAAAAACTCCTTAGAAGCAAGAGAACTTACATTTATCCTGTTCCCCCTCAATCTCACATTTTTAAACTTGCATACTGCCATTTCATTACCTCTGTAACACTCTGCTCAATAAGTGAGCAGGTGATGTTATCTTTACTATCGCGCTAAAGAGGTTTGGGACACCTGTAAGGAGAGTGTCAGGGAAGCATGAAAGACAATTGCCACATACTGCCAGCTTTCCAGACTTTAATGTAATGAAAGGATGTGCCTCCCTCTGAAATTCAGAGATCTAACTTGAGCTGTTTGTTCCTCCTAAGTCCACCTTGAAACCATGTTGCAGGAAAAGAGCTGTAATGCCAGAGAACAGCAGCATACTGGGTAAAGTAAGCATTAAACCATTTGTTCTTCCTGGCTGAAACACTATTATTTTTAACCTTTGGCTTTTGGAGTTAATTTTTTATATAACAATTGCACTAATCAACTGAGGCTTTTGCAGAATAGAGAGTATTTAATTACCAGCTCAGAGGCAGCAGTCCCAGATGTACTGGAACACAAAAAACATTCAGACAAAGAGGTCTGTGTTCTGCACAGCTGGCTAGCAAATGCAAAGGCTGCCCTTGCGCAGGCTTTAGCCTGACCGACAGCGACGCCGGGAGGAACACAAAGGTTTTCAAAAAGGCTCTGCTATGCTCTGCTGTGGAAGTCCCTGTCCAAAAAGCACCCGCATTTTCCTATTATTTGGAGGAAAGTAATAAGCCGTATGGAAAATCAGTGCTAACAATTTAACAGAAATGAAAGGCTGCTAACCAGTATTTGCCTTTCTACCAGCTATCTATAAACCATGTTCAAAATGTGAGCCAAGATGCTTCTCACTTCAAGCAGCACTTCAGTGGCAGCAGATGTTTGCACACTGAATGCAATTAATCCATCAGTTTTCAAACACCAAGCATGTACCACATGACTGCACAGCTTGCTGATTAAGGAATATCAAAGAGAAGACCAAGAAAAAAATTCTTAGAGTCGCTGTTTTTACTAAAAGATTTGATTCTGCGTGATTAAATCATTTCACCCCTATATTATAAGCCTTATTTTTTTTCTGCTTCCACTAGGAAAATAAGAGTGCAGTTCATGACCAACACCTTAGTGCTGGACCAAAATAGACAGCTATTCAAAAGAAAATCGAGGCGCAGAAGTCTCCTGTCATTTACAGTTTTCCACATATTTACTAATGAAATCAATGCAGAGACATGAATGGGTTAATACACCTAATGAGTCTAGGATGCAGAAACATAGATGACACAAATTAAAACTTCTGACAGCCATGTGGTTTTGAACTCATCCAGCAACAACATAGACAGAATGATGAAAACACCACATGAACAGAACGTGATATAGTATGAATGGGCTGATGTATTACTGCTCAAAAAATGCTGAACGCTTTCCAAGTTGATTTAAATTCAGAACTGCAGGACAGATTTTTGCAAAATCCCAAGCTGAGACCAGACTACTGGCAAATAGTATTCTTGGTTCCAAAGAATCATCACCTCTGCAAAAAGCTGTGATAGGACACAATAGGATAGAAGAGAAGCAGCCTACAGCTCTCATTCTCACATTTCATTAAAACCAATTTCTCTGCTTAACAGCAAAAATATTTGTAGAATTTTTCTTCAGGTAATAACATGGCAAAAAGAAAGTAAGTTACTTGTAAGGCTGTTCCTATCAAGGTCATTTCACAGTAAGCAATACTGCACTAACAAATGAATTATTGATCACGTGTCATTTAACACTTGTTATTCACTGGCGTTACACACTCAGTGGTAATTAAGTTTATGCAACAGTGGAAGACGCTGATAGAATTTATATTAAAACTGCAAGTCGCACGTGCCAGTAGCCCCAAGACTACATTTTATGAATTCTTAAAATTGCTTTCCTTGGGTGAGATAACCCAATGACAGCTAATGCAGTTTACAATCTCCTGAGTGGATTTTCCAAATTAAAGCTTAAATCGAGAAACCATGTGCTTATAGTATCTTTAATCCTGCCTAGTATAATACTTCATCCCAACCATGACTACTCATAGGCACCTAAATGCTTGACAAAATATATTCCAATCTGCAGCAGTCTTTAAAAGACACTCTCCCAGAGCCACTTCACAGGAAGTCATTCAGCAAGCCACATGTAGCAGGATTGTTCATCACCACATGTAAAAAATTCAAAGCTGTCTGCAAAGAGACGCAGCACTATGATTACCTATTCTGATGCCACACTAGCAGTCCAGTGTCAGTGCAGATAACAGATCCTTGGAATTCCCATGCTTAGCAAAAGTGGGGCTAAATCTGTAACCTACTTACAGAGAGCCCATTCTCTGCCTGCAGGACGTGGATCTAACCCCTTCATCGTAATACAGAAGCAGTTACACAAGTACTTCACGCTGAGTTCCCTGTAAGGTTACCCTTACAAAAGTTTGTATCAAAGATGGAATTATGTATCAAGGTGTCAAGTTAACCTTCAAAAGTTTAGCATGTTTGCTATGCAGTCACCTCTTGATCACTTTTGTGAGTTTATTCCATTCATATTAGTTTCCAGATAATGATTTGAAGACCAGTCAAACATCAGACTCACCATACCAGTTTTGTTCAGCTCATGAGCAGAGTTCCCATATCTAAAGCCAGATGGCAGAACCAACCTTATTCCTGTAAATTAAACAACTGGACTTGTGAGATTATTTTACCCTAAGAGTATTTTACCCTAGAAAGACCTTCTGTCTTCAGGAAAAAACATATGTGATGTGACGCTATTCAAAAACATAAACAGCAAAAAAAGAGAATTCTTGAATTAATTTTTCATAGCTAAGAGTTTCACAGTAACATTCAATGCCACAGAATAGCATTAAAGAGTACAATTTCTATAAACTGGTGCTATTTGCTAAACAATCAAATTTGGGAATTGAATTGTTTTCTTTGCCCTATCTGCTAGTGATTATCTGTCCGCTTAGGGTATGTCAGTTCATTCCATGTGCTAACATACCACGTTCTTTAATGAAATGGCCAGAGACAAAGAGCTAGAGGAGAGGATACTCCTGGCAGTAAGAGATTCAGTAGGAAAAAAAACTTGGGCTGCCTAATGTTTGACCTACAGAATGTGACACCCAAAATACCTTGTGTAACACAGATGTAAAATTCTAAACACTATGCATTTTAAAATAGAAATAAAAGCTGAAAGGAGACCAGCTAGCATTGTGGTATGGACTTTCAACACAGTTTTCATAGCATTGCCATCAAAACATCTTCAAAATAGATCAATAGTCAAATCAGACTCTTAGAATCTGAGCCCATAATGAACAGTTCTGCCATGTTCAGAGATTGTGGAAATTTGGTATATGACATTGAGAAGAAAAGAAATCCCCAGAAACAATACATTAAGAGTCTCAAATTCCTCTGTGGAAATCAGTCTAGTAGTACTATGTCTTTTCTCACCCTGAGCAAGACTTCTAAATGAGCTATTGTTGCCTGTAGTCTCCAGTGGCCAAAAGAAACTCTTATTTCAGGTGAAACACAAGTAAACAATATGCCTTTCCCTAGAAAAGTATTTCCTCTGACTGCATCTTGTTCTCATCTCCAGCCAGTTGATACTCTTGTAGAGTATCAAGAGCAGTGACAAACTGAATAGGCTGTAACCCCTTCAAGTGTTAAAAGGAGATTCCAAGACACTACAGTAAACCTCTATCTCCCAACATGTGTGCTGAAAGTCTCCTTTCTGAAGGAAAGACAGGAAAACTAAAGCAGTGCTTTTAGCCCATGATTCTTCTCCCAGCCAGCAGCTCAGTGTGTGAAAATGGATAGTCTGCTAAACATTCTTGCTCAAAAACAGTGAAAAAAGCAAATGAGAAGCCTGAGATATTTCATAAAATGTACCTTCATTTATTCATTGAAAAATAGCTCTCTACTGCAGCCCAAATATCCCCCACAGCACCAGTTACCTGCAGGAACTTGGCACACAGTTTGAAACACAGACGTCATAGCTGGAAATATCAGCAAAAGGTGGGGAGGGGATAGAGGCAGTTTTGGCACTGAAATAGTGTTAAGGCAACAGGTTATCCAGGCCACCTGGACCCAAGGCGGTTAGTTTTAGTCACCCTCCCTTCTTCCCAAAGACCACAGACTCCTCATTTGAAGACTAAATTAGTAAATACGTACACAGAAAGTGAAGCAATTTAAGAGTAGCTATTTTCTGACAGAATTGGTTTCAAATAATTAATTTTTATCCCCACGATGCTTAGGAGCTGCTCAATTCTGAAATGCTAGGACAGTTTCTAGCACAGCCGTTCGTAAGGTTATTACTGAAACTTGATTCCTTGAGCCAAGGGCAAATCTTTGCTGTAGTTGATTGTACTGAAAGAGAAACAAGAATTTAGAGACTTAATCACTGAGATAGATTATGCAGTCCAAATCCTATGTACAAGCCTCTGATTCCTGTCACATCTAAACAAAAGACTTCTCTAAAGCCATTTGCCTACTTAAAATTATGAACTAATTTTACTCCAGTTTTCAATACAGTAACCATGTACAGGAAGAGACCACATTTTTCATTATCTCTTCCTTTATGGAGAATCTTCTAATTAGCTATTTAATCTATTACTAGGACAATGTCCAGATAGAAAAGTCAAGGTAGGATTTCTCATTTCGTATGTCCTTGCATGGAAAACTAAGACAGCACAAATAAAGGCTATGGAAATCAGCAGAGGATACTATGGTCATGCACTATGGGCTGCCAGATTTGTGGATAGATAACCAACATATAGCTGAATCATCTACCAGAGGCAATAGTGGTGTCCTCACTGTGGTTGCAACTTAGTGTATTTCCTACCAAGTTTCAGTAATTTTTCAGACAAGTTTAAAATCAATCAAATCTTTGTAGCCAAAGATTTATATGTTTTGAACTTTCAGAAGCTCATCTGTATTTTATATCTATTTGGTCTGCCTTACCAAGTAGATCGTCTCATATAAAGCTTCCATGAATCACTTCCAGATTCTCTTCCCCCACCAGTGTGCTTTTCACCACCTGTACCAAAAACATTATAAATTCAAAGCCGGGTTTTGGACATGGGAATCTGGACTAATTCCAGGAGTTAAGACATTTTTATAAAAACACATGGTAAAAATTATTCCTTTCCTTTGCCCTTTATCTGTACTAAATCACTACCCCACACAACACGCAAAGCTATCTCTCTCCTCACACTTGATGCAAAAAAAAATCTGCCTGGAGTTCAAAGTCTCATCATGGTCTCAGGTCATAGTCTCACAGGAGTACAAGAATGTGGCAAGTTCTTGTACCATTTAAATGGTAAGCTTAATACTTCTTCTTCCACCCCCTCACTTCCTTAAGTATATACAAAAAAGAGAAATAAAGGCAAAATAATTTATAAAATATTTCTCACAAAAATACTACAGACCATACATCTTACATAAACTTGCCAATATACACAAAATTGCTCAAGATTGTTTTAGTTAAAAACTTTTACACAGTTTTCCATCTGGCCATACCTTTAAACACCTCTAGAATATATCTCTGAGTTACATTCCTTTGATGAAGGGGAGGAGAAGGAAGTAACATGGGTTTTTTAAAAACCAAATACAGGTATTTTTAAAAGTTTAAATCTAACTACCACTAGTCAATATCTGTTTTCTGCTAAAACAGTATGATTCAAAACTAAGTTTATTTATTTCTTCACATTTAGTCGTTTAAATGGAGTGTATAAAACCTTGAAGAAGCACAAGTAACATACCAAAAGCACCTCCAATCTCAGCTCCGCTGGTTGGGATGTTAACATTCACAATGCCACAGTCAGATCCCTTTGGCCTACAAAGATAAGGCACAATTCCTCCTTAGGATCAGGAAAGGCTCCCTCCCTAAAATGAGGGTTGTAAAATGCTCAACTAGCATTATGCATAGGTTTACAAAGGACATGAAAGACTGATCTTATGTGCCTCAGGAAAGTATAAAAGTAATTTAAATTATACCCAAGCCAGCGGAAAATCCTTCCCAAATCCTTGGTAAAGATACTGCTGGAAAGACCTTGTTTTACTTCGTTATTCCAGGCAAAAACCTCCTCTTCCTCCTAGAAGAAGCATGTGTCAATGGTTAAGCCATGATTATCCACAGCAAAGAAGTCAGAAAGAAGTTCTGTGAGAAAAAACCCAACATACTACAGCCATAATGCAAATGTACGGAATGGCATTGGGCAAATATACATGGTACCATGTCAGCAACACCTCCATGGCTGCACAAAACAGTCTGCTTCTGAACAGGTATGAGCAGCATCAACAATGAATACCAACAATAGAAACATATTCCTGTAGAGATTCTCATTGCAACTCCAGTCCTCTTCATATAAAGGCAGCTACACAGTGAGGCGAACAGCAGCTATCTCACAGAGCAGAACAAGAGATATCAGTGCTTGAAGCACTGGGACAATTGCATGAATATGACACATATCTGAGATCTGTCTTGTGACTCTACTGTTACTACCCTTGACACCTGTTTCCCCACTGTTATTTTACCTTAAATTTCAGCACATACAGTATGGGGGCAAATGTCTCAGTGTGGACAATGGGTGCATTATGAGGAAGGCCAGTCACAATGGTTGGTTCAACATAGTTTCCAGGGCGATTTATAACCTTCAAAATAAATAAAAAATAAAGTTCCAATCAGCATCGAGCTTAGTATTAGTGTAGGAAAGCAATCCTTCATGGTCTGACTACTACAGTTGAGAAATCTGAAATGGAAGGCCAGATAGTCTGAGTAACTTAGATTCTACTTATTTAAATATTTAAAATATAGAAGTGTAACTTATGTCCACTAAGGATGTAATCAAATTGTAAAGTCTAGCAGCTGAAACTTCCTTTCTACTACTTGTAAACTACTTGGAATTTTAAAGGTGTAAAGAAGATGAAAGACAATGAAAGACAAGAACTTCCAGAACAGTAAGTCAATGAGAAACGTCCTGTATGATGAAGATGTACAAGTGGTTGTCTTGAATCTCCAGTATTTCCTCAAGCTAGATATTGTGAGGGACAGAACTGCATTTTTCCTTTGTTATGTGTTTTGACATTGCTGTTTTCATTTTCACTATTACTTGCAGCTGGGGAGTGGTGTAAGAGTAGCTTCCAAGTAGAATTGCCTTTACCCTGAAAAAAGGATTGAAATTCAAACATTCTCAATCTGACTAAACTAACATTCTGTAGTGGCTGACAGGACAAGCGGAGGTACAAGCTTGGCCTAAGCCATCACATTACTGTATTTTTTCCTTAGAGCACAAACTGTAGTAGGAAAAATAAAAGTTAAGTCACCTTTCCACCACAGACCACAGAGCCACCTTGTTGTTTTGCTTGTTCTACTGCATCAAGGAACATTTTCACTGCTTCTTTGGTATGAAGTGGCCCATACAGAGTGTCAGCTGAAAAAAGAAAAAGATTCAGAAGCTACTTTCATCAAAACTGTGTATGTTTGCAAATATTCTTATTGCAACATCTTGGGATTAATTGTTTAATCTGTCCAGGAAGAGCAGTATTAGCGAGATTCTTCATCTTCCTCTCAGAGTTGTGTTCTAAATGAAACCAGCTATTTCCACCCCCTGGTAAATTGCTAAAATGTATTCTTTGGATCTATAATCGCTCAGAATTTAAACAGAAAGAAACCAACAGCAACTTGTTTCTTAAACACATGAGTTGGAAATAGCTACTTACAATCCCATGGATCACCAATGCGGACCTGGGCATAGGCCTTAGCAAGCTTTGCCACCACCTCATCATGGATACTCTCATGGAGAAACTAAAATGTGGTAAGAAAAGCTGTAAGACAATGCAGTTGATGTAACTATTCCTGAAGTACTACTGCACTTTAAAGGGGGCTGAATGAAAAGTGGAAATAGTGTTGTTCCTATTCAGCAAATCCGAAAATAAAAAAGAGATGGAGGCCAATGCCTCTGAAACAGCACCAATGCCAGAAAATGAAGATGCAAAACACCATGAAGATTTATAACAAGCCAAGAAACAAAAATCGGTTCTAATTTTACCCCATCTCAGATCAGTGTTATTGTGTTCTGTCAGCTTCTCAGTTTAGTGTTCTAGAACAAATGCTCAAGAAATTTTATTGCTACAGTTTGAGGAATCACTGACACATCCATTTTGCCTAGCATTTCCTGAATCAACCCAACTCTGACAAGACTATACAGACACTGGCTGAAACTATAACACCATTAAACTTGTTAAAAATGATTGATTAAGAATCAATAATGAAGTAGGTAACACACACCTCCTTGCTTTGCTGCAATATAAACGCTGCACCAAAATTTGTAGCAGTCACAAGCAAAGCTCCAGCAATGAAAACAGAAAAAAGAAAAACTTTGCCAAGTACTATTTTCCTGACTTATAGCACATTTAGAAATACACACAAAGAAACTGTTTAGAGCTAGAATTACACTGGAATGAAACCATGTTCTTATTTTCCTGCCATACTTATTTTTGACAAAATAAAAATGTGTTTCAAATGTTATTTATTGCTCTTCACAATACTAAAAATTAGGCATTTTCAGAGCCAACTTGGAATGAAGCTAAAATTCAGAGCTATCCAAACTAGACAATACTCATTTACTCACCAGCCTTCTAGCAGTTGTGCACCTCTGACCTGCTGTCCCCACAGCAGCAAATAGAGCAGATGGGATGACTAAGTTCAGATCTGCATCTTCAAACACTTAAAAAAAATTCAAACATGAGAATGTTAATGAAGTAAACAGGCAGTTCACCAGACTTGAGATGCTAAACAGTATTGGAAACTGACAGGTTGGTCAAGAATCATTAGGAACAGCTGCACTAGCGCAGCATAGTAAGATACAAAGAAACACCTTGCAACTCCTACTATTTCTCCACAGATGGAATTAGACACATGCAATTGGACATAATTATAGGCTTGAACTACTGAAGAGAGCCTTTTGCAATAACGTTTGCAAATAATTTCAGCTTCCTTTCAATTCAAGAAACTCCAAGCACTTTCTTGTCATTTCTCAACCTTGTCTGTCTCTTATTGAGAAGTTTATCAGCATAAAGTAGCAATTCTAAAGGGTATCCAGGTGGCCTTGCAAAAAGCATAGCTAAAACATACAGGTTATAAAATGTACAATGAGCTCAACAAATTCATCTGGCTAGAAGACACTGAGATGTTTTATAAAGTTCAAAGGAACCCCAAAATATCACTCAGCTTAACCGGTCCCACAAAAGTCTCTTAAGCATCCAAAACTATTATTAAGTTTAGGACAAAGTCCAACCAAACAATGATTATGTGATCATTCAAAGTCAGTAACAGAAAAAGCAGGACTTTTCCATTAAAAATAAACTATTTTCAAAGCATAAAACAAATTTATACTACTGGCTACAAAGCAGCATAGGAAAAATGAAGGACCTGCTCAAAAGGAGTAGATGATGCAGCATCATATTTGTACTTCAAAAGAGTATTTATATGTAAATAAGTACATTTGTCCAGAATATGAGAAAGGTGAAACAAAAGGCAACAGCACCAAAGGACAGCAATTTAGATATTCATTGAACTTGTACATTCTTTCTGCCATGCTGCTCAGCTTTATAATATTTATGCTGTTTATCTAGGAACTGGATCATATCCTAAGGTACTTAAACCTGAAAAATGTGCAACTGAAATAAATACCTGCATGTTTTTCTTTCAACTATCGTAAGCATCCTCAACTTTATATATAGGTACTTATATTCTAAAATGCTAAAAGTGCAGTGTTCACGAGATTACATATGAAAGTGCAGTTAGGCATCCAAACTAACTTCCCACAGAAATGGTGGGATCACTATCCATGGAAGTATCCAGAAGGTATCAGGATGTGGCATTTGGGAACATGGTTTAGTGGTGAATATGCTGGTGTTGGGTTAAGAGTTGAAGTCAATCTTAAAGGTCTTTTCCAACCTTAATGATTTTACTCCTAAAACTATCTTAAGATCAAACTTAGTTTGGCACTGTCTACAACCCATCACTGAAGTTACTGTTCTTCATTCTGTTCTCCTCTTCAACACTGATTACTTAGAAGACCTTGGACTCTCACTTTTCATCTTAAAATACTGCTCCCTCCACAATACCAAAGACAGAAAAACCCCACAATGTTCTATTATTCTTNGGGGAGGGAACAAACAAAAGAAACAGGAAAAAAGGCACAATTAGCTATGAATATTTGCATACTTCCAAATATCATCTATGGGACTAAATTTCTGCAGAGCATATTACCAATAATGGCATTGTTTCCTCCCAATTCCAGCAAGCTTCGACCTAATGAAAAACACAAAGTAAGTTATGTCATGCACAAGTGTCTTCACTGCACCTCAGTCAGTGAGGTCAACTCCAACTAGAGCTAAGCTTCACAAAACATATGGCTATGTTTTTATGGATAAACAAAACATTTGAGATATCACAGTCAACTATTCACTCTAGCCAAAGCAGAAAATTACGCCACATATGAAATCCATCACAGGTTGTAAAGATACCTGCACAGCAGTTGTGGCACAAAGAAGTTTAAAAAGATAGGCAAACAAATAGCTCTGGAAAGAAAAAGATGAAAACAGGAAAAATTTGCAGCAAAATACTATGATGTAGATAAAGAATAAGGTTCTACAAAGATCAAAATGAACATAAAATTTAACTAAGCTCATTCATTTCCCTGGCAACTGTTTATCTCCAGTTTGAGACAAAAAATAACAACCTACATGTGGGTGAATATTTACTATCTGTTCTGGTTTCTGGGGGCTTTTTACACTTGTGTGAACTTCAAACGTATAAAACCAAAAAATATGTTTGCAAGGTGCTGTTTATAAACTAAGAAGTTAGAATCCAGCAGCTGAGATTCTTGCCTGTACATTTTTAAATATTTGCAACAAAAAAAGCACCTCTAAAATAATCTATTTTCCACTATATTTATCAGGAGTAAAAGGTGAGGTGGAGGGTATTCACATATATTCTAGTCATATTGCCAAAAGACCATAAGAGCGCTGGTTATTCACCCTAACAATCTTCATACAATTAAACACTAATGGACACCACCGCACCTCTCCCCAGATTAACTGTAGGACAATGGATTTGTGGATAGCCTGGAAAAAAAAATCTGAATTGTATCAGAACTAACTCAAAAATGCTGTACGTATCTATGAGCAGTTTCAAACCCCAGTTTATCCGTGCCAAAAAAAGAAAAAGAGGTGACACAGCTGAAACAAAATTATTTTAAAATCTCATGGGGCACTACTGCCTTCACCAAACATGAAAAGAAATAGAGAAGAACCCACACACTCACCAAATCTCTCCTGAACCATAAGCGCTACTTGCTTGCCCACTTTTGTGCTGCCAGTGAAGGACAAGAGGTCCATCCTCTCATCTCTCGCCATTGCTGTCCTGCACAATGGAACACAAAGCACTGTGTTCAACAAAGACACGCAGACAGAAAAGCAGCATACACCTTCCATGTACATCAGCTTCAGCCAGGGAGATCTTTAAAGCCAGACACACTTCTCTGAAACATCAGATGATGAGCTAATGGCAGGAGAGCTTCTTCTTAGCCAGAAAAGAGGAATAAGGCTAGGCTGTTTCCATTCATCTTTTCAGGCCGAAAAAGCATCATCTGTAGTAACACTGAAATTCAGTCTAAAGTACACTGTGAGATCAGCTCCAATTGTTATGATCTATAAGACAATATGGAAATCTATGATTTTTTTTTAATTCTTGCCATATGTTTTGCCTTCTCTTAAAATACTCAAAAGATATATTTGAATATACATTTGTACTGGGGATTTCCTCATTGTAAAAATCAAACAAAGTGATTTGGATTGTACAGCTTCCAAACACGGGTATACATCTATAAGCATATGCAGAGCCTGCATGAGCATGGAAAAGGGAAATTACTCTCCTCCACAACTAATCTAAAAGGTTAATGTATCATGCATTGAAAACTCTCAAGAACATGGTTAGGGGAATCTAATATTAGCTGAATTCTGTGGGTGTAAGCATATACAGAAGTGGAATATAAACTTGGTCATGTCTCTTCATTAAATATCTGACAACTTCTTTGCTTGCAGCTGATCTCACAACAGCAAGTAGACATATGTATTACATTTAGTGCAGGGCCAGAGTTTCAGAGGAGCTGATAAAAATCATGGCAACATAATCATGTACTGAGAACTCCTAGAGACTAGAATAATTTAACAAGAAGTACCTCCAAGAATATTTTTTTCCTTTTATAAAGGTTCACAAAACACAAGAAATGTTACCTACCCAATGTCGGCTCCACCACAAACCAGAGAGCAAATTGCTCCAGGCAACTTGTTATCCTCCAAGACTTTGGCAATTATCCTGGAGTCAAAGACATAAAAATTTTAGAGATTTATGACAGGTGCAAATAGAGAATGAACCATTAGAACTGTCTGGGGGTTTTGGGGTAGTCATGGTTAGGTTTAAGTGTCCTCAGGAGTTAATATTAGATCTACAAGACTTAGTAATTACCTATTTTAGGTGGCCTACTTTCACTTACCATTTTAAAACAAGGGTTATTGGTAATGCACAATAAGTATTTAAAACGCTAATATAAAGTAACAATAAACCTAAAGAAAGTGTCACTACGAAATTTATTCTTTGGAGAAGTTCTCCTTTTTATTGAGATGAAGATCAAAGAAACCAGAACTCACTTTGTAACAGCAACACTAACAAGAGATGTTGTAGGAGCACCCTTCCTAGAAAGAAAAAAAAATTACATTATCTTCCTATTCTTTTCAATTCTTTAAGAATAGGAAATAATTCAAATAAGCAAATAATTCAAATAATTTTTAGGGTCTCTGATCTAGAGCACGTTTTGGTTAGGCTGATTTTTACATACAAATTAGGACAAGAACTCAAGCATTTCCTTCTGCAGCTGAGCATTTAGAACTTCTACTGAAATCCATGTGGACAAGGTCTAGGCCAGATTTCAGAGTGAAGCAAGCAGATGAAAGTAAAGCAAGAGATAGGAGACAAAGTAAAGTTACTCATTTAGATTTTTAAGCCTAGCTGTACCAACTCTGAATATGTTAACTACCACTGTTGCAAGCCCTCACCCAAAGTTCTTTATTTACAGGCTATTTGGCTAAGTCCTGGAGGCATCTGTACCACAGCACCTCAAAAAAGAGGTTACCACAAAATTAAACAAAGCTGACTACAAATAGCCCTAAAAATAAAGAGAATTTAGGCCTACGTTAGATAGAATCAAATATGAAGAAATACCTGATACTAAATAGCAATTTAATGCCTGAGTTAATAGCTTTCTAGTTTAAAAATACTGTGGAGAGTGGAGAGCTAGATCTTACCAGAGGCAGGCATTTCCACAGATCATTGCAATTGCGCTGTTCCACCCATAAACTGCCACGGGGAAGTTAAAGGCTGTGATGACTCCTACTAGCCCAACAGGATTCCACTGCTCTATAAGGGCATGGCCAGGTCCTGAAAGCAAAGCCACAATAATGCCATTTTCATCCATTTAATCTTTGTAGCTTTTTAAAGAAAAGGAAAATATGTAAGCAAGAAATCTAGCATCACTCTTCAGGCTACCACAGCATTAGCCTGCAAAGAGCTGTATTACTTGTGCTCTGCAGCTTACCTGGATCTAGGTTAGTTAGACTGTGCAAAAAGCTAATGATCTGACAACAAGAAGTTTTATTATTTAAGTTATTCAGTTAAGATAATGATGACCTGTGGTAATCAACAACTGACAAAGAGGTCTCTCCTTTCTAATTACACTTCAAAACTTTTTACATAGTTTTCTCTACCAGCTCTCCTCAATAAAGAAATCAAAGAGAACCTAATGTTTCAAAGAGCAGAGAAAATGGATGGACTGACCTGCTGATCTGTCACTTCATTAGATACTTCAGTGGGTGGCACTACTGCCCACCACACCTATTCCTAAAGCTCCCTTAATAACACATAGAACAGAGATCTTGCTGCACTACAAGACAGTACATTTAAGTTACACTTCCATATCTTTATTTCTTTGAAGGAAAAACAACAAACAACAAACAAAACAAAAAATATAACACAGACTTACTTTCTGAAGGCAAAATAGGTCCACCAATCATTCGGGACAAACCAACAGCATAGTCACAGACATCAACATACTCTTGCACTTCCCCGACACCCTCAACAAAAATCTTTCCCATTTCCAAAGAGACCTGAAAAAATTCAGAGGAAGACAAACTTTTTTACAAAATTCCCTTGGATCCCGGAATTTTATCTCTCCCCAGTGTCAGGTGTATCTACTCACCAAGTAAGATTTAACACACACTTTTTTATTAGAAGCTTCCCCAGTTATTCAGAACTTAAAGAAACAACTCACAAGACAACTGGACAAGGGTCATATCCCAGCACAACAGGAAGAAATTAGAAAAGTAAATTAATGGAGAAAGACTTAAAAAAATCTACTGAAAGGAGCATTGAACACTAATAGGTTCATAGATTTAGAGCAACAAAACTTTGGATTTACGTAAGCAGGCCTGCCTATACGGTGTGCCAGGCAAGGAACAAGTTGTAAAAGAGGGATTACTCTGCTCCAGCAAAAGAACACAGCCACTTACATTTTTCATAAGCAAACTACTCATCTTACAACAACTCAAAGCAAATTTGAGAGATTTCATTTGCAGACACTGCTGACGTGTTTAATATTTTACTAAACTTGGATTTTAAGAATGAATTTATTATTTTTTTCTGAAGTTGATCTTAAACTACATTCCTCTCTTAAAAATATGTTAGTTTCACTCAGTTGAAATATATCAGTGAGAATAAGCTGGTATTTGAAGATATCTTCATCCCAAGGTGAGAAAATTTGAAAATTCAGGAACTGAGAAGTCACCTACTTATCTGTGCTCAGTTTTGTAGTCATGCTCTGATAGCTAGGTGTGACCTTCATGCAGCTGTTACCTATCACTTTACACTATTGATTGTACTTAAAAAAGGCTGTTAAATGAGGAATTGTGTTCAAAGGATTTCCACGGGATTTTTCTCTCCATGTGAAAGTTAACCTAAAGATGACTAACTGTATTTCTATGGTGCCTATGGTCATCTCAAGGCAGAAGGAACAGCCCCTATCTGTGACCAGAAACAGTATCAGATATATTTACTAAGAAACACAGTAGCGGATCTCTAACAGCAGTAGAAATACCTGGATACCTCACTAGGGCATGGCAAGGTGAGGCTGGAAACTTCCTAAAGCGTGTGAGAGTGATGAGTTTCTATACTGTTCCTTCCTATACCCTAAAGCCAGGCGAAGTCCTAAAACCTGAATACCTACTGCATAGCTTTCATCCAGAAATTAATCCTCAATCCTAGCAGAGCTGAACAGATATCAGTTTGGGAAAACTAAGAAAATGCAGCAAGAAGCCATAAGTTTTGGTCAAGGAATATAGAACAAACGTCTGTCTGTCCACATTCATCAGGGAAACTCTACTGTTTTTGAATACAGGAGTACAGTAGCACTGTAATTCCACCACAGAAACTGTGCTGAGGAGACAACATCAAGGGAAACAGCAGAACAAAGTTTTCAAGCTTAACAATATGGGCTTGACTACACATGGAGTTATTCAGTGACTGTTATTTCTGAACAGCAGCACAGACAGGCAAGCCCTGTAAGAGAAAGTGGAAGTTCTCCACTTGTCTCCTTTTTTTCCCTAGCAGCTAGCTAGAGTTTTAGAGGAATGGTCCTTCAGCCTTTATATCCTGCACGGCACTGCAAGATCATCTCGTTAAGACCATCCCAACTTCTGAAGCCTTGTATTTTCACATGTCATTTGCAAAATCCTGCAAATCACCAGAAAGAGCTCAAGGTTAAAAGCTCTGTATTTGAAGGTCTTTTTCATGATACTTTTGTATTAGGAAGTGCCCTATCTGACAGGCAGGAGGGAAAATTGCAGGGCAACAGCTGTACCACTCATCCCAGAGAGGCACATAATAAATTTTCTCTTCCTACTATGAACTGTCATGTCACAGAATCATAGAATATCCTGAGCTCAAAGGGACCCACAGGGATCATCAAGTCCAGCTCATGGCCCAGCACTATCCCCAGGAATCACACCATGTGCCTGAGGGCATTGCCCAAACACCTCTTAAACTCTGCCAGGGCTGGTGCTGTGACCACTTCCCTGGGGAGCCTGTTCAGTGACAAACCACCCTGTGGGTGAAGAATCTTTCCTTAACAAGTGACCAAACTCTCAACGGACACAGTTTCATGCCCTTTCTATGCCATAATATTTGTTAAATTTTTTCTTCTTTTAAAAATTAAAACTTACTTAGGCAAGATAACAGAATTATCAGCAATTATTTAACAATTACTAAAGTTAGTATTGCAGAGAAAACTCTTAGTATTACTAACAAAAACCCCAGTTTTGACACACCCCTCACCCTCATTCCTCACCTCCCCCCCACAAAATAATGTAAGATACTTATGAAAATACCTTACCAAGCTTCCTAGAACTTTGATTTTTTGTCTCAGGGCATCACCAATCTGTCGTACTATTTCTCCACGTTTAGGTGCAGGGATCTAGTCAAAACAAAACAGAAGAATCTATGTGAGGCTGAACATCCTGCTGTATATATACTGCTGTAACTCCTGCTGCATATATACTGCTAGTTTTCTGTCCTTGCAGTAAGCAATCACTGATTGCTGTGCTTTTTTATCTTCCAAGACACTGTTACTTGTTCATTTTTATCATGTGCACTGCTTTTCAAGAAACCGTCTTCTGCCTCAGAGACTGATAATACTGCAAACATTTTGTCTGTTAAAAACTTCGGTTCCACTGAATATTGCCAAAAGCATTCAGATTGTTAATTCTCTTATTTCTGTTCAACTACATCAGCCTGAATGCAACCAAACAATCAGCTGCACCTCAAAAAACAAGCATTTTTCATAAAACTACACTTAGTGTACTTTTCTGTTTCTGAGCCTTGAAGTGTACTCAATACTACACTTTCAAACTTTCTTTCAGTATGACATTTTACTTTGATATCAGAAATTAAGACACATAGAAACCCCAATCATGAAAATATTAAGCTCATACACCAACTTTTAATATATTTTTAATGTGGTATCAGTATGGTAAATAATAATGAATAGCCAAGATCAATGTGCAAACCATATGCAACAGGATTTAAACATGTTTAAAACAGTTCTCTGTAAAAACAAGACTGAGGAGAAATGCATAAACCATGCAAGCATATCTCTTTACAGGCAATATCTTTCAAGAGAGCTCATTATGAACAACAAAATTTACAAATTAATAACAAAAAGCTTTGAGAAAAAGTCTTCAAGAAATACTTGATGTGTTGATTCTTCATCTGTTGGATTGCTTTCAGATTATTTACAAACATGTTATCAGTCTACAACTTTGTTGTCTTCAGATAAGGTAAACTACTTTGCTGGCTAAAACATAGAGTGCACATCACCTTTTGAAATCCAAGTTTCAGATTCTACCAAAGAAACAACAGGTAGCTGTAAGAAGCAAGTCTGGCACAGCCACCAACAGAATGGGTGCTAGCTGGACACAGCTGGTATAGGTGCACGAGGATCTACAGCTTGCTATGGAAAAATACCTTAGCTATGATATACAACATAACACAAATGCTTTTCAACAACACAGTTATTCTGTGAAATATCAAGACAGTGGGTGAACGAAAAACCATGTTTATGACCAGCAGTCTTCCTCAGACCATGACAACAAGATGATCTACGCAAGCTATACATCTAAATACTCCAGAGTTCTTCCAGAAGAAAACAGGGAATGACAGAAAGTGAAGCATACACAGTTCGGGTGCTACAGGGTTTCTGAACTTCACCAGACCTCTTGGCAATAGGTCACAGGCACAAGCCTTGATAAATCTGTCAGGGTTTACAAAACAAACATATCCCACAAGTCAATGTTCTCATCTTTGTACCCCAATGGTATCACACACAGACTATCTGGTTTGTTTCTTGAGGTCTCCAATGCAGATTTTTGCTTTAATGCACCACACACCGTATGAACACATTTTTACGCCTCCATCTTATGGGGCAATCTAATAGCCTGTCTCTGCCAGGGATCTGCAAAGAAAGAGAAGTCTCCGTTAACTTACATCAGCCCAGATCTTCCATGCCTCTTTAGCCTTCTTTACTGTTTCTTCATAATCCTCCAAATTACCCTACATGAAGAAGCACATCAAATTTAGGAAAATCAAACCCCCACAGGAAATGCCACAAAAGCCAAAAAAGCTTCTGCATCCAACTCACGACATTTCTATAGAGTACTTTCACTACAGGATACCACTTTTACAAAGGTGGTTGTATGCTGATACAATTTGGTCCCAATATGACAAGTTGTCTGAAGCCATTGTTAATAAAAAGCACATGTGCTGCTTAAATTAAAAACAAACAAACAAACAAACAAAAACAAACAAACACCCCCAAAAAACTAAAAACCCACCAAAAAAACAAACAAACAAAACCCCAAACCAACAAACTCCCCAAACCCACAGAAACTTTCATTTGGATGTTAGAGGAAGCTCCATATGGAATAACAGGTTTATATATGTCTGTATATACATATATAAAATTATGTCCTAATCCATCAGCCACACCAGGCATCGAGGGCTAGTTGAGAATACACAAAAGGAGAAGGTCAATACAATAGTGCTATTCTTACAGTAAAAACATTCACATTTACTTGAATGTCACGTTGCTTTCCCTCCTACTTCCTCACAGGCCACTCATCCCTACTAAATAGCTACAATCTGTCCCTATTCTGCAGCTTCCCAACAGGAAGGGGAAGGGCCCTTGCTCTTCCCAAAAATCCTTGCAAGAGTGCAAGGCGGAGGGCTTGAGACAAGAAGAATAATAAAAGGCAAACAGTCTGTTTTTCTTCACAGGAAAGCCGCAGGCATATTGCCAGCGGTAGGCCCTGGCTGCGACTAGCTCCAGCGGCCGCCCTGGACTCAACATCCCCTGGACCCTGCAGCGGTATCAGGAGTTTCGTGCCCTTCTCCGTGCGGCTCGCGGGTGTGGCAGCGCCCAAACCAAGGCCCCGGGACGCCTGGCTCCAGCGACAGGGCCGCGGAGCTCCTCCCGCCCTCGGGAGGCGCTGCCCCCGGGCGCGCTCACCTGCCGGACGCTGGCGATGGGCTCGTTGTTGGCGGGGCAGTACGTGGTCACCACCTAGAGCAGGACNACCGGGCCCGCTGGCCGCGCCTCCGCTGCCCCGCACTAGCAGCGCAGCCCAGCCGTGTGGTGTCCGAAATCTACCCCCTCTCTGCATCTTTTCGAGAAGGGACGACTGAGATGGGGCCTCATCGTTGTGTATGAGTATCTGAATGGAGGGTGGCAAGAGGACAGAGGCAGAGCTCTGGTCAGTGGTGCCAAGGAACAGGACAAGTGGCAACAGGTAGAAACTGGTGAACGAGACGTTCCACTTGAGCATGAGGAAGAATTTACTGTGCGGGCGACTGAACGCTGGAACAGATTGGCCAGAGAGAGTGTGGAGTCTCTCTCACTGGAGATACTCAACAACCATCTGGACGCAAATCTGTGCCACGTGCCCTGGCATGACCCCACTTAAACAGTCAGCTTGGACCAGATGACCCACGGTGCTCCCTTCCAATTCGATCCATGCTGTGATTCTGTGGGATTCCACACACCCTTCAAGAGCGGCAGGGGCAGAGTCGTTCCCAAGTCATGTGTTCCTAAATGCTGTAGAAAATAAGAGCAGGGGGCATCAAACCAAGGGAAAAAACCCGTAGCTATCCTTATGCAACAAATAGTAATACATAGTAATATACACAGTTCTTTCTATTCTCCAATACCATGCTTGAATCTCAGTTAAAAATCTCTGTCTTTGGCTTCTGCGCCAGCTGCTTAATCTACATGCCAGTGTTTGTGATGTTACAACATTTTTCTTTTCCCATATGCAGGACTAATGCCATTGATATGCACTCACCTTGCAAAACTGGAAGTGATTTCTATGCCGTGTTTTTACCGTAATTACACTTCAGGTGGCTTTGGAGATTTAGGTTACTCACTGTGATCTGGAAATATTGTTTATTTTCTGAATGACCAAACCAATGAGAAATAAACCCTGATCCTAGTATCTAAATATCTCAACACATACTTACAGGATAGAAGAGAAATGGCTCTGCTCTCAAGAATGCCATTATTTATTTTTTGGTTTTCCACAGCTACACACTTTTTCTTCACATGATTTGCATTAACTATAAGTAATAATTTACTCTTTAAGAAATGGTTGTTGAAGTAATTTTGTCAAATGAAAAATATTTTTGGATGATGTAAACAAATTAGTAGTAAAAAATAATCTTGGCAAAGTTCAAGAGCTGGCTTTCCCTTTGGCTTTCCTGCATGCATGATCAAATTGTCTCTTTTACTTGGAAAATGCGTTTGGATGCTATAAAACTTGTATCAAAAAGGTAGTAATGTTTTCTTTCTGCAGACCTTCACACTTTTTGGCCTTATAAATCTTCACAAGATCAAACAGGTGTTTCACCACCCAGCTGCAACCCATGCATTGTTTTCTAACAAAAAGGTGGGACCCTCAAATGTTCAGGGCAGTAGCTGAGATGCGGGAGCTGAATTTCAGTTCCACAGTCTCTTCTCATCACCATAAGCAGGTAGTTCCTTAGCTCCTCTAGCAACAACTGCACACAGCTATTGTTGCAGGACTGCTGGCTGAGCCACAGAGAAAATCTGAAACCCTGGCACTGTGCCTGACTTGGCTCTGCTCATATTTTTTTGCTGTAGAGCATCCAAGCAGATGAAAATATCACTGTCATAAGTGGTGCAAAATTCCTTTCCAGAGGGACTTGGGGCCAGCTTGTCTGCAAGCAGCCAGTGATCATGATGCAGGGCTAACCATATTGTTATTAACCATCCACTGCAGGAAAGATGTGCTTAGGCCTACATTCAGCCTTAGTGGGGCCCAAGCTTTTCTTCTTCCTGCTGTGTCCACTCCAGATCCACATTTAAATCTATGTGTCTTCAAAAGTTGCAAGCACAACAGGGGTGTGAATTCAGGCCAGTGTCTGAAATAAAGAATAGACACAATCTGTGCTCTGTCCCACAATTACAGAGTAAGGCTAATCACAGGGCAGTGTGCAGGATAGAAAAACTGTGCAACAGCCAGATACATGGAGGTGGGAGTGGGAGGAGAAGCCCCAAATCACGCTAGAGTAGGTAGCTTTTTTTCTATTTGTTCTACATGGGCATCCTGAGCTTGATATTTTTAATCTTTTTCAGTCAGAGTTTTAGAGAGAAATCATCTGTCTGTGGTAAACTTACTTCACTTTGTGATCATGCTAACATGTGAATTTTTATTCTTCTTGATTTACATATGTTGTATCCACCACTGAAAGCCCATCTTGAAATTTGTGATATTTAAAACTGGCCATGAAACATTATTCTGCCCTAAGGTTATAAATAAGGTTCACTTCAAACAAAGCTGTCAAACAGATATAAAAAGATTAATTTCAGTGATGCTTGTGAAAGTTGGTAAAAATGTATCCTCATCGTGTCCATTAAAGCTTCCTTCTTTCCAGATCTGATCAGCTGAGCATTGTCACAGGACATCTTGGCTCCAGCTTAGAGAAAGAAACATTGTTGTCAAAGGGGCTTGGAAAGAGTTCAACAATATCCCAGTTATGAAACAGACTTTGAATCCTATGAAACTGTGGTCTTGGGTTCTGGATTCACTACAGGGCTCTTCAGATGTAGTTCTTCCTTTCTCTGTGATTCTTTTCCTCGTCTGTAGGGAAAGGTTCAAATTTCATGCATCTTTAAAGCAATATCCAAGGAGTGTTACCTGGACACAATGAGGGTGGAGCCCAAATGTCCCTGTTCAGGAGGTCCCAGAACTTTTACACTTTTGTGAAGATAAAACGTCAACGCAGTACAAGCAATTCAAACAAGGGGAGTGGGGAGGAAAAGGAAGAAATCTTCTAAAAACATGCTTAAAATTTTGCTTCCTTTGACGTATTTTTGCAGCATGACAGAACCTTGCCTCAGAGCAGCAGGCTCCTCTGTCCTGTTCACATGACTGTTATTTCAGTTAATTTTCAGAAGGAACTGTATATTTTTCTCAGTGGTAGTACACAAGGAATTCAAAGAACTATAGTGATTCATGCTCTGAAAAACCGTCAGATCTACAGGAGGGAAAGCAAACAACAAAATGCCTCTCTTGACCTGAGGTATTTCAAATCAGTGCTTTTCACTTCTGTAGTTTGTCAGATACTCATATTTTAAAGTGTCCTATTTACACTGCACTGAAAGTGATAACTGCCAGAAAATTACTTCAACCCTAAGAAACAGGCATACATGTTGTATAGCCCATAAGGACAGAAAGGGGTTTGACATATTAGGAAACAACAAAAACAACAACAACAACAACAAAAAAAACACCCAAGAAGGTGTCTTGTCATGTGCACAATGCTACAAGGAATTTAGCATGATCGAAAACAGTCTTCGCATATTTAGTTCCAGGTGACAGTGCAATGGGCTCTGCACTCTGGCTTGTCTTTTTTCCATGTTGTCCATGCACTGATAACAAGAGAGTTGCAGCTATTCCATGTAAAATGAAAACATCCTTGGGTGCAGCTTGATTACCTATATCATAACAAGTTCCTCTGTCTTTCATATAGCCTTTTCCACCTGCAGAAAGCAGTTTAGAAAGTAAGTTACCATCATTAGAGCCATTTCATCACTGAGGAAATGGAAATCCAGAGATATTGCTTCACACACTAGGGACAGAAATCCCTTTGGACTTAAGTTTCAGTCTGGTATTTAGCCCTCAGACCTTGCTACTGTATCATTATCAATGTCCCATTGTGTTACAGCTCTGGACTTCTCATATAGACTGCAACTGTTGTAAAAGCACTTTCTTCTTTGCAAATAACAAACTCCTAGTAATATAAAAATGACTAGCAAACCCACCTTGCACACAGTTGGCTTGTCATGGGAGTTGTGTATATCTTTACATTGATGGGTGGAATAAATGGTGATACGTGGAAAAATATATTTTACTCAGGCTGGCAGCCTGTCCCCAGCTAAGTTCTGCGAGGAATCAATACTGGGCTCCACACTGTTCAACATGTTCATAAATTATCTGGATGATGGTATTGAAAGCACCTTATCTGGGTTCAGTGCTGGTGCCAAACTGTGATAAGGTGAATCCATCAGAAGAAACCCTGAGAGGCTGAAGGAGTGGGCAGGAAAGAACAGAGTGAAGAAAGTAAAGTCCTACATGTGGGAGACAACCGAAGAACCCAGAACAGGCTAGGATTTGTGTGGTGCGGTAACAGCCTTGCTGAAGGGGACCAGAAGGTCCTGATGGACAACAAGCCAGCCATGATTCAGCAGTGCACTGCAGCAGCAGCAATGGCAGAAGGCTAGAGAACCTGCCCCATGAGGAAAGACTGAAGGAGTTAAGTGTCTCCTCCAGGGAGATGAGAAGGCTCCGAGGGGACCTAATCACATTATTTGAGTACATCTGGGGTATCTACAAAGATGATGGAGGCTCACTTCACAAAGTGCTACAGGTAAAAGTCAAAGGGCAGTGGTAACATTTGCACTGGGTGAGGTTTCATCTTGATGTAAAAAAGACATTTCTTACAAGAACTATCACTGGAACAACCTCCCTAGGGACTTGGTAGAGTTCCTATTGCTGGTGGTTTTCAAGGTGCAATCAGATGAAGTGCTAAATAATCTCTTGTAGGTTCCCTTTCCCACAAAAGGACTTGATGAGTTTCTAAGGTCCCATCTGTGATTCTCTGGCATATGTGGAGTGTGTTGTTCAAGAGTCCAATATATGAGCAATGGAGAGAAGGACAAGGAGAGGTGCAAAAGAACTTAGAACTACTTGAAAATTTCTGATGGATTTGAGGTACATATTGAATGATGCTGAGAACTAGACCACATAGGAGGGGGGAAAAGGGCAGTGTTTTATATATATATACATGTGGATCTTTGAACAGTTTTGTTACGAGCACAGGGCAAGACTGTCCATATTAAGTAGGCATCTCAGAAAGAGTTTACTTGCCAATTTTCATGTTACCACATGGAAAACAAAATAAAACAAAACAAAACAAAAACAACAAAAAAAGCACAAAAAATCCACAATGAAAACACAAAACCCCCTGAAACTCCAAAAACCAAAATCAAAATTGCTACAAACAACAAAAAAAACCTCAAAAAAACCCCCAAAACCCAAACAAAAAAGCAATAAACCAAAAACAAACAAACAAACAAGCAAACAAAAAACCTCCACCAAAATACAACAAAACAACAAAAAAACCCAAACAAAATTTAAAAAAACGAACACCAGGTCATAAGTTACTTGGAAATGTGGGATATATCTTAATAATAATTAAGGTATATCCAATTGTAAGTATACCTATAATTAATAATTGGATAATATACTTTAAAACAACAACAGAACACACCCCCCCCCCCATTATGTTTAAAGGGAACCTGGAAGTTCAAACAGGGAGAGAAACTATCTTTTGCGCTGAGGCCATGAGCTATACATTACATCTACCTGTTGATCAGCATTTTAGGATAGGATGAAACAGGCCAATCACATTCAACATTTTTTCCATACTGATAACTTGTGTCTCTTCTCCTGTAGTGTTTATGATAGAACCCTGACTACTAAGGAAGTTAAAGAAATGGGTGTTTGTGTAGCCACCATAACAATTTTTGGTTAGAAACAAAGGTTTTTCTCAAATGTAACTTAGCAGCTAAATGTCTATGTGGGTGGTAAAGATGCTGTGAAAATAGCCTACCTACTAGGAATGTAATTATCCAGTGCTTTACAGATTTGCATTTCTTGGCCTTTCAGTAGCATTGCTTGATGAGAAAGGTTGGCTGTGCAGCTGATACAAGAATTATCCAGAGATCTCTGTGATACATTCAGAAAATTGCTACGAGGACATTAAGAAATGCAAAACCAAGAAAAAAATGGATCATCCAAATGTTAGCTAACATGAATCTGGATTTCATTATGACAACGTGCATATTAGAATAATAGGGGTGAGAGAGTTAGGGATGAGAATTTACAAGAATGAAATCAGCAGGTATTTGCAATACCTGTCTGTTATAGGGACATCATATCTTTGAGATACATATTTAAGTTCAAGCCCAGGAGTATGTCCAGATAGAAAAAACAACATCAGCAACAACAGCTGCATTTTTTTATGCTTCAATATCCAGTTCAGTCAAAGCCTACAACCTCTGGAGACTTGGCACAAGATTGAAAGAGAAAGGAATTCAAGAGCTCAAATTCCATGTGAAGCTCCACAGATTTTGAAGGGCAAAGATCACCTTCCCAGGAAACATGGCTCAGCAGCTATCAATACTCCCTCCTTCTGGATAACATTCCCATTAATATTAGAGATTTGGGTCAGAATGGAACATGTCTGGAAGGGCTTTAGGCTTGTTGGCATGGAGTAGTCCAGTGTTAATTCTAAATTCCAATCTAGAAAAAACTCTGCTTGTCCTGTTAGAGAGAGGAGGAGTTGTATTTGATCCAGTCAGCATCCTTAGACCAAATGAACCTGGAAAGCTGAGTCTCATGTGTAAGTACAGTGGTTACTGATCTTTCTAGGCTGAGAAAAGTATTGCCAGGACTCAACTCTTTTTCCAAAACGGGGGCAAATTATTTAACACTCATTTTTGGAGCTGTTCAGTTGTGTAGTACTTTCTTCTTCTAATATACCCTCAAAAAGAAAATCTGTACAGATATAGAAGTTGAAGTAATTTTTCATTCTGATGCTCAGCAAGACATCTAGGATTAACTAACAATTCACTGTAACTCTGAAATCCCTTAAGATTGCTGCCGATACAGATCTGAAAACACCCAGTTTTCAGTTACACTCAAACACATTGTAAATATAACATTACCTTGATCAATGTATTCCACTTTATTGGTTATGTATAATAAAGTCAACTTTGTGAGAACTGTCTTCAACTCAGTTCTATACACAGTGTCAGGTTGTTCAATTCAAATTACTGCAGCTGTAACACTTCCCCTTTGGAATTTTAAGGAAGTCAGGAGGCTGTCGTAATGGATCAATGATTAAATTAAATGGAAGTTGAGAAACCTGAACTTCCTAGGGAGACCTGTGAAGCAGACTGCCAAAATCAATCAGATCTGTGGGAAGTCAGGCTTGAAGGCGAGGCCCAGTGAGTGGCAGGGATATTTTGGAGTGTTTCATACCTGATGGGAGCAGTTGCATGCTCTGTCTTGGACTGCTACTTTCTCCTCTTGATGTCTATATAACTTAGACAAGGTACTTATATAGCTTGAGTTATAAGATATCAGTTTACCCTGATATATCAATACAACGTAAATCATAGCCTTTGATACCTATACCTACCTGAATCATAACTTTTATACCTATATAACCTGATATAAATAACTTTCTATACAATGTAATGACTAGTATATGGTTAACTAGCTGCTTAATGCTGAATAGACATAAGAAGAAAAAAACCTCATCAGGTGGATAGCTTCAGAGATAGGTGAGTGTAGTACTAATGAGAAATTGGCAAATATAAAGCTAATTAGACACAAAATAAAGAATTTAGGCCGTTTAGGATGAGACAGAATAAGGAACACCATAACTGTGCATGATCCAAAGACAAAGTAAGAAAAGTTCAGATGTGAAGAGGACCTTTAAAGCCTTCATCAAAGACTCCCATCAGCCCTCAAACTGGGCAAGTGCAAGCTCAGTGCAAAAGAACTATCTAATGACCATGAGATCTATATAAATATATCTAAATATATATAAACATACTATCCAGCATGTATATGATGATGTTATAGTGATTTAATAACACTAAGCAATACTTACTGCATAAATATATCACAGCATTTGACAAAGGTAGGTGAGTTAGGTGGAGATACCCCCCCCTCACCACCAGAGCTGCAATACACAAAGACCTGCTCTATAGACACTGGTCTATGGGGATTTATTTCCAGCCTTTTTTGGGCATCACTCTTCTGCAGCCTCATCTCCAGCCTATGGCGCTGAACTTGGTGAGCAAGCTTGGGAGCACAGCTGATGGGTATTTTGCCATCTAGTGTTAGTTCACAGGGGAAAGATCTCTGTCACCAACACTCGCAGGAACACAACCAGAACAGATGAGTGTGGTGGTAGCAACTGAAAAATGGTTTTCAGAAGGCTCATGGCAGCACAGAACCACCCAACCCCTGTAAGAGACCATTATCTGCCCACCTGCATCTATTGCATGTTTTCTGCATGCCCGTGGTGGTACTTGAAATGAAAACAGTGCAGCTCACCAGCTGTATTTCTAAAATTGGGTAGCTAGTGTGGGATATGTGAAAAAAAATTAAACAACAGGAAGAAGGAAGAAGGAAGAANAGGAAAGGGAAAGGGAAAGGGAAAGGGAAAGGGAAAGGGAAAGGGAAAGGGAAAGGGAAAGGGAAAGGGAAAGACTCCCAATGCCAAACTGAAAGGCTTGTCTCTTCTGCTGCCTTCCTTCCTCAGAGGTGCTGTCACTACCATACTTGAGAGGGCCTCCTCCCAGTCCATGGCCTCCTGCTCCCAGCATGTGCCCAGGTTCCCCTGTGCAAGGCACTCCCTGGTGCTGCTGTTGGCCTTGTCATGGGGAGGGAATCTGAGACTTGTTGTGGTGGGATGCCCCTCTCAGAGAAGGGGCATTAGGTACAAGGTCTCACTGGCAATGGCCCTGATGTGCCCCTCCTCTGTAATACATGTTTGTGTCATGGAGCAGCAGGGAGGAGTGATGTCACATCTGGTGCCAGAGTGAATCAAGGAGGGAGATGGGGTGGCTGCCCCCTAGGAACTGCAGGTCCCAGTACCAACATCCTGGGCAGTGCCCGTGCTGTGGCTGCTGCTCAGCAGGGGACAAGAGCAAAGATCCTCTGTACTCTCCCCACAGAAAGCTGCCATTGGGCAAAAATGCTTTGTAGTGCGACATTCCAAAGGACGTGATGGCTCAGGAGAAGCACATATAAGCTTTCAAAGGGGAAGGCTCTTCCACAAGTCAAAGAATTTTTTGGGGGGGTTGAGGTGGAACTGGTCTGTGTGGATTGTGAGAGAGGAGTCTTAGGCCTTCTTCCTTTCCCAGCTCTGTGGAGAAACAACTCCCAGAAAGACCTCTTTAGCCTCCAGACTTGCTGGTTTTCAAGTCAGAAGGTAAAGTCCTCGTGTATAGGAGCTTTGAAGCCTGATTTTAATGGTCCAGGTCAGTTGTGATGAGCATTGGTGAGTGTACACTTGCCAGCTCTAGCACAAATTCTCTCAGGTGATATCAGCAGGATGATATCACAGATCCAAGTCTGTACTGCCAAAAGCCTTTGAAAAGCCCGGACTCCTTTTTGTTGACCGTTTGGCCTGGCTCCTGCCTCCGGGTCTACTTGTGTGCCTCATAAATTTCTGCAATACACCAAAGATTTTCTTTCAACACTACTTGTGAGAGCACATACATCAATACGTGACTGTGGCTGAAGAGCTCTTTGCACAGTGATCCCACCCATGGGACACAACCAAGGATTCTGTGGAGGTCTGGCCCGTGGAGTCCTCATGAAGAACTGGCCAGTTTGCTCTTCCCTGTTCTGGAGACACTAGTTGTACATGAGCTTCCTCCTGGCTCATGCTCAAGTGTCCATGCTCTCAGCCTGAACCACAAGAACATGGACATGGGGTGTGAGACCTAAAGCATGAAAGTTCTAGTTGGTAAAAATCAACAGCAAATTAACATAAAAACACATCCCTAAGTAAACCAGAGGGAACAGAGGGTGGGGGTCACACACGTGAAGCTGAAAGCAGGTGCAAGGAGAGGCAGGGCCACATCCTCCTATGCATCTCACAGAATCACAGAATGGGTCAGGTTGGAAGAGACCATGGTGGGTTATCACCTCCAACCTCCCTACTCAAGCAGGGTAATCCTTGAGTACACTGTAAAGGATTAAGTCCAGATGGATCTTGATTCTGTCTAGGGAGAAGAGTCAGTTTTGGCTTCCTGAGCAATATTATCACAACTACAAGCTGAAAACAGAAGGAATACTTCCTTCAAATATAGTAAATCAGAAATTTCCTTGGGTTTTATTTTTATCTTAAAAACAGCTTTGAAATATTTTATGGATATATTTCTCATACTATGAGACTACTGGATGGCTTTTATAATGGGAATTTAAAAACATCCTTCTGAGAAACCATTAAAGTTATGTATCATTATTTCTTCATCTTCTTCATTTTTCTGAAATGTTCAATGTAAAATATGATACATATTCTTTTCCTGGGGAATTAAACCAACAGGATTTGTTGGCAAGCCTCTTTGGCAGTGTTATTTCAAATGGTGGTCTCTCTGGATTCTCGAGGAAGGATGACCCGGAGGAGGACAGCTGCCTGGAGGATACTGCTCATGCTCCTTGATCAAGGATTTGTGTCAACATCATCTTGTTGGCAGAAGGATGTTCTTAAGGGTGAAACCACTACTGTCCAGAAAGAACATGAGGAATGTTTCCTCCATGAGACAACCTTCATTATCAGAAAAGGAAATGTTTCCTACACGTAAGTGAGATATTGAACATGTCAGACATGGAAGATTTGCATGTAGAAAAGTGTTTCTAACTGAGTAGTCAAAATGTTTACAGCCTTCTAGAGATGAATGACCTGCATGCATGGTCTGTGGACACATAGGGTCATAGCAAGATACATGAGCATACAGAGATTTGACAATCAACTGTTATGTGGCTTGCATTTCTTTATCTGCAAAGAGAATCCTGAATGACATGGACTCCTCTTCTTGAAACTGGAGCTGGAAGAAGACTTGTCATGAAAAGCACATTTCATATTTGCTTTAAAGGATTACTGCTATTCACAGGATTGTTTCTTTTAGCCTTTCTGACACTGATAACAAAAGATACATATATGAGTACTGCAGATGGAAATCTATATAGAAGCAATTGAGGTCTTTAAGTCTGCTCAAATATTGTGCTAGGGACTCAAAAGGAAAAATCATTCTTTAGAAACTTGCTTTTGTTCAGGAAGAAGGGAAAGGTAACCAGCAGATGCTCACAACAGTATACAGGAAAGGATGATGTTTCTCAGTAACGGGCTCATCACCCAAATCAGTTCTACTTCTCCCCATTGAGTCAATGAACCACAGAAAAGAGATGAAAACTGTTGTCTTAGATGCAATCAATTCTTTCTCCAATGTGTAAAAAAAAATGCAAATTTTTTTTTTTTTTCCTTTGGCACAAAGCTTTCATTTCTCTCAATGAGTTTGCTTTGATACTTTGCTCTTCTTGAGAGAAGCGTCAGCTTTCTCTCCTGGAGGCTGGTTATGTTGCCAAGAGAGGGCAGCAAACTAGCACAGAAACTGCATGCTTGGCCCTGTATTAGGTCACATGGGAATATAAGGAACCATTAGGACAGGAGATGTGTGGCTTGCTATAATTACTGCCTGCTGCAATTTACCTGCTGTTAGTTTGTTCTTACTGCAAAAGCAAACCTCTTAATTGCACTTTTTTCTTTCTGTTTTCTTTAAAATAAAATAAATAAGCCCAAACTTCTGTGAAACATTTGAAAATAAATCCTGTGCTGTGGAGAGCACGGCTGGACAAACAGCACACACTGCTCTGGGAATGCTATGTAGAAGGCACGAATCCCACACCTGCCTTTTCATGGTTTT
Source organism: Cisticola juncidis (assembly GCA_013400215.1). Lineage (NCBI taxonomy): Eukaryota > Metazoa > Chordata > Aves > Passeriformes > Cisticolidae > Cisticola > Cisticola juncidis. Next base: position 220,047 of record VXBR01001567.1, on the reverse strand, counting down.
GTGGAGGACTAAATGTATGTAACAAAGTGTACAGCTACACTATATCTTTGTTCCTATGTGTAATACATATCATTGTTCACACTGTCAGCTTCCTGCTGCGGGCTTCATTACACATAACACAGGCTCTGATCTCCAATGGACAGCACTTTCTTTCAAATCCATCATTCTTCTAATATCCATAACCAATTCCTTCCTGTGTACTGCTACACCATCAGGTCATCACATAGCCTTAAAATCGTGCTTATTACAATATTTATTGAATTGATCTGGGCTGAACCTGCTTTATTAAAAAAATAAAGTAACCTGATTGGTTTCAATACAGGTAATTATTTTTACTCCCAAAGGGCCTGCAGTGTTTTGATCCCTGTCTCAGTAGTTAGTTCTACTGCCCATATATATTAAAATACAACATTCACAGCAAATTTTCACTTAATGAGAAAAATGTCATGGCCTGACACGTAAAATTCAGGTACAAAGGGAAAGACTGTGTGGGCTTTGTGTAACTGCAGGACAAGCTCCTGTTACTCTTTGAGGTTCTGCTCTTCTAAGGTCAAACATCATTGCTGCCTCTTTACCCATTGATTGGAAAACATCTGAAGCTCTACTGATAAAATGAAAGTAATATTAAGGACTGGAGCACACTGCTCTAGCACAAAGTTAGAATTGTGGGAAAACACAAACTGGTGGATGAATCCTGCCACCTGTTCTATACTTAGATTTTAACACATTAATGCCAGCTTAACCTTGTGTACAAAAAAGGAAAAGCCTTGGGTCAGATCAAGACCTAGTTATGGAAGACCTTGGCAGGCTTCTCAGAGCAGGAGGTGCTGTGAGAGCATCAGTCCCACAGGAAGGTACTCAGACAATTTCAGACACAGAAGGCCTTCTGTCAGAAACTTGTCTGGCTGGTGAAGGGTAAAAACAATGATCCCACCAATGACCCTGCTGATTCTGCTCAGCCAGTATATTGTGCATGAATCTGCATTTTAAGGGGAAAGAGAGGAGAAGGACAGGGAATGGGAGTGGTGGTGTTATGGCAGGAAAACACTCTTCCCTTTGTAGGTACCACCACTCATATATACAAGATCTGGTTTGGCCTCCCTTGTCCTCTGTAACCTGTGCAAGAGCATTGGAGTTCAGATTAATTTAAAGGCCAATTTAGTTGTACAAATTCCCTGGAGGGTGTGAGCCTTGGCTGCACTTTCATGCTACAGCTAAATTGGTTTGGCAGCTGCTGAAAGTGGCAGGACCCTTTCTGCTCCACTCTCCCTGTGGGGTTTGCTCAGGTCTGCAAGCAGCCTTAGCAAAATTAAAAACCCCAGCTCCTCCAACATCTTTGCAGAAAGGGAAGAGACTCCTGTGAGTTCATTTTGAGCTGTGCAAACAATGATTAAAGAAATAAACAGGACTGAGATGTTGAAAGGCTGACCATTTGCTTTCTGCAGGTGGTGCACTTTGTATAAACCCCCTCTGAGTTGAGCATTGGCTTCATAGTGTTGTCAGCACTTGAACTGACCCTCTGTCTTAGTGTCACTGATTTCACTAGAGTGAGAGCACAAATCACACAGGGGATGGATAAGCTTACACCCTGCATCTCTATGCCAACATCCTCAGCACAGTACCTCCCTTTGCATCACATGAACTACAAGAAGAGCTCTGCTCCCGTGGATGGACTTTACAACTGGTGGTAGCTGATGGGTCTTTGTGGGAAGTACTTGTCCCTCTTGCAGGCCAGAGAGTACTCAGCATTAAGTTCACCCGCGAAACAGTCTGGGAAATATAAATATCAGGGGTTTTTCAGTATTTCTGCTTTCTTTCATCAGCTTCAACCAGTCAAACAAGCTTTTTGTTTAAAGAAAAGCAAAGAATTCCTGTTTCTGCAGTAGCTCCTAGTAGCAGTTCTTCTGGGAGTTCTTCTTCTTTTTTCTTTCTCTAACTTCTTTTTTCTTTGTTTATTTGGGGTTTTTCCATTGTTTTTTTTTTTTTTTTCTTCCCTTTTTTTTGTGAATGGAGAAAGCAGGCATTAGTGACTATGAAAACATTTTTATCACAGAATCACAGAATCGTAGAATCACAGAATCACAAAATCACAGAATCACAGAATATGCTGATTTGGAAGGGATCCACCAGGATCATCAAATCCACTCCTGGCCCTGCACAGGACCATCCCCAAGAACTACACCATGTACCGGGGAGTGTTGGCCAATGCCTCTTGAGCTCTGTCAGGCTGGTGCTGTGACCACTGCCCTGGGGAGCCTGTTCCAACGCCCAGACATCCTCCAGGTGAAGAACCTTTCCCTGATATCCAAACCAAACCTCCCCTGATAAAAATTCAGGTTATTCCCCTGGGTCCTGTCACTGGCCACCACATTACAAGAGATCAGTGCCTGCCCCTCCTCTTCCCCTCACAAGAAGTTGTACCTGCAGTGAGGTCTCCTCTCAGTCTCCTCCTCTCCAGGCTGAACAGACCAAGTGACCTCAGGCACTCCTCACACGCTTCCCCTCAGGGCCCTTCACCATCCTCATGGCCCTCCCTTAGACACTCTCTAACAGCTTAGTGTCTTATTGCAGTGACCAAATCTGCACAGAATATGCAAGGGGAAGCTGCCCCAATGCAGAGTAGTGGGATTATGTGTGTGTCCTTTTTGTAATGGGCTGTAGTAACTCCAGATATACTCCTCTCAGCAGAAAGCAGCAGAAGGCTAATGACTTGAGCACAGGTCAGGGAGACTCCAAGCCAATTAACAAACTATGGGGCTCCTCTGCTGAAATTACACAACCTTATAAGTAGCATTTCAGAAGTTTGCAGCAGTAAATGAGACTATGGCTGTTTGCTCTAAGTTTGTTATTCTGCATGCTGACAGTGCAGATGGAGCCATCAACATTCAGAACCTGCTGCTGAATAAATTTTGTGCTAAATCTGGAATAATCTTTGCAGTGTCACCTTGTAATGAACCCATCTTAGAGAATTTAAGTAATATTGTGAATGGCTCAGCATGGACTATTATGCTATCAACGAAAATTTCTGAATTAATCCTGTTATGTGTTTGAGTCCTTCACCTCCCTTGTCAATGCTTTTAACTGTATAAATTGCAACTCTTCTGAGGCCATTAAGCACCCTGCTTACCCAGAAACATTTTTGTTTTGCAGGCTGTTAATGCACTGTAAGAGGATAGCCCTGACCTTGGAAAACAAGGGGAGAAAATTTTCCATGACTCTGCATACAGGCAACAGTGAGAGATACAGAGGGAGGAAAGGATGAAACAGAAACTATAGCACTTGTCATGGTGGAAAACAAAGCAAACCATGTTTAGAATAAAGCAGAAGTGATATTCATTGCTATCCTTTTATGAAGGAAGGGAAACCCTTCACTGGAGGAAACTAGTGGTAAAGTTCTCTCTTAAGGCATGTTAATTAAGCACTGTTGAATGTTTGCAGTATAAGAAGACATGCCTGTCACTGTGTCTGCTCAGAGACACAAGTTGCTGCTAAACTGAAACCTTAGCTATGTTTGGCTTTATCTTGTGAGCTCTGGCAGAAATATATTGTTTTCCATTAACAATGTACAGATTTCCACATCTTGTAGGTGATACTGAAAAATGTTAATAGAAGAGGAACTCTTGTCATCAAAATGAAATCAATGCATTATAAAAGGCATTCCATGAAATACCTCCTGCTTTCAGAAACAGGCTATTTTGGTTTTGTTACATTTGAAGAGCTTTTTTCTATAAAGAAACATTTTCTGATGTGTTTTTTTATATCAAGAAATTTTTCCGGGATCATTCTGTCTAAACTTTGTTTGGCACATTCTTTACAGAAAAATATTGGACAACAATTATGTTGTAGAAAATAGTGAGAGAGACTGTCTGCAATGCAGGTGTTTTGATCTAAGGCTGAAAAAGGAGAAGAACAGAAACAACATGAGTTTGAAATACTTTTTTTTTTTTGCATTTCATGTATGCTAGTTATCAAGCGTATTTGAACAGATTTAAGACACTGCTTCAATGTTCTTTTCTCCTCCTGTACTTGGTAGGGTTGCTAGCAGTGAGTCAGTAAGTTAGCTTGAATTATCAATATAGTCTTGTATTGGTGATATGAAATGTAATTACTAAAATAGCACTGGAAACTTTTACTTTTTCTCATAGCAATTAAATTAAACATGATTATTTATTATTTTCTGAATACTGAAAACCATCTGTTCCAAATTTAGGGACAGTTAGCTCTGAGCAACAATTAGTTCCTTGATGAAAAGGCAGTAAAAGGGGCTTTAGTGTCTGGAACAGCATCTATAATGTTGCTCATGTTGTTCAGCATCATGCTTGTAGGAGGAAGCTGGTGTGATAGCTGTGACAGTGCTTGCATGTGATATGATTTTTGAAACAATGCTTTGTGCTCTGACTGTTACTTTTTTTTTGCAAATGAGAAGAATAACAGCTACGTATCTCTGTCTCAAGAATTTAGACCAAGGATCATTTATGGACACACCATGTGCTTCAGTGACATGCAGGCTGTGCCCTCGTGTTGCAGTGAAGTTTGTGGAGTTAAGGGGCTGATGGATGTCCGAAGCCCTTGCAAAGCACCCTCAGTGCAGCCAGTCTTGGTGCCTGGAATGGCAGAAGGACCTGGACAGAGTAAGAGGATTTCTAAATTAATCACCCACTGTGTCCCCAGGGTCGTGAGCAGTATCTTTCAACAACAGGCAGCTGCCTGCAGCAGTGTGGAGTCACTGTAAGCAGGGTGGGCTTGGGCTTTTCTCTTCTCTTCTCTTCTCTTCTCTTCTCTTCTCTTCTCTTCTCTTCTCTTCTCTTCTCTTCTCTTCTCTTCTCTTCTCTTCTCTTCTCTTCTTTTCTCTTCTCTTCTCTTCTCTTCTCTTCTCTTCTCTTCTCTTCTCTTCTCTTCTCTTCTCTTCTCTTCTCTTCTCTTCTCTTCTCTTCTCTTCTCTTCTCTTCTCTTCTCTCTTCTCCTTTCCTCCTCTTTTCCCTTTGCCACAGTGGGGTGGACAGGGCCACAAGCTCCTTAAGGAGAGTCACAAGCACTGTGAGCAAGGGCGGAGAGTTTCAGCTGTGGGAGGCTTTTGGCGTTCCTCTGCCAGTGCTGATTCATTGAAGTGCTGTCTACTGTATTTATAACCTTTTTATTTTTTCTCCACAGTGTAAATGTACTTTTTTTTTCTGTGATATTTAAAATGGTAGATGTGAGACAACATGTCTATATCATGCAGTCTATAAATTACACCAATTGGAGGATTATGCAAAGAAATTTGAAGGAAAAGAAAATGGGAAAACATCTAAGACAAATAGGGGTAGATGTGACCTGTCCTGAAATCTTACGCACAAAAATGTTTACAAAAGGAAAAACAGGCTTGGACCAAACTTCAGCAGCCCAGAGACTCCTGTTCTTGGGCTCCTGAGATGTTGCATTGTTGTTGGTAGTTGTTTCTTCCCATCTATAAAATCATTCCATCTGTTTGTTCCCAGAAGGTACCAGTTGCTTTGCTGGTGAGAAGCACATACTTGCAGGTAGTATCCTACTGTGTAGCTCCCAGCCAATGTTTGGCAGTTAAAGTTTTCAGGTCATTTACACTTTCAACAGCTAGTTCAGAAAAAAGTGTTCCCACAGGTTTTACTGTCTGCTCATATTGCTGCATAGTGCCTTCAAGAACCACACAGACAGCTGTCTTTAACACTAAGAGACTGCAAATAAAAATGACTATCTCATTTCAATGCTGAGATGTGTTCCTTGTAACTGCTCACCACTGCCCATCTTCCTGCCACACTTACCAGGACGCGTACTATGCTCACCTGCTGGGTGACTACTGCTGCAGCTCCAGGCCAAATGAAGCTCTGTTACCTGTCTGATGCTGTACTCACTGCTGACTGCAGCTCTGCTGTACCTCTCCCAGGCAGCTGTCTTCATGCTACGTGCAGAGTTTCCTGAGCACTGCAGCAGAATGCAGCACTCAAAAGAGTATGCAGGGATACTCTGGCAAAGGATGGAAATTTGTAACCTTCTATGAGAAAAGCCTAAGAAATTAGCATTTCATCCAGCTGTGACCTGATCCTGCTCTTGTAGTCATAGTTACTAGTGCTGGAAAAGCAAGCTGAGCAACCCTCTCCTGCGTTTGGAATGGTAAAAGAAAAAAAAAGAGTTCCAGAGTTTTGACTACAAATCAAATATATGGAAATATTACGTCTGAAGCTGAATTACTGCTCTGCAGGAAAAGCTGAAGAAAATTGTTGCCATGACTATTGCATTTGCAAAGGAGACTCTTTTCTGCATCTCAGAGTACTCTGTAACCAGCAGCATCCACTTTGTCTCCTCTCTCTGGAGGTCCTAAATGTTACCTTGATAACACCTGTCCCCTTTGCATCTTGCCAGGACTGAAGAAAGGGTCAGGGATGGGGAGAGACCTTGGGCATGCTAAGCGTCATGTGTACTTAAGTGAAAGGATGCTGGCCTGGGTGGCACAGGCAAGGCCACCTGGTCACCTGGTTCAACAGCCGTGTTTGAAGCAGGTGCATTATTAATGGTTGGAAATACAAAGTGCCCAAACAAATGAGGAAAGGTAGTGGTCAGGCCGAAAGGGCTGGGCCAGCAAGACAACACACTGGAAAAATGTCCTCTGGCATCAATCTCAGCCTCCTCTCCCCAAAGCAGGTTAGGTGTTCAGAGATGTCCCTATGCTTTGCTATGCTCTGCTTTTAAATGAGGACAATGATCTTTATGTCACAGAAGGCTACACATATTTTATTTAAAAGTCTTGTAGGCATTTTACAATGGAAAGCAGAGCTGATACACTCCTTATGCATAATGGTTTATTTGGCTTTCTCTGTAGCTGAATATTTGTGATTTTAAATTTTTCTTTGTTCTGCCTGAAGGCCTATAAGGATTTCAGCAAAAGTGCTGAGACATATTAACTAGAATAAGCCATTTTCTATTTTTTTTTTCTCTTAAAAGTACAGTCCCATTGAAAAATTTCTGGCATTCATTTTTACCTGTTTCTCTATCAATTTTACCTGTGGAAAATGTGAAGTCTTGCAGCTGCCACCTTGTCCTGGACCGTATTTATCCCTTAGAGAAAGGGCAAAGTAAAAGCAATGGCTCTTTCATCTCAGAAAACCATCCATCTCATTTGGTGAAACCAAATGAGGAAAAAAAGCCAAACCCAAAGCAGAGATAAGGCAGCTTCACCTCAGATTTCACTGCTGGCAATGGTCTGCCTGCACTCCCTGGCTGATAGCCAGAGTTCAGGGCTATCCAAGGTACCAAGGACAGTACCTGGGTACCCATGGTACTAGTGGCGTATATCCCAGAGATTTATTATTTTTAAATAAGCTAAGGCAATCTGTGGAGAACAGCTTTAGTGATGTCAAAACAATTAGCTAAGCAAACATCTCCATTCTGCTCTAACTGAATCTTCTGAGGCATGCTTCCAAGAAGCCCCAGTAAAATGCGTCCAGCTTGCAAAAGGAAGTGGAGCAGATGCTTATACCTTGCAATAGTGGAACTGGAAGCCTAGATAAGGAAGGAATTGGTTACATGGATGTCTCTTGTAGACTAATGCAGAAATGTGAAAATTGTAAAAGGCAAGTGCTAAGAGCTTGTGGACTTCCCTCAAGCAGGCTGGTTATCTGGACAGGAGGATGTGGTACAATGCCAAGGAGATGGCTGGGATCAACAGCAACTCCACAAAGAGAAGAATTACTGCTGAAATGAGATGAGTCTTATTAGAAAATCACCAGGCAGGCAGAGACACCCCTGCATAAGGGAACTGAGAAACTCAGTAGCTAAACCCTACGTCATTTAAAAATACACCAACCCTCTGCCTCCTTGCATATACTTAAGCCAGGCTTGGAAGTAGTTTTCCTGTTAGTCCATGCTCTGTCTTCCTTCAGAGTTAAGCTAGAGCTAGCAATCAAGAGAGAAACTAACTAAAAGGGTCCCTAGTCTTGATTTAGTAGGAAGCTACTTCCAGAGAACTCTTCACTAAAAGACCACACACTTGACTCTGACCAGCTGCTTATGGAAATGGTTAGAAGGCAGAAAATGAGAGCAGAACTTTCCAAACCATGTAAGCATGTGACAATGTGCATGCATACTCACACACACACACCCACGTGGCCAGAAACCACTGAGATTCTTTCTGACAGACAGAACGGTTTCAGGATATATACGGCAGTGTAAAAGGTCATGGCTTGTCTGAAGAGCTCGATGCCTCTGCAGATTTCCAGTGACAGTTACAGCTGTGGATGACTAAAATGTAGGGATGCTTACAGCATTTGCATCTGAAGCCAAGGACTGAAATACTATCCGCCTGCTCCCAGCCACTCAGCAGCTTCTGGGAGAGCTGCAGTGCGTGGCGTGCCGCAATCCAGACCGTTGCCTAGCACTCACACTCTGTTTTGTTTGCTCTCTCTGATTGTGCTGGCTGGGGCTTAGGATAAATGCAGTATTCATCCAATTACCCAGAGCACCCCTTTCTATTGCCATCAATTTGAGGAAAAGTAGCTTTACCACATGGATGTTTGCTTCCAACTTTTTTGAACTTCCTGGAGCCTTTAGAACATTCCATTAACACAGAGTACTCGCTAGCTGATTAGGTCTGTAGTTTTTCTCTGCAATGAATTAACAGAGAGGTCTGTGCAAATACTTGTGAGTGAAGTATGCATATGCCAAGGATCATGATTTGCCTAGTAGGTTTCATTGTATGTGAAATGTCTGTTCCGTACTTGGAAAGCAGAGAATGTAATGCATACTTTATTCCACCCACCGTGGAAATCTTGCTAATTCAATAGCTAAATTTCTGTTAATTAGCACTGTTGGACCCATCTTTTCCTTTGCCTGGGAATCAAGAAAGGAAAATAATGGGAATAATTTGTGTAGTTTCAAAATAGGGCAGCAAGGAGACTGGGAGCAGTCTGTTCTGAAAGTTTCACATCTATAATATACCACAATGGGTACAGACTGAGGGACTCCAGAGGCTTCTGGTGTCAGAAGGCATAACCTGAAGTTTAACAGAGCGTAAGTATTAGTCAAAAAAATCAACTGTAAACAAAATCACAGTACATGCCCAATATGTCTCTGGTAGAAGATCACTATGGCAGAGCCCTTTCAATCCCAGCATGACTAGCAAAATGAACACAGCTGGCTCTACCTTATAATGGCATAGTTAAAGTACCAATGGTTAAAGTACTAATTTGTAAAGCTTGGGGGTTTTTTGTGCTTTTTTTTTTTTTTTTTTTTTTTTTTTTTTTTTTTTTTTTTATCTCAATTGTAGATAATAGTTGGATTTCAACGACTGTTCTGATGAATCTGAGATTATCTCATATTTTGCAAATGTTGCTTTGGTAGTGAAATTTACTCCGGTAGTTCGTTTTGCTACATTTAAATCCTACCCTGCAAATTTACAAGTCTTACTGCTCCAGATCTGCTGTGGAGCCTAGAGCAGTTTCTACCAGAATGCCATATTGAAGAAGCAATGTATGGTCATGCACTGGCTAGCAGGAATATCTTAGGGTATATGAATTCAGATGTGCAGGTCTTTTCTTATGCATGTCAGTGACTGCCAGGAGAGGAAAAAAAAATGTCTTCTGGGAGAGAAATTCAGCTTTCACAAGCTTCGCAGATACTGCCTTGAAAGCTAGGTGCACCACTGCTGCTGATTTTGAAGATATAAATATTGAATGTCTGAAAATTGCAACCTCTGTCAATGTACTTTCAACCTCTTGAAATAACATCAGGGCAATGGAGAGAGGAAAGCAAATTTTGCAGCTTGCACATCAAATACCAAAATAATGTGGAAAGCTGTAGGTAAATTAGAATGTATAAAATTAGAATGTTAAAATGTCCTTATATATACCTGTTAGAAATCCTTGCATCATGTGGAGTAGCATCTGTGTCCTGTAGTATATTTCCATTACTAAACTACAGCATGTATTTGAGAGAAGTTAATCCATAAAGTATTTCTATTAGATGAAACTATATATGTACAGGTATACAGCTATACAAATGTATAATTTAATAGCTATAGAGTTAGTATTATTTGTAAAACTTTTTATATGTTGTAAACAAACTTATATCATTACATTTTATTTCCCTGTTTTCATAATACAGAAAACATTAGAGAGCCAAATACTGTTATGGATACTCGGGACAAAACCCTGACTCCCCTGGAAACAAAATGTCATCCTTACACCCTGGGATGAGTAGGCAGAGATGTTTATTTCCTCATAAGAAAAGGGCACCAGACTTCTTGTCTCAGCCTGTGTCCACAGGCAGATTGCAGACAGTTTCTGCTGTCAGCTGTGGGTTAAACACCAAGGAACAAGGAAAACTCATAGCTTGCAGGGGTTCAGCAAACATGCCAAAACTTTTCAGATCCTGCCGACTCACATCTCCAACCATCTCATAATTTCTCACGATCTTAATTCAATCTGCACAAGTCTGTTTGCTGATAAAACTAAAGAATTTTATTGTCAGGGTGATAGAAAGAAGAGATTTTAGTTAAACGAAGAAACTTTGTCATGTAGCTTGTCCAGAGTGCACTTCCATATGAAGGGTTGGGTTTTTAGACCAGAAGTTGAACATCTGGATCATTGATGTTACCTAAAGTGAGCAAACATTGTTTAGGAGACTAAGCCTGTATATGCAATTACCTCATGCATACAATCTCCCCAACCTGAGGGTGTGTCTAAGGCACATGGAGCTTGCTGTCCTGAGGCACAGAGGGCTATTTTGTGATGCAGCACACACAGACATTGCTTTTGAATGAGGCTTAGGCAAGAAGAGAAGGTTCCTTGAGCCTTCAACCTGGCCCTGGCCCAGGGGTGCAGGTTTGCATCCCTGGCTAGCCAATGTAGGGCTCTCTCCCCTGTGTCTCAGCCCCTGGCAACAGATATTTCCAGCACAGGTGTCTCTGCCCTCATAAAGCTATTCGGTTTTATGAGAAAATACATAAATATTCATGGTTAAGAGCATGTTTCAGTGATTGCTTGTAGCATCAGTGGTGGCATCTGACACCACTGGGGCTGCCAGAGGCGTGGGCAAGTACTGGCAACGAGGAGGGGGCTTCCTTAAGGTAAATTTGGCAGCTGTTGACAGGAGTTTGCCATCCCTCCCTTGTTGCCCAGTAGTCAGGGTACCTCAGGGAAGACCTAGTATTCAGGCTGCGCTTGAACAGGTATTTCAATTTATTGAATAATTTAGCCTTAGCTCATATGCAGGCAGTTGCCCAAATGCTTTATGCATCTGTCTGCTCTGCTTGCCATTTGCTCTGATTCCCCTTTTCGGAGCCCTACTTGATGTAATATCCTATACTGGCTTCCTGACCTGACTCTCAGACTGACCAGTCTGTGTAGGCAACTGGGTGCAATTTAGGGAAGACACAGACTGCAGACATAACACAGAACAGCTAGAGTTCTTGTCCACCTTGCAAAATGTAACACAGACTTTCCTGAGTTAGCTTGGGGCCTGACAGAAGTATAGTCATGCTGGGGATATCAACCATTGCATGAACAAAAGGGATAAAGACTTTGAAGAAATCACTATATTAATGCGTATATATGCCTTCTAGTGCCAAAGCTAACAACTGAGCTGCAAATTAGATGAGATTTCTCTTTGCTGTATTGCTGAGCATAGTCTGCCTTGAGGATGAAGACACCTCTGAACCTTGTGTCATAGAATAAGGAAGTGAAGGGTTGAAATCACTTTACAACCACATATCTTGCTGAAGTCAGAATGTGACTTCCAAAATATTATCAATGGCAATCCTGAAAACCTTTCAGATGGTTCAGACCAAGCACTGTCTAGAACTGTCTAGTGACCTGTGACTTTTTCCTTATGGTATTACCATTTGTAGACAAAATGAATATCAATTCTTAAGTCTGGAAGGAGGGATGTGAATACAACAGTAAAGCACTGATATATGAGACATAGTGCTACAGAGCTGTGACCCAGACACTGAGGGGACAACCACTCCACACAAAACCAGAGGTGTCTGCAAGGTGGGTAGCACATTAATCCCTTGTGTATGTGACAAATCCCTTCTGCTGCCTGCTGTGAAGAGCTGTGAGGACAAGAATACCCTGACATGAGAACCAAGTAATTGCAACACTATTATTTCACTTAACACCATTCTCCATTCACGGCTTTCAAAACCAGAGTGTTTTGAGGAGAGAAACTGCAAAAATGAACAAGCATCAAGACTGACTTTTTCTTTTCAATGGCCTGCATTGTGTTTGTGGCACTACGAAAGATCCCAGCCGACATCAACACTCCTCTTCCCCATAAGCATTTTTCCTACATCCAGCATGAGGCCAAAGAGAGGGGGAGGTAAGACAAATGAAATTGTCTCTGGCACAGTGTGCCCATGACAGAGCGACTAGCTATGAAGGATTGATGATGAAACCTTAAAGCATGGATTGGTATTCCTTGTTTTTCATGGTGCTTCTAGTACACTGGGTCAAAATATTTGCTTTTTACCTCTGGGAAGTTTGGCTTAGGTTCATTCTGGGAGCCAGACACTAACTGCAGTAGGGAGGTCCAGGCTGGGGCCATACCATGCCAATTCTCAGTGCTCCCAGAGCCAGGTACTGCCAATCAAGTGCTTCCCCACAAGGCAATATGAAAGTATGAAACTCATAGAACAGCAATCAGGAGACAGCCACATTGTCAGACCTCCTTAAGTCCACTTACTTCAGGAGAATGGCCTTCTTAAAATATAAATAAGATTAAATTCTTAAAGATGTATATATAATGACATATGAAAGGGAAAGATGGCAGCAGCACACTCAGAGAAGTATAACTACTATTGTAATTTTTTCTTTAATTATTAGTTTCTCTGCTTAATTCATAGATGACTACATCTAGTTACTCTACGGTAGATTTCAGAAATATAAAGGCAGACTTATTTGCCAGAGGAGTAAGATATTTTTGTATAAAGAAGAAGTCCAGTGGTCTGACAGGCAGTGTCTGAACTCCCCATCAGTGTGCCTTGTGGTTGCATGCACGGGCTTACCTTCTGCCATGGTCCAGGCATTACATCTCTGTAGAAGCCATTCCTGTTCTCCTCTGGCCTACTTGACCAATATTTCTTCCCTGGACCCTGTCCCAGGACCTTGGCCTAATTCAGAGCTGGGAAGGGCTGAGGACAGGTTGTGTTTTGACAACCACAGATGCATTACTGTGCCCACTGCCCTGGAGTTTGCAAGCCCATCAGTGCTGACTGCACTGCTTACTGTCTGTCCTGAAAACTCCAGAAACTGAAGGGGGACGGTCAGTCAGGTTATCATCTCTATGTTCCCTCCAGCACAGAACCGTTCCCTACAGTACCTTATTTACACGTGCTATGATTTACACAGCCCACAGCCCCATCAGTTAGCTCCCATAACTTTGAAATTATTTTCTGGCTTGTCAGAGCCTCCCTACCAGCATATTATTTTTGACACTAAGTATGCCCTTTCATCTGCTCATTTTGTTTCTAATTGCTGTTGACTACACCCAGCAAACCTCTTCAAATAAATCCTCCATTTCACTGACATATCTTGAAAATGTTCCCTTTTCTTCTTCCCCCCACTTCCTTTTAATTTAGCATCTTCACACAGTTAGGTCTTTTAATGCTTCTCCATAAATTAATACCACCACTTCCTTAAAAGTTTTAATGGCTTTACTCTAAATTCTCATCAGTTTCTTATGATTTTTCCTCTTCTGAGTCTTGCAGACAAAACAACCAGCATGCCAGCATTGGTACAAAGGGACAAAGACCCAACCAGGCTCTGATACAGTGCTTTTGTACATAAAATTACAAATTGAACTGTTTTCTCTCTCCCTCCCTTTTTTATTCCCCCCCCCCTTTTTTTTGAAGTGGGGAAGCCACTAGACTGCATTTCAAATTTATATCCAAATTACTGCCCATTGATGCTTACAAGCCTTCTCTGAGTTTGTTTCTGCATGTGGCTCCTTTCCAAGACTTCCAGGTAACATGCTTGGTTGTGACAAAATTTACATTCCCTTGCTCAGGAGCAGCTCTTTTAGGATTCTTCTCCCTTTCTGTTATATGAATGCACAGTAAATGCCCCATCCTAAGCCTGTAGCAAGCCATTTGCAATCTCAGGCAAGAAAAGCAAGTTTTGCATGAAACAGCAATGTTGTCCACAGCTAGAGCATCTTCTGTGCTGCAAAATTGGACTTTAAATCTTTTTTTTTTTTT